>BGPR01000400.1:28746-107503 GCA_013235015.1 Araneus ventricosus | reverse complement strand
GTTCACATTAAACAATGAACCATATTAAAAGAAAATGATTCATTAGCCATGAAGATAAATCAAACAATTTAATATTTCGGAATATGCAAGGGATTCACCAAATGATAGCTTTATAATTACTCTTGACAATAGTAGCCTATTTACTTATCTTCAAAGTGACTATTTAAATTTGAAGATGACTTTAAATTTTATACTATTTGATTTTTTTAAAGCTTTTCATCCAACTGACTTTGATATTCTTTTGACGAAATTGAATAATATTGGTTTTTCTATTAATTTTACTGATTGGTTCCTCTTTTTTTTATTTAAGTAATAATGCACTACATTTTTACTTCAATAATGCTGTTTCTGATAAATTTACATATACTTCAAGAGTCCTACGAGGTTCCAATCTTGGACCTTACCTTTTTCTTTTTTTAAAGAAATATCTTGGTTGCATTTTAAAATTTTCTAAATATCTTCTGTTTGCAGACGATTTGCAAGTTTAAGCTAATACGATACTATAAAGATGCTCCTCTCTTACAAAAAGATTTTGATAGCTTCTATCAGGGGGACACAGACAACAAAATACTTATTGATATTGAGAAGTGTAGAATTCTTAGTTATATTCGTAAATCTAAATTTTTAATTTATTGTTATCAAATTAATAATTTTGCTTTATTTCGTTCTGATTTAGTTACTAATCTAGATGCTATTTTTGATTTAAAATGTGATTGTTTGGGGAAACTTGAACTGGTGTTTAAAAACTCAATAAAAAAGCAAAAAAAAGTGTAACAGTAGTATTCTCGGTAAAAAAAAATATACTAAATTTGCCTTGAGCAATTGCATTTCTTTAAAACAATCAGTGATGGGTGTAAATCTTTTGGAAGATGCAATAATATGACAATGCATAAACACACCAAACAGGGTTAGTTTAATGGGTTTAATTCTCGAGAAAAATATCACACCGGTTTAGTGTTTATTAAGAGGCGAAGATACTATCACGGAAATACTGAAATGGGAACACATTTCCACAATCTTTTCTCAGTATTCAAACATTGACAAGTTTCTTTTTTTCATTTGATCTGCAACATACCACTGACCTTGTAATATTCATGCTACTTAATCGTCTTCATCTCTTTTAACAATAAGAGCATTAACGGTAAAATTTTCACTTTGAAAAATTAATAAAATATAATAAATGTTGGGTGCAAAATGCACTGAAAGTAACTTTTCAGATATTTTTCTTTAGCAATTCGAGCTTTGTCATCCTTTCTGAAAACTTCTGTCAGTTTTCAACAACCTGTTTGGGTAGCGATGGCTGGACTGAGTTTCGAGACGAGGTTCCAGGTTCGAAGCCTCATTATCTTTATCTTATCTGGCATAAATTAAGTAAAAATTTCTTCCTGAAATTTGTATACTTCCAATAAAAGCGCATTGTTTGAGTTCGGATTCGTTGTATAGAGTAAGTAATAGAGTTTACATTTTGGACATCAAATGTTTGGAACCAAATTTTAATGTCTACAAGTTGGGTTTCAAAAACAAATATGAAAGCTCTGATGACTATTCGATGATTTGTCTGCAATTCGTATTAGTCCATCTTTATGCAGAATTGAATTATTATATGTGTGGGGATTAAATTACATCCTCCGTCGTAGAGCCTTTTTTACTTCACTTTCTAAATTTTATTTACTGGTTGTTATTTAATGCATTTAAAATTAAACATGCGGCACTCAAATCCAAGAGTTTTGAAACAATAAATTAGCGGTAGCGTTCATCATCAATTTTCTTGTCATATGTTTACCGTTAAGTATGAAAATCCTTATTTTATAGAATACCTAGTTATTCAATAAATAATGATGCTGATCGATTAAAATAAGTGTAAAACTCTCTTGTATTTCTTAAGTTTAACTAGTTATTTCCTTGAATAACGAATCTGCAGCCGTTAAAATGTAAAATAATCTATATCATATATCTCCGGACGACAAATGCATTTTTTACCTTCCACCCTACTGCATACTGACTCAAAGGTTTGGAATTATGGTCAGAGTTTAAAAAATGTTCGTGTAAAACCAGTGTGTCAACAAAAAAATGTTTTTTGTTTTGAAATAATGTTCTTTGTAATTCCAATTTCATTTTAGTAATCCTTGTTCTAACAAATATTGATTTTGTGTACGTTTCCATATTAAATACCACCATTTATACGCTGCATAAAATTAGATAAATTGCTTCTTTTCATTTTAATTGTCTATCATTAGTTTAATTTCATTTTTTAGATAAATTGTTTATTTTTACATTTTAACTTGTCTCTCATTAGTTAATTTATAGAATACCCTAGTTATTTTCCTTAGAATAACTAGTTAAAGTGTCAAATTAATGACATATTACTTACCGCTAACGGACACGACCAGTTATTTCATGGAATAACTGGGTATTCTATCGAGCATTATATCACTGCTTGGTAACAATCGCAGTTGCGTCATTCTCCCTTACACATAGAAGACAGACGGCAAAATAGTCAACTTTGACGGATTTGGTGAAAAAAAAAGTATGCATATTCTGTTTGGTGTTAAAATCCCATCAGATTCTCATTTCTGGCTTATAGGTTTAGTTTTTGAGTTCTCCCGACATGCACCGACGGGGATAGATGGACTGCATTCTCCTTTGAAGGGTTTGAAGTAATTTGATGCAATTCAATTTAGTGATGTAAAGAACTGGAGAAATTTCTTTTTTGAGTTGCTCATGTTCGTAGACAGTGTCTGGTTCGAGCGTGGTGCGCGCTGGATAATTATGGCTCTATGGCATAATATGATTTATATCAGTTCCATCATCTGTGATTTAGTAAGGGTAGAAAGCTCAGTGATGTTATTATTATTCTCCCTCTCATCGTATTTGGCTTTAAAAACAGAAAGTAAGTAGTGTTGCAATGTTCATATATCTAATAGAAATAAGGTAAACCTCTTTAAAAATAACGCAAAAAGGCCAAATTAAAAAATTGATTGAAGTACTGTCTCAATCACGTTAGAAAATACTTTATCTATCATGAAAAACGAGCCTTATTAAATTGTCATATCCATACCTATTATTACGCCAAAATTAGTAAAAAATTTGAAGCAACCTAAAATGCTTTAGCGAAGAAGCAATTTGTTCTCTACCGATGCAGTTAGGTATGTCGAAGGGAGGGAGGGATCGTAGGGACAAAAAATCTTGTTCTGATGGGAACTACTACTTCGCTTAACTCACTGTAGGCCATTTGAAAACAATATAATATATCAAGTTTAAAGAGCACAGTGAATTAGTCATTGATAATTTACTCTATATACAGTGGCGAATCCGGGATTCAGATTGGGGAGAGCTGAGGGTCTAAAATTTTATCATGCTTGACAGACGTCCAAACCTCATAGCTTATATAGCCAAAACACTTTACTAGCTTTACAGGTTTTTCCTCTCCTGACAATAAGAATAATAAAAGAACACTGTATTTTCGATAATTTAATAAAATACAATACAAAATATAGCCAAAAATGTTTTCGACCACGCCAAGTGGTGCAGGTGAATGACTGAAAAGTAGGAAAATTTTCGACCTGTCAAGAGTCAAGAAAACATATTTGTCACGATTTTATTACTATTTTTTTTAAGGAAATGAAAGATCAAAAAGTTGTGGTATTTCTAATTAATCAAGGTTTTCCACTGATGTTTAGCTCTCTCTCTAGCTAGGGGGGGGGCTGCGTGATGGCCCCTCCCTGGATTCGCCACTGACTCTATAAATCATCAACGAAAGTAAAGAAAATAAAAGGCGAGGAATGAATTTAAGGCCAAATGAAAATTCCTAAGGCCAGAAGACTTTATAAAAGGCATGAATAATGGAATTCGACCTTAAAATATGCAAACGCTGGTGTCTTATCACATGGCGCCCCCTAAGACTGGCACCCAGGGGTATGTATTCCCCTTCCCCGGGTCATACATCACTGGTTCAAGGCTTCAGAGGTTGACTTCGTAGAACGCTAGTAGCGCAGTCCTGATTTTTTGTTTTCTTATTTAATAATATAGCTCAGCAACTTTAGCATTCGTGTTTTAAAATCCAGTTACTTTTCTTCAATCTTTTTTATAATATATTGTTATGTCGTGAGTGTAAATTGGAAGTAACGCAGATACCAGGCATTTTTAAAATACAAAATCAGCTTCTTATCAGTTTATAAAAACATAAACATGCTGCTTCTTGCAGCCCACGCACTCACTGACATCTATTTCGACTGCTGACCTTTAAAAACACAAATGAACAATATATAGATGGTGTAACAATAATCAACTTTGACTAGTGCGTTAACTTCGGCTACTCATGAAATAAACCAATGAGATACCGTTCATTCAGTGACTGAACAATTTCATTTGTAATCTCAACATATATCTTGGTGTCAAGGAGAAATAAATGCGTTTTTGACATTCGACTTATTAGTGTCAAATAATCCGGATTGAACCTACGAATAGATAAAACTAAATTTCTTTTGTTTGATTGAATACGATACACAAAACGTCTACTCAAAAACGCCTGTCGAACAAGGCTCATCAAATGTAAATAATAACCTGAACAACTAAGACAACTTCTTATTTTCAAAGAAGAGAAAGGTATGTGCGGGGAAGAACATCACTCGTCTTTTTGATATCTTAACACCTATGGCCATACTTGAAAAGACTGTATTGTACCCTCGGTCATTTTTCGGAAACGTTCGAAATTAAAATTTTTAGATCTCTCATTAAAAGGTATAATTCGAAGAAATGTTTTTTTTCTTGGAGATCTAAAACGGGATGATGAATCAAATATTCGAAGTTGATTATTGAATACTATACTTTTCTAGGTATACAATACTTTCTCTTAGTATACTTTTCCAAAGAAAGAAATTCACTGACTTTTATGATGTGTATTTAACTAGTATCTTTTTGCTGTACTTTCGTTTCTGAGATGACGTAGCCAACACTGAAGCCGTGTGAGGAAAATATACAGAACCCACTTTAGAATACATCCGAAGTTTTTGTCTTAGTTCAAAGTAGCTACTGGCAGGTTGAATTCCTTTTCCTTCAGCTGTCACCTGTAATCGCGCATAATCATATTATTGTCTGGATTTTTGCCTTCCCTGGAGAGTGTTAGGTCAAAACCTCAGTCACGACGTCTCTAAATGAGGACTAAGTTGCTCATTGTTTGTATCGGAAGTTCCATCGTTTCTTGGTCACGATTATCAAAACCTTGCTTGAAAATGATTATATCGAAACATATAAATGTAGCTCTCTAACCACATTATACTGCTCCTTTGTCTATTGTTTATAAAGAGAAAAAGCAAGCACGCTCAAATGACACCAGTTGGGTTTCAGTTTTTTGTTAAATCGGGAAAAATATCTCTGCAACTTATGAATGAAGGATCTGCAAAGGAAAATTTGGCATTCGAAAACTTTTGTTTGTTAACAAATCGAATTTTCTCTGTTCGCAAATTATTATCATAACGTTAAAATATCATACTGTATTATAAAATTTTACAATTGTTGAATTCAAGTTCCGATATATGTTTGGTTATAAAATTAATTTATTTATTGAAAGTATTATTTTCGAAATTATAAATTTTTAACACTAAAACCGTTAATATAAAAATAAATTTTACTGTCCATTCTTAGTTTAAAATTCCCGTTTTCTCTTGTTGTATTCATTTGCCCGTTTTCTTAATTCTATTTTTTGGATAATCGAAGTTATATTGTGGTCAAGTTAGCTTTAACTAGCCAAAGTTAGGCTCCAGCGGGTGAGACGCCGGTGCGCCTAAAATTGATGACTTTAATTATATTCCTTACAATTTATTATTCCTTAGAGGTGGATCAGAACTTTAATTTTATTAAATATTTGGGTAGTAAAATAGGTAAGTTTTGTTGCTTAAGATCTCAAATAAGATGTAGGTTGATCTTTTTAAAAAATGCCACGTGTTTATAGTAGAAGAAGTATTTGGATTTAAGTATCATCAATTGGCTAACAGCAAAGACTGACAAAAAGACACCCTTACACTGTTTTACTAATAAGAGAAATAGTTATTACTTACATCCTCAGAATGGGACTTTGCTTTACAGATACTATAATGATTTTATTAAAGTAGTTTAAAAAAATAAGGTTAGATATTTTTGTTCTTGTCCAAGGTTGTCTGGAGCAAAAAAAAAAAAAGGCCTAAATTGGGCCACTTTAAATCAATGGGTATGCTCATTGAACTACGGAAAGAGCTAGAAAGCAGTTTATCACCACTAGTAGTCCTCCTTAAATTGGAACAATTCAAACCAAAAATAAATCAATAAAGAACACAAAACAAAATGTTGGATCAAAAACTATACAAACTCATTCATTGTAATTTTTTATCGTTTGCATGAGGAAAGAGGAGAGATATACAGTGCATGCAAAATGTCATACTTGGGTTCTAATTGTATTGCTGGTGTGATTGTGAGAATTAAACAAAATATTTTTCTTTAATTGTGGCTTAGTATTGGTCCCAAAACCTGGCAACCAATGATCAATCGATAACCAGTCTCCTTGTGGACCGATGCAAAGTTTTTTTTAAGATACTTTTTTTTACTAGACTTAAAGTGTGTTTCATAGCTTGGTTAACTACACTGCTTTCTGAAGCTAAAAACTACAAAAATGCTACTAATTTATTTTCATTAAAAATACTCTCGATCACATTGTATAACAAAAAAAATGTCCAGGTGGTCAAATTCATAACTCTCCTATATGTTTTATGAACTTGTAAAAGTTATCAGAGTGTTCTTTTCTTGACTTTCTCTAAAGCCGATGGATGAGTTTTTCTTTTTTGCTTATTTGGGTAAGGTAGGACTTCCGCTATGTGCTTCGTCAATGGGAATCTTCGAACTTTATACTTTGTTTGAAGATGTTAATTAATGTTTAAAGACAGGGTTTTTTAATGCTATGGCTTAAGGATACTTTGAAAATAGTAAATTTCGTATGTCCCTATTGCTGCTAGCTCTGATTACACGTAAATAAGAGCCTCATTTTGTGGAAGAGGCTGCCATAATTGTTTGTTATCACTCTTTTTGGCGACATTCAGGCTTGTTTGCCGGTTAATTAACCAAACGATTTAGAAAATCACTGGCGGTTAAATTTTAACAGAAACGATTTAGCTAATTACAATCGTTCCACTTCGAATTAGTCGTTTTTAGACCATTTTCAATAAAATTGGTTAATAATTCAAACAGACAACGTGTGCTGAAAGAAAGAACTATTCGAACTTTTCACTTGATACAGTATCAAACAGATTTTCAATTGTTTTAAATCAGGGTTACCGGAAAACTATTTGTGAATCCCAATAAACAAAACAGAAAACTCCTACTTGCCTGTCTGCTAAGCAACTAGACGTTCTCTATTAGTATCGATAAAGTCAAATACAAATTTAGTACCTTCTATGCTGAAAGAAAGAACTATTTCGTTAGCACTTGATATTACAGTATCATAAGCATTTTCGTATTGTTTAAATCGGAGGGTTACCGTAAAACTATTTGTAAATAAAAAAAAACCCCAAACTCGTCCACTCGCTGTCTGCTAGTTAGCAAGTGAGCGTTCTCTTAGTATCGATAAAAGCCGTTTAAAATTATCTACACATTTTTTGTCTGAAATAGTTTGCCTTTCCATTTTTCGGTGATAACCTAGGAAATGTTTGCAAAAATAACACAATTTTAAATAGCCTTTCATATTCAAGAAGTTAAAAATTCAACGACGCCACATGGATTGCATGCTATTTTTCCTCTGGTTCCCATATATATATTTTTTTAAATTTTATTTTTCATTTTGCATACTATAACATACATGATAATAATTGTATTCAGTATTTCCATTGGAGGGAGTGACAATGCACAAGCAAATAGATGTAATAATTTAAAACACACGTATTTTCATTCAGAGTAGTAAGAAAAGAAGCACTTTTTGTTTTAGTTTCATAGTGTAGTGATGAAAATCGAGTTTGTATTTTGGAAAAATGCCCATTTTCATCTTCAGATTTTGTTCCAAAATCTGATACAGGCCTACAATTTTGGTGTGGGAACAAAAAGCCGATTTTTAACCACGTAGTTTATTTCGTCTTTTGGTTGTCTAGTTCCCGCTCACAAGGACAGACACATAGAGACAATTCCAAAAATGGCTTTCTTGGACTCAGAGGGAGGATGGCCTAATGGTAAGATCTCCACTAAGGACCAGAAAGTTTCAGTTTCAAAACTGATTTCACAAAAGGTCAACAGTGTATGTGGGGCTGTAGACACCGAGAATCAAACGTCCTGTAGCTGGTGAGGCGTGGAAGATTTGAGAGGGTCGTGCCAACTCATGTGTGGTCCTCGTCATGTGACTACTGTTCCAAATTACGAGGTGTGTCCCAAAATGCCCTTGTGTTACTTCAGAACGGGATTTTAATGTAACTGACCTAAACTTGGACTGAGTAGTATGGTGGAGTTTTCTGGCACGAGGCAAACGTGGACTAAGATCGGGGTAACGTTCTTGTTATTGAAGATTAAAGTGTTTTGTATATTTCAAAGCCAAATACACATTCTATATTCTAATCGTGGCCAAATACCTAATTTCGAAACCGTTAAAGATAGACATATACTTCCAATCGGAAAAATGCTTTACCTGATGAAAGAATAAAAAGTAAGGACTAATATTTTATGATGTTTGAGACGATGAATGTACTGCTGGACAAATTACGAAATCTGATTTTTTTTATACAATCCTCCGGTCCTATTAGTCATATTTAGTAAAATATTTATCACACACTAACATTTTAAACAAAAGCATTTCCACTCCTCTGCGCCTAAAACTGACCGAAATATGAAGCTTTGATTATCGCTGTTTTAGACGATTTTAGACCATTTCCATTGCCGCCTTGAAGAAGATCTCCAAACAACGCAGAACGCTTGCTCGAGGCGGTCACTGATTGGCTTAAAATAATGAAATTCAAAGCTTCATAATTTTTCAGCAGTGCATTCATTGACTCAAGCATCATAAAATATAAATCTTTACATCATTTAAGGCATTTTTCCAAGTGGAAGTATATGCCTCTCTCTAACGGTTTAGAAATTAACTATTAGCACACGTTTAAAATGGACGCCATGTATACTTTGTGTACCTGAAGGTAAAAATTAGATGAAAAATGTTAATTGTTGCCTATCAATTTTTTTTACAGATCCATCCAGATGATGCGCATGACAAAACGCTTTGGAATCTCTAGTGTTTCCGACTGTGAAGCTTTAGAGCTGCCATATATCGTGGATGACGTCGTCATGCTAATAATGCTGCCAAAACGTGGGTTAAAATCTCTGGAACAGAAGCTAAGTCACAGATCAATAGTTAAAATTTTCAAAGCAATGCGCTACACGAGAGTTAATGCTGCTATTCCAAAATTCAAGATCGAATTCTACAGAAGTTTAGTTCCGGAACTGAAGAGGCTAGGAGTCAAAACTGTTTTCGAAAACGCTGATTTTTCTGGAATGATAGAAAACGAAAGTGTTCCAGTAAGCGATTTTCTTCACAAAGCTGTGATTGAAGTCAATGAAGAGGGCACAGAAGCAGCCGCCGCGACCTCGACCAAGACTACGAAATCGCTGATTCCTGTTTTCGTTGTCGATCGTCCTTTCGTTTTTGCCATTGTAGATAAAAGAACCAATTTTGTGTTATTTTTGGGCCGTGTGAGTAATCTGTAATATAGTGTCGAAATTTTGTTTCAAAGTTTTTGATTTGAAAAATGAAGTTGTTTTTTTATATGTGTATTGAGGATATTTTTTAACCCATTAATTGCTGGATGCGCTTAAAACTAATGAAAGTGGACAAAATTTATTTTTTAAGTTATATATTGAATAAATAAAAGTTTAAAACCATTTTAAAAACATTCTTTTATTTTCTTAAGAAGTACGAAATGTTGCGAAGACGCAACACTGGCATAGAGCAGTACAATTTATTTTCGAACATGAAACTGTTTAAAGAATTTTGCGAAAATGGGATAGAGAGCAGTTATTGCAAACAATACTGTTTGGCAGTTACAGTTTTTACAGCGCTTTCTATTATTATCGAGATTTCTCTCAGTATCACTCATCTGCTTTCATTTTGCTCAAATTTAACCACAATGATTGGTCGTCACCCTCACATTTACCTCTTTGAATTTTTAAAAATCACTGGATTTTATCCACACATTTAAGCAACTTGTTCCAACTCTTTTACACCTCACTCATTTGTACCTTATCTCGCTAGATAAGCATGTGAAAGTTTAATTTCTTCTGCATTTGACTTTTATTGATTGTTTTTACATCCGCTTACTACCTTTTTACATATTACTACTTTTTTACACATTACCTTTTACAAATTACTACCTTGTTTGGCGCAGCATGGCCAAATACTGGCCCTTGCGCCAAAAACCCTCAAACAACCAACCAACCAATCATTTTGCTCAAAAATAAACTTTGTTTGCAAATTTAAGCGTGAAAGGATTAAAATAAATTCCGTCTTAAAATTTTTTCCAAAATTTCAAGTCTTCCTTAATAATATGTACTGTTTGTTTACACAGAGTTCGCAAAATTTATATTTAAAGAATTATTAAATTATTGTTGCGAAAACGTAAAACTAGTAGGCAATGGATTAACATAACTAGACATTTATAAGCAGCTGGGGATTGATGTAACAAAACATGATTAAAAAACGCTTAGTAGGATAAAAGAATTTAAATTAAAAAGTTTTTTAAAACATGCTTTTAATTTTGTACTAAATAAAAGAATTTTTTTTGTCGGAAATATGGAAACGAAAACCAATTTATAAAAGTTTACAGTTCTGATCGAAATACTCTAAGTAAATTGGAATTTTAATCACATTTATATAACATTTTTAATAAATTTTTAGGAATTTTTTTTCTAATTTCTCTCTTATTGTGGCTTATTTTCCTCATAGGATTATTATCTGGACTAAACGCTTATAATTTCAGGCTTTTAATTTTAAAATATCCCCCATAAAGTTACAATCATGAATTCGAATTGACTGTCGAATTGAAATTTGTCTGGAAGTTATCATTTATTCAATAATTTCCAAAACAACCTAGAAAAACTTTTTACTTAATTCTTTATTTCCAGTTTGAGAAGTATGTCTGAATATAATTAAACATGCCTGTTTACGACAGATTTCCAAAAGTAACAATTTTCATGTTGCCTTTTACTTGACGTGTTGTTTTTAACTACTCTTATTATTACTGGTCTTTTTAAATATAAAGTAGTCGCCGCTTGTAGTGAACACGTCAATCGATTGTACTGATCAAAATGGTGTGGAATGGATCTCCCGTATCTAAACACATACAAAATCCGCCAATTCTAGTGATTAACAATTCGCTTGTAGCGATCAGTTTGGGTAAGACGACGAGACATAACAAGAGGGCAATGATGATGAAGAGGTGTCAGAAGAGAAACCACCATCAAGCCCAAGAAACTCTTCAAGCCCTTCGTACTTAGTAAGTCCAATATCGTGCTGAATCTTTTGATGAGCATGATTCATAAGAACGATTTATCCAACGAATTATTAAAAAAAACCCGAGTTGTTATCGAAAACTTTTATAGGAAAGATTAAAAAATTAAATTTGAAAGAATTTTTTCAATTCTGTATATTGTATAGATTTTCTTTTTCTATTTAAAATGAATGAGTACATACCAAAAATGTAGTGTGGTCTGTCTTTTCTACTATACTTGCGTGGCTATAGGTTTGTGTTATTTTTAAGGCATTTCGGATGTATTGATCATCGGGATGTAGTGATCACCTTCGCTTTGATCCAAAATTATCACTATAAGCGGCGTCTAATGTATTATACATTTATTAATGTAAAATACATTAGACTAAATTAAGAAAATTAGCGGAACCTCTATATATTGAACTTAAAGGTTCCCAGAAAAAATTCAATTCCAATATACAGAAATATATATTGCAAATTTTCAGCTGAAAACAATTATGCGCACTTAATTTTTTAGGGTTAGAGTAGACTTTAAAAATTAAACTATCCAAGACATTTATTTAAAGATTGTACAACTATGTATGCAATTTGCAAATTTGCTAACAATGTTCTAAAAAATTATGTTTATATGCAAAAAACGAAATTACATTTTTATTTATTTTTGGACATATTTTTCATCCCTCTTCCTACGTCTTTTGTAAGTTGAATTTCTCTTTCATATTTAAAAATTTTAGCTTAGGGAGTTCACTATAAGGAATCTAAAGCTGAACTGAATTTAAACTAAAAAACTCACTCCAAATTAGGAAAGAGATTAGTAGAACAGAAGCTATGGATAACATATGGTACACCGGAAAGTGTTCATTGTTTTTTGTAAATAACTTTCATGTCTTCCGCGAATTTCTGTTGTAGCAAGAATCGGTGAAAATTTTTTCTCCTTATTTAAATTTATATTCTTTCTTATGAAAGATATCAATGGACACTTTTTGACCACAAAAGATATACATAATTTTTTGATGCTGAAATTTTTATTCCATAGTATTCAGTGTTGTTCATAATTATTAGAACGAAATATTAAAATTTCATCTTTAGTTCATAAAGTTTTAAAAACTTGATAATTTGCTATTTTGTTTTGATTTTCTAAAACTTTATTTCATTCTCCATAAATGCATATAAGTTTGAGTTATTTTATGAAATATCATTACTTCGTAGAAAAGATTATAGTTTTAAACGGTGCGTTTTAGCTGTTCAAAATTATTCGAAAGGCTTATGACGAAGGTTATATTTAAGAGAGTACGAATTAGATTTGTTTTCGTTTTGGTAAATTTTAAAAATTTTAATAGATTAATTTATTTGTCAACTAATTCTTTTTTGGTCTATGAAGCAGGCAAATCAACAGTATTCTCCAAGAGTTTAGAGATTTCTGTTGATAATCGCCGACACATCAATGAAAATCGAAAGGATGGATATCGTGCGAAAACTTAGCAAAAATGTATAAATCGTCGAAGTCGGGTATCTACTATTTTTGCAAGAAGTATGAGACGACAGGATTCATCGAAAACAAGAAAGGATGAGGCAGAAAACCGAAAACAATTGCAAGAGAGGACTCTATGCATGTAAGATTGACACACAGAAAGAACGATATATCGTCAAGAGAGATTGTGGAAGACTTGAAATTGAATGTGTCAGCTCTAACAGTTCGCCTTAGAATTAAGAACTCAGGTTTGATCATCTGTATCCAAAGAAAAAGACCATACAGCTCAAAACAAAACATGGCAAACTCTTGGCCTTCGCAAAAGAGCATTTTTCGAAGGTTTCACAATTCTGCCATAGTGTTTTATGGTCAGACGAAAGCAAATATGAATTTTATTTTATCAAAAAAGCGTAAAAGAGAGTGGTGACATCAAGTGAGCCGCTTAAATATATGAAAATTGTTAGGTAACGCACACTTGAAGCGCTACCTACAGCTCCAACCACTAATTAACCAGAGCGAGTTAAGATGTGAGTGGGAGAAGACGTCTCTTACCTTCTACAAGAATTAATAATCCAATCATGCATCAGCAACTCGTATCAGCAGTGGCTCGTATTCCATAATATACCACCCGCCTTAGCAGTGGTCAACCTAAATCATCTGCCCTTGCAGCGTGATCAGCGTATGGAACTGTATACAAAAATATCTACCTTTGCAGAATAGTTAACTAATTATTCGCCCTTGCTATTTAATAATCATAAAGTGAATTAATTTAACCATTATGAACCCTTGTGGAAAATCATATTGTAAGCACCCACTCCAGTGGTGATGTACGTGAAGTGATGTCCCACAAGTTGTGGTAATAATTGTTTCTATTTTATATTTATTATGTTGAGTTGCTTCATTAAATATTTATTTTTCTATCGACGACTTTTCTTTGCTTAACACTCAACAGATATCTTACAGAGAGTACAACATGAAGGCGGAAATGTGATGGTATGGGGATATTTTCCTCTAAAGGTGTTGGTTAAATTGTGATGATCAACAGTAAAAAGACTGTTTATACGTCGATAACCTAACCCAAAATCTGAAGAAATCCGTCACAAATTTGAATGTGGGTCGACGGTATATCTTTCAACGAGATAATGATCCAAAACATACGTCACAAATTACCAAAGATTATTCCTCAAAAAACAAGAATAAGACACTGGAGTGGCTACCACAAAGCCCAGACCTTACTCTCATCTAAAATTTATAATCAGTTTTGAATCAGAAATCGCCTTTTGAAGAGAGATAAAACAAAAATCAATTTTTTTGAGTCGATCCAAGATGAATGGCTCAGTATCAACTAGGAGACGACACATAAACTGGCCAATATCCTGAATCAAAGACTGAAAGAAGTGATTGAGGCCAAAGTAGGCCCAGATAAACATTAAACTCTGATATTTTATTAAAAAAATTGTTATGTTGTTTATCGTTTTAAGCTTTTGACCGTTCGAATAATTATGAACATCACATAATTTAGAGTTATATAAAAATATTCCTATTCTTACTTAATCTGCGATAAAGTTTGAATTATTTCAAGCATTTTAATGAATAAGTTTGAATTAATAATATTGATTAGATAGATTAAGATTGAATTAATAATATTGATTAGATATATTAAGATTGAATTAATAATATTGATTAGATAGATTAAGATTGAATTAATAATATTGATTAGATATATTAAGATTGAATTAATAATATTGATAAGATAGATTAAGATCGAATTAATAATATTGATTAGATAGATTAAGATTGAATTAATAATACTGATTGGATAGATTAAGATAGAATTAATGATATTGATTAGATAGATTAAGATTGAATTAATAATAATTGAGATATAAATACATTTATTTTATATAACAAAAAGTTTAGCATTTTCATTAGCGTTCGAATAATTTTGAACAACACTGTATAGAAAATTTATTCAAAATACAGAAACTGCCATTGTTATGAAAATCCAAGATTCCTGAAAAAAGTTTGATATACAGGATTTTCAGGAAAGAAACTTACAGACTTTAAAGGGAGGTAAGATATGCCGAAATAAATCATTTTTGGAATAGACAGTAGTTGTTATTTTACAGTAGTTATAATAAACATTCATTTGTCCCTTTATGAAACGACCTATATTAGCATTAAACTTAAGAAATTTCCATGGAGTTTTGAAAATTCATTTGTTTAAACAAATATTTTCATTTGACTTTGACGTAAGCCAAACATAGTGAGCTTACTTCATAGTTTCTCTAGAAAATAAAATTAAAATACGCGGAATAAGTATTTAGTTTAGATAAATCAACAAATGAGCAATTTTCTGTAATGAAGAGGTTGCCCTTGGAAACTAAGAAACGTGTGGAACTGCTACTAAGAAAATTTCCATTGAAAAATAATAAAATCTGTGCTTGAATGGTTCAATTCAAGTGCAAATAATGTTATTATTATTTTCAAGGTTTCGTAAAACTTTTAAATTGAGTATAGCTTCACTGAAGATTAGAAATTTTAATTGCAATGTTATTATTTTTTGATATCAGTTATTCTGCGTAGTGTAGATTTTTACATTTGTATGTTATGCTGTTTTATATTCTAATTATTTTCTAATTGCATCATCAATACAGAAAAGCGGCCATACACATCGTGCTTGAATTCTTTTAAGAAAAAAGACACAAGGCAGTAGATTCTGGAAATGTTTTAACATCATCATTCTGAAGTCATTTCAATTTGTAAAAGGAATGTAGAAAGCAGCTTTTTTGGAAAAGAATTTTCCCATCGACCTTCCCGTATACTTACAAAATATATCAAATTTTGTGTTTAGTTTCGTATTATAGCAAAGAAAATCGAGAATGCATTTTGGGCTACTTCACTTTGATCAACTGCGGACAAACTTAATACTGATCTATAATTTTGGTATCAAGATCACATGCATAATTTCATTAATGCAGATTATTTCTTTATCGAGGGTCAGGCGGCGAGTGAAGAGAGTTTTGGCGGGTTTAAGGTAATTTTGGTATCAAAGATCACATACCTATTTCATTAATAGTGTTACTTTATTGAGTCAGTGGCGGCAGAGTAAAAGGGTTTGTGGGTTTAAAGGTATTTTGGTATCAAGATCCACTCCAGCTTCATTAATGCAGATTATTGCTTTATTGAGTCGTGGCGGCGAGTAAAGGTTTGGGGGTTTAAGGTAATTTGGTATCAAGATCACATACCTAATTTCATTAATGCAGATTATTGCTTTATCTGAGTCAGTGGCGGAGTAAAGGGTTTTGCGGGTTTAAATTTTGTATCAAGATCACATACCGAATTTCATTAATGCAGATTATTGCTTTATTGAATCAGTGGCGGCGAATAAAGGGTTTGGTGGTTTAGGTAATTTTGGTATCAAGATCACATACCGAATTTCAAATGCAGATTATTGCTTTATTGAATCAGTGGCGGCGATAAAGGGGTTTTGGTGGTTTAAGGTAATTTGGTATCAAGATCCATACCTAATTCATTAATGCAGATTATTGCTTTATAGGTCAGTGGCGGCGAGAAAGGGGTTTTGGTGGGTTTAGTGATTTTGTATCAAGGATCTACCAATTTCATTAATGCTGATTATTGCTTTATTGAGTCAGTAGGCGGCGAGATGAAGGGTTTGGTGGGGTTTAAGGTAATTTTGAGTATCAAGATCACATACCGAATTTCATTAATGCAGATTTGCTTTATTGATCAGTGGCGGCGAGTAAAGGGGGTTTCGGTGGGTTTAAGGTAATTTTGGTATCAAGATCACATACCGAATTTCATTAATGCAGATTATTGCTTTATTGAGTCAGTGGCGGCGAGTAAAGGGGTTTTGGTGGGTTTAAGGTAATTTTGGTATCAAGATCACATACCGAATTTCATTAATGCAGATTATTGCTTTATTGAGTCAGTGGCGGCGAGTAAGGGGGCAGTTGCCCCCTACTTTTCTGGGAAAAATTAAATTATTTTTTTTTAGCTGTTTAAAACTAGGAATCATAAAAAAGCAATAGTATTCGGGAAATATAGCTAATTTTGTAACAAAATTTTTAAATTTTGTTGTATAAACCCCTATACTCCCCAGTACTTTTCAGTAAATATTTTGCCCCCCTCGCTTTTTTCACCCAATCTCTGCCACTGAATTGAGTTAAGGCGTTCATAGACACACGGATATACATGACATGACGCCTCCCCACACCCCTGGTGACTATAACCTCAAGGGTTATCTAACCAGTTGGGTGGATGCAGGGTGGATGAGTACAACAATTTCCACCACAGGGCCCTAGGAACCCACGCGAACGCCATACCCCGAACAACTTTAAATCCTCTCCTCCTCCATGGTTTAAACTTATGGAAAAAAAAACGAAAATTTTAAACTGGAGAAATTACTGAATCAGAATAAATTTATGCCTCGTCTGGGCAACACACTTTTAAAGAGTTTAAAATTTACAAACAGAAATGATAAAAAACATTTAAACAACAGAACTTGATTAAATATAAAACGTGCAAGAAACACACAAAAAAGTTTGGAAAATATACACAATTAAACACAAATGTCAGAAAAAAACTATTCTGAATAAAAAATGAACAAAGAAAAAGAATAATAAAAAAATAAATTTTGACACAAATTGTTTGTACTGTTGATATTCTGGCAGTTGATTACACTTGTTCCTAAAAATCCACGTTCTTCCGTGCTTATACCATATGTAAGCTGAAAATTTCAATGGAGCACGAATCTAAGGATGTATAGGGAATTTGTATTTAAGCAGTTTTTATTTTTCTCAGATTTCCCTAAGGTTGTTCATTAGGAGTTTGTCTCTCTTGTTACTGTCTGACGGTTGCTTGACTGTATGAGACAATTACCTATTAACAAAATGCACAAAACACAGACGGGTTTGTCCAAACAAGGTACAAAAGTTGAAGACACAATCAGACTTTTTTCAAATAAAAAAAACATCTGATTGGGGATCCTTGATTTAAAAGTTGATGCATTGGAGGCTTAACTGGGTCGCTAGATGTCTGTCTTAAAAAGGACCTGGTAATTATGGATGTGATTGATAAGCCCATGAATTCTGCCTCGGGATAAATTACAGACGAACAGAAAGTCAACCCTTGGTTCAGAATTTGACACAAATATACAAGTTTAGTAATAAAACTATATGCCAAGTTTCATTCAACTTGCTGGCAGCGTTGTTGAGTTATCATGTTCACATGCACACTGACGGGCAGACAAACAGACTTCCCGTCGGACAGATTTGATCAATAACTACAATTTTGGTGTAGAGACCGGATAACAAATTTCATCCATCTAGCTTGTTGTGTTATAAGTTATGATGTTCAAACACCGACAGACATAATTCTTAAAAAAATGTTTTTTTCCCTTTTCTTCTCAAAATCAAGGTGGTCTAAAACGTGGAGATTCATCAAAATCTCGGACGCGAATTTTCGACAATTACATTACTTTCCCTTTGCGTACTTCGTATATGATAAAGTGGAAAAAGGAAATACGATTTAAAAAACTCTGGTTACCACTTATTTCCTTACAGCCGTTTGACATTTTGCGGCGGAAATACGAATGAGGAATTCTGAGCTAAATCTCGTTGCCGAAATGACTCAAACGATGCCGATGTGCTTGAACTCCATGGTTCTTCATCTCCGGACATATTGCAGTAATAAAGTGACGTAGAAAATACATTTCCTTAATAAATTCAGATATACCATGTTATTTTAAATTGAAGCATCGGCTTGAAGTTAATAATGACTTACAAATATGAGTAATAATTTGAGTTATAAATATGAAAACTCATACGAGGGGTGTGCGAAAATTAAAGATTTAACGGCTCATTTTTATACAAAACGTTTTTATTTGACAAAAAAAATCTACTATACATAATTTACTGGCACATGCTTTATTTTAATATGAAAATGATTTTAGGCTGACATACTTTATGTAAATTTCATGATGCTTTATGCAAAAGTCGTTCATAAAATCCTGCAAGCTGACCTTTGTACATACAAGTAGTAAATTCGGCACATAGTTACCTTTTGGGTAATATATCTCACTCAGAAGGAGTTTTTAAATCGTTTAATTAGAATTTAAGTTAATTAAAAATTTCTCTAAATTTTAATATTTCTCCATAATAACTGTGAAGCATATTATCGAACAAAAACCATTTTACCCCACTTTAAAATTTTTTAAAAATGAGCTTCTTAATGATACCAGTATCATATCCATACAATTTTCTTCTCTAATCTAAATGAATTTTTCAAAATTAATTTTAAGCACAATTTTTAACAATGCTTTTTATTTTTGTAATGAAATTCAAACCGATTTTGTTGTTTCATCAAATCTTTCACTCGCGTGCTTTTGACAATGTTAAAGTTATGATAAAAAATTACTTCTTTAGGTATTAATTCTAAAGTAGAAATTTCGCTTTTATTAAAATATAACAGCACACAATTAGAATGCAATTGCTGATGCAATCGAGCCAGACAGAAACAAGAGAGATGTATCAAGCATAAAACATTATAATGCTACGATGCTTCTTTCTTTTTCTAATACGCAAGAGAGCTCGCTCAACCCAAAAGGTTTTAGAGCATAATGTGGCTCTCCGGGGAACAGCATTTATTAATCTTTCTTATAAAGTTTACATAAGATACAGAAAATCAAAACCAAATAATATAAGTTTACATGCTAGAAACAAATGCTGACTTCAGTACAATAAAACCCAAACAAACAAAAACAACATACAGGACGAACTCGAAGAGAAAAAAAAATGATAAAACAAAGAAAATGAAAAGATTTACAGCCAACTTCCATCTAACAATCCCCAGAGTTCAGAACATGATCAACAACATTCCTGGAGACTTCACAACACCTCTGGATTCTGAGCAGTGAACATTTATTATTTAAAACATTATTATTTAAAAACAACAACAGCCATTTTTTAAAAACCTGTCACAAGGCTTAGTTAGATGATATTTTAATGTAAAAGCACAATCAAAAATTGGAGACAAATTTAAAGTTAGGGTTTCAAGACTACATACGAAATTTCATTTATATGAGTAATATTTTAATAAGTTATGGCGTTCAAAACTATGCGATTATGGCCCAAAATATTATACGGACCTACATTCATGATGATAAAACTGTGTACCAAATTTTATCCAGCTAGCTATTCAAGTTTTTTAGTTATAGTGTCCACATGAACGCGGACAGACAGACAGACAGACTTCCAGTAGACGGATTTTGTCCAAAATTTGATAGAAATCTACAAATTATGTGTAAAGATCACATACCAAATTTTATCCCCGTAGCTCTAATAGTTTTCGAGTTATCGTGTTCACAGACAGACAGACAGACATAATTCCAAAATTGTGTTTTTCGGACTCAGGGAGGTCTAAAACGTGTAGATTCGTCAAAATCTGGAGTTCGAATTTTTTGACGATTACAATACTTTCTCTTTGTATACTTCGTATAAGAGGAAGTAACCAGCGGGAGTGGTCTCGCCTGAACTTTCTAGTATATTTCCCCAAAAAAGGTGCTGTTTCCTCTCCCCCCCGCGTGGGCAAAAAGAATTCGAACCTACTGTAACCCTGAATCCAATGACTATCAGAAGGTTTTTCATTGTAGATTATAGTGATTGTAAAATATTTAGGTAAAGAATCTAATTCAAAGAGATGCGTACCGATTGAAATGCATCTATCACTCACTGCTAGGTTCCACTCTTGCCGGCGCAAGGACAAAGTGACGTAATTCGCTCAATAGCTTCCGCGTGCACTGAGATTGCTACCAGTACGCATGTGCATGGAGAATCGGATTAGAAAATTTAATTATGCAATTTGGACGCCTTTTTCAACCGATGGACGCAACAATTGGACACAAATCTACAATTAAGGTAAGAAGGCCACATACCAAATTTCATTTATGTAAGTAATTTTGTTAAGAAGTTATTGCGATTAAAATATGCGATTATACAGATCTACAGCCAATCAACCCTTCGACGGATTTGGTCCAAAATTTGATACGGACCTACATTCATGATGATAAAACTGTGCACCAAATTTTATCCATCTAGCTATCCAAGGTTTTTAGTTATAGTGTCCATATGAACGCGGACAGACTTCCAGTCGACGGATTTTGTCCAAACTTTGCCAGAAATCTACAAATTATGTGCAAAGATCACATACCAAATTTCATCCCCGCAGCTCTAATAGTTTTCGAGTTATCGTGTTCACAGACACACAGATAGACATAATTCCAAAATTATGTTTTTCGGATTCAGGGAGGTTTAAAACGTGGAGATTCGTCAAACTATCGAGTTTCAATTTTTTGACTATTACAATATAGACGCGCGTTTCTTTACCGCTCTACGTTCTGTCTTGGCTCACTGCCAAATTTTACCCACGCTCTTTCGTCTTTGGTGCTCGTTGAAAGAAATTAGTGGCATTTTGTGCGTATAGAAAATTCGCAATTTTTATCCGCGCGAAGGTGCGGGGAAATGACACATTTGAGAAAACACGAGAAAGCTAGGGGAGACCACTCTCGCTGGTTCTACATAGCGGTCGTCGCCTTTATCCAAGCCAGTGTTTGCCAAGCTAGGGCTCACACCCCACGGGGGGGGGGCAATTCGAAAATGGCCCAAAGTTTAAAAGCAACGGTTTACTATGATATAACTATATATAGATTGTCAGATGGAAACAGCACATTTTCTTTAGGATCTGCTAGCTGATTAATTTTCAAAAATAATTTTTTTTTATAATTCTGCATTCTTTTGAAAACAGGTGAAATTACCAAAATTTATTCTGATACCTCCTTTGAGAGCAAATCTACATAACCTTATGGCAACTCTCAGTCGCTACTCGAGCTGCATCAATGTAATGAGTGGTGATTTCCTAGTGATTTCTTCCCAAAACCTATCGCTTAAGTTTCTTCAGTGAAGAATTCAACTCTTGAATATTAAAAATTCTGTATATATCACATGGAGGGCGAAAGAAGTTTAGAAAGGCTTAGGTGGGGCGAGGCACAAAAAAGGTTGGGAAACACTGGTCCAAGCATTTGTTAAGGCGGCGAAAGGGGATGCAAACTTCTGTATCCCAGAGTCATTTCAGAAAGATTTGTCTTCGACACTTTCGTTTCTTTTCACGCAATTCTTTTATTATGAGATGTCGATTTGTTGAAATTGCTGCTTGAGTCCTTTGAAGAAGTTCATCGGATGGCACATATGGTCTGTCACTCCTGCATTCATTATGAACATCTAACCACTAGAGAATTTACGACACGTTTCGTTACATTTTGTCGATTCGTAACCGGGAGCAATTGCTTAGTGAATATACACTGGGCAATTACACTTTGCTTTGAAAAAAGGAACGAATGAAGAAAAGCACTTTACATTTGATGGAATTCCGCAAGCTCAGCCTTTTGTCAACATGTTTTACTCGGAAACAAATTTAGCAAAGGAATGGTGAATACAGTGGCAGCTTGTCCATTAGCGATGCAGAACTGCAGACACCCTTCCCTGAAAATATTTTACAAACTTATTTTTCTGTTTTTAATATTATTTGGTCATTTCCATATTGATACTTCGATGAACAACGAGAATGAAAATAATAATAATTGTAAAGAAGAGAGAAGCCATTTATTGGAACAATAAGTAGGAGATATAGAGGCTGGGGCTGCACACCGAATAGCCCTCGAAACCATCAGAATTCGGGAACTGTGCAATAGTTGAGTAACACATCGGAAAACGAAAACCGACGTTTTCTTCCATTAAATTCGATGGTGCCTCGTTTGCCCAGGTTTTGTACACGGTGAACTATGTAAACCTCCTTTTTTTTTCTCCTTCCCACCCAAGCTCGCCTTCGCTCCCTTGGTTTGTTTTTCTACCCTTTTTCTCATTTGCTATTATTTGGTTCCAGTTTCGATTTCACATTGGAATAACGGAAACTCATCTCCTTTAATACACATTCGTTTTCGTTTGTTAGAAACCACTCATGGAAGAAAGATGCGACAATAATTTTCTAAAATACAATTCAGATAATTACAATTAAAAATTTAGGGCTATTTAAACGTAAAGTTGTTTTTTCTTAAAAAATTGTGAAATTATTTTAAGTGTATTTTTTGCAGCACATATAATTTCTGAGCTGACGAGTCGCTACTGACCAAACAACAGCAAGGGGTAAGCGAATGGGTCTTAGTCAAAGCCAACGTTGCCAACGAACGCACCAAAACATAACCTTTCCGTCTATACGCATTGTATTTTTACTTTTTGAACATGTATTGTCATTCATATGCCTGGCGTATAACTACAATGCAAACGAACTTCTGGAGGGTGCAGAGTGCGCAAAGACGAATTGAAATATATAACAACTAGTAGATTACCCGGCGTGCCCCGTCATTTTCTTATCAGAATCTTGTGATGGAGAGGAAAAGGAAAATAAAATTAAAAAAAAAACTGCGAGTACTTTGTTATATATGTGATTTATAAACCACACCAGCAATTAATGGGTTAACTATAGTAAAGAATGGGTAATCTAATTACATAGTAAATGTGAAACAGAAGTGTGAGTCCAAGTGCGTGATCAGCAGCCAACGTGTGAAAATATAATACACTAGCAGTACGCGCACGGCGTTGCCCGTGGAATCAGGACTTCAACAAAATGAAAACAACAACAACAACAAAAACGCCCACAATGACATGAAAAAGTTCTGAAAACAAAACAAAAGATACATATTATTTTACTTTCCTGCTTATTTTTCTTCTCGATAACGACATTTCAACTATAGAAAACAATACAGAGTACGTTAATCCGAAACAATACTGAAAAATTGCAACGTGAAAATGATTATTATACAGCACAAAAAATAAGAATCGAATCCGAAAATAATAATCGAAGTCAATCAATTGAAGTTCATGACGTCACTTGCGCTCTGCCCGTCAGCCAATGAAATTGCCAGCAACATTCCGGAGAAGTGTCGCGGGAGGAAGCTCGCTAGAGGAAAAATATCTTTCAACTGACCAGGAAAAATTAATTAAAGAAAACGGGAAAATATATTTTAACCGTTCTTGTTTTAAATCGTACAGAACCGTTCCAGTTATAAGTTGAAAAAAAAAGTTGAAAATAATAGTGTTATTAGAACGTCGGATGCAGCAAATTTAAAAACAAAAATAAAATTTTGATGGCGAAACTGGCTATTTTTTAAAAATTTCTCAAAATTCAGTAAATTATGTTAGAAATTCAAAACTAACTTCATTAGAACGGAAATCGTGTGCTTTTTTCGATGTTGTATCTATTTTTTTCGTACAATTATTCAAAACCATCCTATTGAGAAATTAGTACGAAAAATCAATCAAAATAACACAAAACATTGATTAAAAAATTTTCTAGATTAAATTTTAAAATTGCGGTTTCGAGGTGCATTGAGTAACCATTAACTACCTGTGTGCCAAATTTCAAGGCTGTAAGTGCGATAGAATGGTCTGGACATCGCAGACACACACACGCACACAAACATTGCGATCAACAAATCTGATTATTTGAAAAAAAGTGCGATAGATTCGTCTGGACATCGCACGCGGGCACACACGCAAGCACGCACACACACACAAACATTGCCATTTATAAGTATAGATATAGTAAGAATATGGGGTTTACATTATAAAACAATATAAACATACTTGTATCTCAAAGTATTTGTTTTTCTGCTAGAAAATCGAAAATGTGTTATGATGCAATTATCTGCAAATATATGACCACAAATAGGAATACTTAGAAAAAACGATTTTATATAAAATCATCCCGAAGTCAGCACAATATGCGATTTAGTTTCCGTAAGAACATTGAACTTATTTTCATTTCATTACACTCACAAAAAATTATTTTAAAATATTAAATGTCTTATAACTTGAAAATCTGAAAAATTACGATATTTTCCATTAAAAAAGTGTCGTAAAAATATACTACTACCACCCAGAAAATAAGTAAAAATTATTCTCAAATGCATATCTAAACAATGAAAATAATTTCATACATGTGCTTCTAATTTTTTTAAACTTGTAATTAATGCAAAAACTGTATATTTAATTGCAAAATAATAGATATTTTATTATATTGTATCCTTTTCATTAGATTTTTTAATCTAAAGATATAAGCTTTCGGAATTTTTCGAATCCATGCATATTATTCATTTCCGAAATCGATTAATTGTACCCTGTTCTACGAGGATAAAATGAAGCATCGACATTTTGATAGTATGAAACATCTGAGTTCCCTTAAAATAAAGATTAATATCACTTTAGAGCGTATAGTAAATGAGGAAATTCATGTCTAATTCAGTTATCATCCTTTTGTCTCTTTAGCAATCGTATTTAAATTTTACCAATTTAAATTATAAATTAGTAAGACAGTCGACCATATATCCATCTTCATAAAATTTTTATGTCATTCAACTCTTTGTTCTTAGTTTAATAATATTTTAACAAGTATCATTTTGTTGCCATTATGCGTAAAATAAATTTCAAATAAAAAAAATAATGCAGTGAAACTTGTGCATAACAATACTGTTTGTAACGATAAATCTACCATTAACTATATTTTTTGGCGCCAAATCTGGTACTAAATTTCATCAAATAATAATTCAGCTATTAATATAGTTAATTCCTTCAAAACAGTATCGAGACGGTCTTTGCATGTGCGGGCCATTGACGACTCATCACTCCGCTAGTTGTACGGAAACAGTTTGTGCGGGCAAGAGATCTTTTTCCAGGGAAGCAGACGATACAAAATTTGCTTTCTTTTCAAAAAAGCTGTTCTTATAATTGGGACATGGCCGACTGATCTGAGACAACAGAGTTTGGTCCCAGAGTGGACATGAAACAGATGGCCTCGTTTTTAGCTTGTCACCATACTCCACGTTATGCACAAGGACAACTCGCTGATCATTCTGTTTATCGAGTTCTTTGATTCTGTTTATCAAGTTCGAGATTTGCCCGACAGGGGGAACGGTCTCCCCCTGTCTGGGAAATTATTATTATAAATTCGCCAGATTATTATTTATCAACTACGGTTGAATACCCGAACAAAAATTTTCCTCGACGGGTGTGGGGGGGGGCTGTCCTCCCGGTCCCCCCTCTGTCGCCACCCCTGATCAACAAAATGAACTTTACTAATAAAATTAAGTAGAACATTTAGGAAATGCATACAGAATAAAGAAGTTTTTTTTATATTGCAACCATGAACTTAACACAGCATTGGCACATTATGAACATTCCAGAAATTCCAGGCTCATCTCAAATATTGTTTCCCCGGGGCAATCTTTGACCGCTATAGAAGGTCACATGCCCCCAATAAACTCTCGTCACGAGCCGACAGTGTGAAAAGACATGTCCTGACTTTTGGACAATGGTAACTAGGAATGGAACAACCACTTGCCTCTTTCTTACCATGCAACTCAGATCTTTGCTGAAATCGGGTTTCGAATCCTACCCGTTCCTAAGTAGAAACTGTACCATTCGGCTCCAATCAATTTTTGAACGGAAGCAAGTTAATTAAATGTTGATTGATTTAAATTTGTCCATTAATCCTAATCGTTAACTATGATCATTCTGTTCATGGTTGCCAGCTACTTCTTACAACATTTTCTTATTCCGTTGTTTGCAATGGAATGGTAGAAGACATATTCAACGTCTGTAAGGGGTCGTAGTTTTCCAAAGATAGACAATCACAATGATTGTCTTCCTTGATTGCCAAGGGGCGAGATTATCAGAACTTTCGATGTTTCCCTGGAAAACTTATAAAAAGGAATAATCTACAAGCTACCTTTTCACATCGTTCAAGGGTAGACTTCAAAACGATTTGCTAATAAAAATGACGTTCTATCGAGAAGGCGGTCTATCTTCTGTCTCTACACTTGTTCTGGGGAACTGGATGATCAAAGAAAAGACTGAGGACGTGAGGTATTTGCTTAAAACCCCTTTCAGCGAAAACTGGGCATCACTTCCGGAGCTGCAATATTTCCAGAATGTAATAGATGGGTCTTTAGAAGGTGTCAATCTCAATAAGGATTTTGAAGAATGCAGCTGTCTAAATTAGGACTTTGGTTTAGATTACCACGTTTAATTTTAAGATTTTTTTTCAAAATTTTGATTTTCAATGGAATTTTAAGAGTAAATTTTTTTTGTTCTAAGTGTTTGGTGTTTTCTGAAGATTTTTTCCAATGTTTTATATCAAAACTAAACATATTCAGTAAGCTTTCTGTTATAACTGCTCCCCCTCCCCAAAAAATTCCGTCGATTTCCTTTGATATCATAGACCGTGACCTTGCATCAGAATTGTTGGTTAAAAACAAAGCAAAGAAAGGATCATTTAGAAAGTTATTAGCTTTTTTGTGTTTCTTGAAACATTCTTTAAAATGGATAAGTACACCTTTGCTAAGAAGCTTCTCAATTCCTTCTAAATCTCATATGCTTTGCTTCTTATCAGTTGCATTTTTTATTTCAGTGAATTAAGTACAGTAAAATCCCGGTTAACTGTACTTGGGTTAACTGAAACCCGGCTTATCCGAAATGCTTCTGAAATCACAAATCCAAATTCGTTTTACACTCAAAACATTTCAGAATTACATACTGTAATTAGATACAAAATAGTAATAGATATTAATGGCTTAACCGAAAATATCATTATCCGAAATAGCTTCTCGCCCTTTAGTACGGTTAACCGGGGTTGTTGTGCAATTTTGATGTAATCTTATGCTTGAGATAAAAATATACTTCAACTGTACTATTTAGTTTGGCTAAAATGTGTTTTTAAAAGAAAATGTTTCTTTAAATAAAACATTATTTTTGTATATATGTATTGAATGCGAATAAATTTTTTGGAACAGATTATGTGGGCGATTTTCATTACGTTTTGTGGTTTGAAACCACACGCAAATGCATTTTAATGATGCATTAACAAAACCGCATTATCAATTTTATTTTACAGAACCGCAGGTAGATAAATGGTTTTGATTAATTTGTCAAGAACTCGTGCGGTTTTATTAATATATTGCTGAAATGAATTCGCACGTAGTTTCAAACCGCAACACCGCGAATGAAATAAAAACCATCCGGATAATATACTCTGAAAAGTAAAAGAAAAAAAAGATTCACAATAATTTTTATACGGAAAATTTATGATAAATCTACGTTTCTTAATCCGGGAGGACTCGCACTGGGCCTGCGAGGCCGGGTGCCTGCAAGAATTTATTACAGAAAATGAACCCCTCAACGAAAAAATTCCAGATTCACAGTAGCTGCATTCAAGGTCATTTACTTAATGACCACAGGTATTTCAAGAATTTCCCTTCAAATTTTATCTCAGAAAACAGACGATCGGGCCTCCGAAGCCCCATGCGCGTGCTTGCGTTTCTGTGTAGGATTGCTGAAGAAAAAAGATAGACCGTGACAATTTATCGCTATTAGAACTACAAGTATGGGAAGTAAAGATTAGAAAAGCTTTTAGCTGAAAATCGACTAATTAAGAATCGATTAACGAAGAAAATAAAGAAATTGTTGCTGTCGAATTAGTTGTCGAATTAGTCGTAAGCTTCCTGTTATAACTGCTCCCCCTCCTCAAAAAATTCCGTCAATTTCCTTTGATATCATAGACCGTGACCTTGCATCAGAATTGTTGGTTAAAAACAAAGCAAAGAAAGGATCATTTAGAAAGTTGTTAGCTTTTTTGTGTTTCTTGAAACATTCTTTAAAATGGATAAGTCTAAATAATAATAGATTAGTAATAAAAGATTAGTAATAGACAATAAGATTAGTTGTCGAATTGTCGAATGCTGTCGAATTTTGAAAAGGAATTATGCAATGAATGGGGTATTTGTGAGTCTACCGATTATTTAGAAGACAGATGAAGTTAAAAAATGGTGTAGCAAACGGTAAGATAGGTGGAACTAACAAATGGTGTAAAAAAGAACCTCGCAAAAAATATGAGAACTTTTACACACAACATCGTCATTCAACTACACCAAAACTTTGGTGAAGCAAAAAGATGTATTGGAAATTCTTATGGATGAGACAGATGATGCATTAATCATCCAGGCGCATCCAAGTAATTTTGGAAGGGAAAGCCAACCTTTTCATAAATACCTTGAAAGTACAAGCATTCATCGATCTTCTTCAATTTAATAAGCTCTCCAGAAGAGATTTATCTGAAAATTATTTTATTAATATTTCATATTCTGTACACTAGTGCAACAAGTATTATTGCACTAGTGTATAGTATTACTATTAAAGTGTATAGTATTAGTATTACTATATAGTAATAAAATACTATACACTATAGAGTAGTAATAGTGTGTTAGTGTTACTATTAAAGTAAATGTAATTTTCTGCGCGTTTTGTTAAGATAAAAACATTAAAATTTATTTTTAATTAAGATAATTAAAAATAAATTTAACCCTACTAAGCCCGACGCGCGTCTTCGAGTAAGTGTAAGGAACGAGCGTCCTCGCGGGTTAAATTAATTTTTGCCATATATTTCAAATCCACTTCAACAGTAAACGTCCAGGCACGTCACCTATAAATTGGAAATGGAAGGTTTAGTGTTAAGTTCTTATTTCCTAGAAGTAATTTCGCTTTTTGCAATTTTCAGTCAAAAGCATTTTTTTTTTCCTTATCTCATTTTCGTAAATCGCTTTTTAAGCATCTTCACAATTTTCAAATTTAATTAAAACAGATTCCGCCATTCATAAAGCTTCGTCCATGAAGTCAGCCATGGTTTGTTTAAATAAAATGTTCTTCCTTCAGTAGTAAGAGTCTTATTTCTTTTCAAATAATAATTTTCGAATCACCAGCTTATTTAGCACTTCAATGGACCTATTTACTATTCATTATTTTTCTGTTCAACCTTTTAGAGATGAATTACAAGGCGATGAAAGGTGAGCTGAAGTGTTGGCAATGGTCCAGACGGGAGAAAAACGCTTGCAACCTCAGTCTTTTGTTTCTTTTACGTCGAATTCTGTCGGGGGTTTTCCGAACGGACCTCTTTATATTCCGAATCATCAACAGGTTGTTTAGTTCCTAAGTGTCCTTGACGCAGGCGTTACCGGACTTGCGAGCTCTTGACATCGAAACACGTTGAAAGCTTCATTGACCTCAGGTTATTTTATTTTTCGTCTTCTGTTTGAAAACTGTTACTACTTTTCATTATGACATTTGCTGAAGTGTCGATTTCCGTAAAGTAAAAATATACGCGGAAGGATGTAAGGTTAAATGTTTTTTTTTCGGATAAACGCTTTGTCAAAGTAATTTTTTTTGCGAATTTTGTAATATCTGTTATATTGTAATCATTGTTTTAGTAATTTAGCGATCGTTGCTATTTCTATTTTAATATTCATTCAAAATGGTATAAAAATAACAATAAATTTGATGCTACAGAATTATCTTTCACTTTGTTAAAATATGTTATGACAGTATGCTATGAAAAATATTTTATTTTTTGGTGCTATTTGACAATATTCCATTATAATTCAAAACAATGTATAGCATACTTATTACTAAGTATAGTCTACTCTCTCTCTATATAAAGATAAACTGAAATAATTTCTATTTTTTTGCAATGCATTATATTGGGCTTATTCTAATATATATGTTTGATATATATTCAAGTTTGGCATATATATAGGTTTGGTATATATTTATTATGAAAATATTATATCGGGTTTATTTTAAATTATATATATTTGATAACAATCATTTTAGGTTTATTGCATTTTTATGTAATTCCGTTGGAATCTCAAATTTATTTCATTTAAAATTAAGAACTAAAAATAGCACCTTAGTCATGTCTATTAACCATTTCTTTTTATACGCGTTTAGTATAGATGGAATTTGGTAATCGATTTTTCACTCACTTCTGATGTGCTACAATATTAAATTTAAAATTTAATTTACAATTTAAAATTAATTTTTTTTAAATTTTTGTACACTTATTTATCCTTGATGCTAAAATACTATTTTAATATTTTCTGAACTTAATTATCGGTTAATTGATTAATTGTATTATTCAATTGATGTATTGATATCGAACACATGGCACCAACTGGTAATGGAAGTTAGAAAAAAATTGATTCGCAGATTTTATAATATTTATCACAATCAACTCAAATTAAAGACTGAAAATTAAAAAATAATTTAAATGAAAAAATTCTACTTTTTACTACTATATAAATAAAAGTTTGAAATTTTTTTTATTAAATTTTTCTTTATTGCAATGCTTTTATCGTTTAGCAGCTGTCCGTCACCTCCGCTGTATTTTACAAAAAAATAATGAAAACGTTTATTTTAAATAGTTCAATTAATTCGCCAAAATTTTCCAACACATTTTAGAATATTTAACAGGATATTCATGCTACATCAACATAAATGTAAATCGTAGGACAGAATACTCTCACAGAAATAATTCTCACACAGATGTTCTCTCTCTCTCTTAATAATAAAAAATCTCTTACAGAGATTTATTTAACGACTGACTTTTAATTTTTGATTGCCTATTTCATCATAAAAACTGAAATTATTCCATAAAATTTGATTTGATTGATATTGATAAATATCTGTCCAGGAATAGAATAAAGTTCCAAGTTGCTATTATTTTATTTACACAAATTCAATCATGTGTATAAATTACTTTCGATAAAAATATTCGAACAGGTGATTTAAAATGAATAATGATTTTTGTAACTGTCTGTTTTGCATTGCAACCGCTTTGTAACTATCAAACATTGTTTATAAATAGTTCAGGATCAAAAGAATACTAACTATTTCTGTTATTGAAATATGCTTTGCAAAAACCATATTAATCATAACTTGTTAGCCGCAATCCATTTTATATTTTACTTTCACGATTACTTTTTTATGCGATAACCATGAAGTGTAAAGTATAATCATATTTTTTTAAAAATTCATTCTTACGTGATATAATCCAAATGGGCTTCATCAATTTAATTACTAAATCCATGCCGCATTTTGCAGGAGAAAAAAAGTTAGGAAGTCAAAGCAAAATGTAAAGCAACTTGCCGAGTGCTATTAGATGTACAGTCGCCGAAAAAAATGATCCACCCAGCATTATTCCGCCGCTAATCATTGCTTCTTAAAACTAAAGATACTGTTTTACTGGAATTAACGTATACTAAAAGATTCTAAGGCTGAAATTCTATTAAGGGGTCATCTACATATTTAAAATCGCACTAACTTCAAAATTCTCAATGGCAACACCCTTTTTTGATGCCATAAATAAACTTCTCATGAAAAAATACCCCAGGATATTAATTTTGTTTATATTATTATTAATAGATTGGAAGATATTTGACATTTTGTGTCCTCGACATAAAAGTTGCGTCTCCACATTTACTTACTAAAGTTCTCTGCTTGCCTTTAAATGTCGGTAGTAGCATTCTAAATTATTTCGCACTTTAAATGTTATTTCCAAAGTAATGATCTACATTTTACAATCGGTAAAACTTGATTTGCAAAAAAAAAAAAAAAAAAAAAAAACCGATTAATATTACACCACTTTAATTTATAAAGTTTTAATAATATATATAGAAAGTTAAAATCTTTATATATTTAAGTTTGAAAAATAAAGTGGTGTAATGATTACATTTAATAATGGAAACATTTTCGAAGTGCATCGTTTTACTTGGAAAATTGAAAATTTAATGTAACTTCAAAACTTCTCGTACGAATATGCTGAAATTTTGCATTGGCTTATCAAATGGCCATTTGCTTCGATTACTGTTAAAATTTATAAGTGTTGCTATTCAAAAAAATTTTTAAAATCAATTTTGATAAAATATTTCCTGAACTCAATATTACTTTAAAATAAAAAGTAAAAGTGTAAAATGTGCAGAATAATTTCATACTACTACATAAAAAAATTCTAGGTAAATAGATAATTTCGCAAGATATCAATATAAATTCAACATTTTACTTTAACATTAGAAACTCAAAATTTAATTTGCTTATAATTCCGAAACCAAAAATGCTGGGATGGTGAAACTTGGTATTCAAGCATAAATTTTTATGTAGATTCGAAATATTTTAAGAAAAATATGTGTGTTTCTATTGGAAATTTTGAAGTTAGTACAATTATAAATATGTAGACGACCCCTTTTGAACTTTTTAGGCATGGAATCTATTAATAGACGTTATTTCCTGAAAATTGGTACCTTTTGTTTTAAGAAGCAATGATTAGCGGCGGAATAATGCTGGGTGGATCCTTTTTTTTTCCGCGACTGACTATGCCTGTCATGCGACTTGAGCGTCATGTGAGTAAAATATGATGAAAGATAGGCATTTTTTTACTTGTTCCACCATCTATCTACATAAATATTTATCTTATGCGGCTTCGAAAAAACGCGTTGTTTAGCTATAGGATTTAGCAACTTCTATAGCAAACGATGGATCACGTTAGTTCATTTTCCAAACAGAAGTACATTTTTGAAGTTGGAAAGAAAAGAGATTCAGAAATAATAATAATAAAAAAATGGTATTAACTTTACGAAAAAAATTTTGTTTTCTAGAAATGGTAATAAGTTGGATAACATATTTTGAAAAAGAGCGAGTGTAAATTAAACATTTTAAGAATTTCTAAATCTGAACTTATTTTTACTACAAATACACAATAAAAAATGAGAATAAAGTATCTTTAATCCCGAAACTTTTTTCCTTTTGGCGAGTATTTTAACGATTGGCGTGATTATGGCGAGCTTGACAACAAATCGATTAAGTTCAACCATAAATGTTTTTTGCTAGAATGCATAGTGTCCTCTTTGTAGCGAGCAGAGTTTTCATAGCAAACCTGTGTGGATTGCTGTGTAATTCTTCTTTGGGTTGGCGAGCGTTAGTCAGCAGCAGGCAGAGCCCTCTAGTCTATAGTTAATCGATTAGTTAAATATTTGTGAGGTATGTATGAGGTTGTATAACAAGCAGTAATATCTGTTTAGTACGTTGTTCGAGCAACAAACTACCAAACAAAACCAAACCAAAACAAACTACTATCGAATCTTGTTTCAAAATACGATACACTACTACTTTAGCCGTACAATACAATGGTACAGGTCTATTTTAACGTGTTAATTGTTATAGGCTGGATACTATCTGCAAATTGCGTCATGCTTGATGCGGCATGCCTGATGTAAAATTCGTTCAAAACGCTCTACAGAGTAGACCGCTGTACCTACAACTACCAAATTTGGCAAATAGTTACTTCTTAGGTAGTAGGTGCTCATTAAGCTAAGGCACAGATAAGAAAGCTCACATAAATGATAAGTTTAATCGCACAAAAACGGTTGTTACACCACTTTAAGATTAAAAATAAATTAGCTTTCCAGTGATACCAAATTTTATTTCAGTCTCAAATTTTGATAAATTTTTTAAAACGTTTTTAAGGATACTTTACAATAATACTTTTCATTGGCGACTTTAAATACATTTTTCTGTGCACTTTATCTTTGCTATAATGAAGAGTTTAATTTAGTTATATTAACGTCCCGTTTTAAAGCAACTCAAAGGCTATTTTGGGGCGGACCTCGTAATTTTGAATCGAGGTCAGATGACGAGGATTTCACTTGAGCTGACACACTCTCCAAACTTCCGTACCACACCAGTGGGAGGACGTTTGACCACGACGTATGATTTAGCGTGCAGCGGGCCTCCTACATGGCGGATCTTCAGTGGAATCGGGTTTCGAATCTGGAATCCTCCAGCCCCAAAGCTGAGACCTTATCACTAGGCCACCGCGGCCCTACTATGATGAAGAGTAAATTTTTAAAAACAATATTCAGACAGAGGAATCTAGCCTAAAACATTATCTTTGTTTGATGGTTCGGAATAGAGATTTGAATCTCCTTTAATTTTTTTATAAGTTTCAAAATCATTTTAGTTTATTACTATGAAAGAATTACAGAAGTATCATTTTCTACTACAAAGTGTATTTTGGCATCGTTGATATACGTGGATCAATAAAATAACCTCTCAAGTGTTCAAAAGATGCATTCGCTTGATTGCCTGTTCTACGGTAGAACACAGTAATTCAACATTGATTTTTCGGACTTTATGTGATCCTTCAAAGTGGTGCGATTATCAACGTTCACTTTGTAACTATACTTTTCAGATGACACCGCACCAAAAATTACAAGGAGTGAGATCCGGGAAACGCGGTGGCTACCAGCAAGGAAATGCATGGCTAGTTATCTGTTCGTCAGTAAAATGTTGCCGTAGAAGTTGCTGAAAACATAATCTAATGTAAGGAGATGCTCAACCTTGCATGAATACGGTAGAACCATTAGCAAGCAGTAAGCAGTGTAAACTCATTGAACTACATGTATCATCGATGCCAAAATGACATTTGTAGATTAAATTGTGATCTCTGCAATTCTTTCTGCTAATTGACTTGCCCAACTGCGTATACAGCGCCATATTGCGGTAGGTATCAAAAATTGGTACCTTTTTCCCGTTTTTTTGCATAAAACGAAATCTTCTTGTCGGAATAGTATTTTTGAGCAGTCTATTGTCTTTCACTTACAAAAGGAGGCGCAAATGATAACTCAGGTCCCTTGAATTAAAGTAATTTAATTTATAGTAAATTATTTACAATAAACAGCCACAAATTCAGTTACTTTTAATATTCTTCAAAATAGCACAAACTATACAAAAAATTGCCGAACTCAATAAGCTTTACAGCGTTGAATAACTTGACCAACTCTAAAACTAATTCCAGAGCATTTGTCTGCCTTTTACAGTCTAGCGAGGTGAGGGATGGCACTTTCTGGAAATTTCCCCGTATCTCGAGAACCAAGTTTCACCGAGCCTCGAGACCTACCGCTTCCCAAACAAGCATTTGGCACTAAATCCTGTCTCCAAGTCGCCAAAAATGTCCCCAAGTCATTAAAATCGCCGCAACAATATGTATATTATTTTATGCTACCATGTACATTTATCCGTTCAATAGTTAGACACTAGAGGACAACTAATGCAATTGTATAGAACAATATAATATTTATTCTAACTCAGTTTACAGATAGAATACTGCATTTATAACAAAAGGCAAGGTATTATATTTATTGAATTACGGTAAATTAACGGACAATCAAAAACAATAGTAATCATAGACGGACAATTAAAAACAATAATAATCTCATAGATCAATAGTCACTACATTATTTTATGTAAGATTCATTAAATTATTATAATTCTTTTTGTGCAGTTTCTAATGAAAAAAATTATCCATTTATTTATAGCCGAAACGCAGCAACAAAGTTGTATAATTTTATATCACTCCAAAGTTAGCGTTTTCAGTAGTAAATGTGTAACTGGATATTGCCAATTGTTTCAACCGTGTGTGAAATACTGTTTACAGTAGATGTTTCAAGTGTCTGAAGCTACAATGCTGTTGTTGATAATGTATCAGTTAATATTAGCGATTTATTCCAATGAAACGATCTATTGTTACATTCTTTTACTCTCGGATTCTTCGCGTGGAGTTGGAAAATCATTATGATTCTTATTTAGTATTATATTTTAGAAATGCAGACAATAAAATATCACTAATAAAAGATAAGTTGCTAAATAGACTAATAAAATATGACTGCGTTTTATGGCCACATTTAAAAATTATGCTAAATATTTTTAGACCCCATAGTTTTATGAAATGAGTATCATGGTTAATTGTATCCGAGAACTCACGTAAATAAGCGATATGTCTGAATATGTATATAAATAAATGCAGTTTAGGTATGCGTACGTTAGTCACACATAATTTTGAATATAATTTGCTACATTTTAAAAGCCTTTAATGGAATCCTGTTATTTTTATTTTCTCATGTAAGACATATAGGGTGCCAAGTAAAGTCCCTTACCACCCTTTTAACTATCGAATGGCTGCAGCTATGTTCATAAGAGTGGTGTCTAGGCATGGTAAAGTTACTATGCGCTACTGGTTGAAACCACTTACAGCGCCACCTGGTGTAAAACGGTGGAGTTATCTCTAAAAGGGTGCGAGATAGAGGAAAAAAGTGAATTACAAAGTTGTAAAGCATCATCGATTTAGTGCAAAAAGACACGTAATGGTCATGAATGCTAAAAACAGAACGCTTAAAATGCACATTTGTTTGTTTGCGGCTTCCGAAATTGTGACGTCACGAAATTTGAACGAAAGGAGAAAAGATTATCTTTCGGACGAAAAACGAGCCCCCAACATAGCAAAGGTTCAGATGTGTATTGTAGCGGACGGAGAGAAGTTTGAACATCGAAAATAAATTTATCTTGTGATAACTAGTTGGTTTTTTTTCTTTCTAAGAGGGCACTGGTGTGCAAACCTTTTTCATTTCTGACCCCCTCAGTTTGTGTAAATTTTTGTCGCGACCCCCAGAGGAATCGCAACCAGGGTCGCCTTATATTTTTTATTTTCAAATAAATTTTTTTGGATTTAGCGACTTACAAAGACTTTCTCACGATCCCCAAATGGGTCGCGACCCACGGTTTGCGCACCGCTGATTTAGGGTCACAAAAAAGATAGTTCTAAATGGAAAAGGGTCGCAAAAATTTTTACCGCTCTATAAGTAGTTGTGAGAGGAAAAGGTATAAGAACCACTGTCTTGCAACAATTTTGTAAGATTAATTTTGTTGGCTTCTTTTATTTGTGACGAACTATTTTTATATCTTCTACAGCTTTGGGTTTTTGCTTGCGTGTAAAATCTTCTAAGAATCATCCATGTAATATTGTTGTGATTTGAATATACTTTAGTCCGAAATCGCCACGACCTACAATAAGGATCTGTTTAATTTTTATATGAAAATATTGGAAAGAACATTTTGGAACGATTTTTACTTTCTTTTATTTTAAATATTTTTAAAAAATTCCACTGGCAAGGCAAAAAAAAAGTTTACAAAAGAACGTGTAACAAAAACAGAAGACCGAAGTCATTGCCCCAAAAGCGTTCTCGCTTCCCAATATCTCGACACCTCCGTAAGTCCTTGAAGAACCCCACATCGGAGCAGGTGGTCTCTTTCCATTACTTCTCCAGAATCGCATAGTGGCCAAAAAGGTTCGGTAGAAATGCCTAAGCGGTGCAGATGGGCGGCAAGGCAATCGCGTGCAGTGGTTAGACGGAAGGCTGCAACCGCATCACGTCTAGGTTTGTTAGGTATAGAAGAAGGGCTAACCCCCCTCCAACTTTTTAAAGCTGTACGAGTCTGAAGATCCAGCAAGGAATTAAATGTACACAAATTTTTCAGAAACAGTTTTTTTATTTGAAATATATTAATCGAAATATATTAATAGAACGTATTGTAATCATCAAACAATCGACTTCGAGCTTTTGATGCATCTCCACGTTGTAGCATGATGCTTTTGATGCATCTCCCTGAATTAACTGAAGTTATTTTTGGAATTTTGTCTATTTGCGAACGCAATAATTTCAATCCCCAACGAGGTAGATGAATGAAATTTAGAATACTGTCATTACACCAAAATTGTAGATTTTTTAAATCAAATTTTGAATGAAACTCGACGGGAAGTCTGTCTGGCCGTCCGTCCATGTTAATATGAACACGATAACTCAAAAACTTAAACAGCTAGATAGATAAAATTTGGTAAACAGTTTTATCATCAGGAATGTAGGCCCATATCAAAGTTTGAACAAAATCCGTAAAAGGGTTGACTGTCTGTCGATCTGTATAATCGCATGCTTGTGAACACGATAACTCCTAAACGCAATGACTTAGATAAATGAAATTTGGTATGTGGTCTTCTAACCTTAATTGTAGATCTGTGTCCAAGTTTGGTCTCAATCAGTTGAAAGAAAGGCGTTCAAATTGCATATTTGGTTTCTTCACCATTCTACCACGCAAAAAAAGGCGCGACCGCTTTGCGCGGCCCCCCCCCCCACCTGTGTTAGGGAATGGCGCGTGTTTCTTTCGCTTGGAGTAATTTTCCCTATCCGTGTTAGGGCGTATGCGAGAAAGGTTCGGGGAGACTACTCCCCCTGGTTTTATATACATATGTATAGACCAGCTTTTAGTATCTTTGATTTATAAACGAATACCATTTTACATACGCGTTGTACGTCAGTTAGTCATCTACGATAACATCATGACGTACGCAGCGTACGGCATGGTCCTCAAGGGGTTAAGTTAGTATGCGAAATAAATTTTGTTACTTACATTAGAAAAAACAGTTTATTGTTGGTCTGTATCACATAATCATTACTTGCGCTTAATGCTTCCCAAAAAATAATTGCTCTATAAGATACACACATCATTGGAAAATTCCTGTTCATACACTTTTGCCCAACTTTACTTGTTCCATGTTTATAAAGATGGAATTTTGTAATAGATTTTTTACTAATTTCCTGGTGAGCTAGAGTTTTGAAATTTTGTACACTGTGAATTCTTGATGTCAATGCACTATTTTAATATTTTTGGATTTTAACTATTAAATATTAGTCGATTAATTTAATTTAATTTTGTACTAGTAGTATCATCTGGAAATGAATTTGAGAAAACTTGGCGCAAGACTCCATAATATTTATAATTATGACTCGTATAGTACATTGTATCTCTACTAATAATAAAAGAGAATGTGTGTCTGTGTGTTGGCTCTCTACAGGGCAGACCACTGGACCTAGAGCTACGAAATTTGGCACAAACATACGTTGGAGGTTGGGAATGTGCAACTCGAAGGCCTTTTTTGGAAATTTTAATTAATTAAAAATTAATCAAAATTTTGGCGTTTTTCCTTAATAACTTCCGAAAATATTACAGCACAAAAATCAGTTTTACGTTATCTGAAAGTACAAACAATAACCTTTTCAATACTATCAATCAAATTGCCGTACGAATTTTTCTTTAATTTTTATAAATTTTTAAAAATATTTTTGGTATAATTTGCGACAATACTTTTCATGGTTGCAACGCAATTCAAACCGTTTTCATTATTAAAAAAAAAATTATTTGCGTGTTTCTGTATCATTGTTGAAAGCTAAGGTGATATCTTGATTCTAATGCTATGTTTTAATAAACATATTTTCATCCAGCTAACATGCTGCTGGAAGTAAAATTTGTCGCTCCATTTTAAAGTTAAAATCAAATGCATATTTTGCGAGAGGAATAAGAGAGTGAAGTTGATGCCGAAAACATGCAATTGGAGGTTACATGTCACAGACAGTCACTTGATTCCATTAGGGCCATCATGCAGATAATGAACAGAACAGAAGCAAAGCTACTGAAAGAACATGGGTTAAATGTCTATAACAATTTGAAATTTAAAATTGTTAAGGGAACTATGAATATCAAATTATGCATAAGAGTTTCAATTGAAATCATATTCCCGGAGAACAAGCTGGTCGCCGAAGGCGGCTAGTACTATATTAAAATGTAGAAAATAATTAAAATAAAAAGTTTCTACTTCTTTAGTGCACTAATAAAAGTGTTTTCAAAAACTGTTTTCATTAAATTTATTCATCCTGTGTTCGAAGATAATATTTTCAAATCGAGTTTTTTAAAAAAGCAACGTTTTCGAAAGAAGTAAGGCTATTTTTATACCAAGGACTGTATTTCCATTCTCGAATATGATTCGCATTTCGTGAGCACAAATTAAACAATGAAGAATAGAATTGACTACAGGTGAAATCTTCACGCTGCAATTTCTGTGAATACAATTGAAATTTTTTGCTATAAGTAAACAAAGATTTTAATAATTATGGCACAAAAGTAGGCATGTAAATACAACTCAAACACAGCCTTGGTTGTTACATAGAGTATGTCTCCATATAAGGACATTTTAGTACCTGTAAAAGTTCTTGAAAACGAGAGCCTACCGCATTGTGAAAGGGATGTGCGAAAGAATGGTGAATAATTAAACTGTCGTCAGCTCATCACTTTTATTTACTTCCTGAATTTATATCTCAGCGGATTCCAAAGGATATTACGAACACTCGCTTCCGCTTAGGAGAAAGCATAAAATACGCTGTTTGTATCTACTAATCAGTATTTGAAAAATAACAGCAAGGTAAGATAATTTTGTATTCTTAAAATTATTCCGAATGCCGCTCAATATCGTGAATATATCGTAAAAATATTGCAGAGCATCTTGCGCTGATAGGGATGGTTTTGTAATATTTCTCACTAGCTCACATTACCGAAACAATATATTCTGAAGTTATCGAATTAAACTAGAATTTGCTATGACTCCGAGAGATTTTCGTGAGTGTCGATAACTGTTTTTAACATTAAATATTTCAATATTAATTTAAGAAAATTTCTAAAAATAATTTTTAAATAGAAGAATAATGCATTGATTATTGTTCGGTTTTAATTTTGACTTGCGATTTGATAATCGAAGCTGCAGCCATTTTAAAAAGAGTAAATGGAGTAAGAGTAATGGAGTACATCTTTAGAGTAAAGCAGTCACCTTAGATTTTTTTCTCATTGCTGTATGTGTTTTCTTTTGTTTTAAAAATGGTAAAAGGTTCAAGTGCAATTAACATAATGAATGCTTATTTTAATTGCATGAGAGTAAAATTTGCTTAGTTTACCATCGAAAACTGCTATATTTATTGATCTGGTTTCGAGATTTTATGAAAAAAACAGGAACTCGCCGTTTCCTAGATTTCCCTCTATGCTTTGTGTTTGTGGGTGCTTAAGCAATTGTAGATACACTATATGCCCAAAAGTATCCGGACACTTGCAGATTTTCACATTTTTTAGAATTTCTCCGGAATGGTTTAACCGACTGCCTTTCAACTTCGGACATGTAAAGAATAGACAATAACTCACATTTTACATTGAAGATTCGTTCCTGAGGGCAATTAGGGGACCGTCTACAAACTGATGAAGACAAAAACGTTTTTGGCCCACCCCGCTTCACAGAATACTCATAACAAGATGAAACTTTCAGAAATGGTAATGTTTAATGTGCATAATATTTACAGGAATTTTTGTAAACTCAGCGCAAATATTTGGGAAGACATAAAGGTTTTCTTTAAAAATCTCAAATTTTCCCACCTGTTTTTTGCTTATAACATGCAGAGTTTTCTGTTATATTATACGAAACTTACAGAACAAATGACAATATGTTAGAGAAGCATTTGTGTAAAACTTTGGAAAAGAATTGTTGAATATTACAGGAATTATGAACAATTTTAGTAAATAGTGTTTTACTGCGCATGCGCGAAACATAGTGTAATTTTTCTTTCACAACTTTAAAGCCAGATATATAGGGCAACTTATATAAAAAAATTCAGTTCAATATCATTAGTATTCAGAAAGATATCGGCATTACAACGAGCAGAATTTTAGCTCCTGTCGAAGAGAAGCTAAAAGATGAGGGGTTGTACACAAATTGATATTTTTTAAACTTATATCTTTAAATAGTTATATTGTATTGTATAGCGGTTAGAATTTGCTGAATACCCATGAACACTTATCAATTACGTGCATAACTTAAATTCCAGCTAATTAGGCACTATAAATAACAAACATTTTATTACTTTAATTATATTATTTACATGATTATTAACAAGTTGCATATTACAATTTTACGGCCAAACGATATTTTTAAATATATTTATTTTATGGCGAAACGATTTTTTATCTAATTAATTTCCTTTCTTAAAATATTTTAATAATTCTACATATATATTTTTTTATTCGTTACGAATATTAGATGTGTTCATGGGTATTCAGCAAATTCTAACCACTATACAATTCAATATAACTATTTAAAGATATAAGTTTAAAAAATATCAATTTGTGTACAACCCCTCATCTTTTAGCTTCTCTTCGACAGGAGCTAAAATTCTGCTCGTTGTAATGCCGATATCTTTCTGAATACTAATGGTATTGAACTGAATTTTTTTATATAAGTTGCCCTATATATCTGGCTTTAAATTTGTGAAAGAAAAATTACACTATGTTTCGCGCATGCGCAGTAAAACACTATTTACTAAAATTGTTCATAATTCCTGTAATATTCAACAATTCTTTTCCAAAGTTTTACACAAATGCTTCTCTAACATATTGTCATTTGTTCTGTAAGTATCGTATAATATAACAGAAAACTCTGCATGTTATAAGCAAAAAACAGGTGGGAAAATTTGAGATTTTTAAAGAAAACCTTTATGTCTTCCCAAATATTTGCGCTGAGTTTACAAAAATTCCTGTAAATATTATGCACATTAAACATTACCATTTCTGAAAGTTTCATCTTGTTATGAGTATTCTGTGAAGCGGGGTGGGCCAAAAACGTTTTTGTCTTCATCAGTTTGTAGACGGTCCCCTAATTGCCCTCAGGAACGAATCTTCAATGTAAAATGTGAGTTATTGTCTATTCTTTACATGTCCGAAGTTGAAAGGCAGTCGGTTAAACCATTCCGGAGAAATTCTAAAAAATGTGAAAATCTGCAAGTGTCCGGATACTTTTGGGCATATAGTGTATATTCGATACTTTAAGAATTTACTACTATTCTTTTCCCGAATTAATGCATGTTTCTCTTTAGTTTCGTACAATTCAAGAGTCAATGCTCTAAGCAGAAAAAATTCCCGCCTCTGATTCTCTCTTATATTCCTTTCAGAAGTGCCTGGGAACGAGTATTTTATTTTCGAAAAATGATTTGTGTGCTCCTTTGTTTTAACATGCACCTTAAAACGGAAATAAGAAGAAATAATGGCACATCCAAATAAAAAACATAGCACGGAAATCTTGCAGAATGAAAAATAGAATAAAGCAAATAATTTCCAATAACAGAATAAAAAATAAAATACTAATAAGTTGAAGAAATTTGTGTTATTATTTATTTTATATTTATAAATTAATTATTTATAATTTATAAATTATTATTCCTGCAACCATGCATAAATAATTAATTATTTATATTAATTCCTGCATTATTATTCTTGCAACCATGCATAAATAATTAATTATTTATAATTTTATATTTATAAATAAGTTGAAGAAATTTGTGTTTTGTTTAGTCACCCGAAAGCTATTAAAAATCCACATGGTTTGTTCAAATTCTTGCTACTTTCTTGTACTCCATAATTTTCTGTTTATTAGAATGAATGTATAAGTAGGAGACTGAATGCATTTGTAATCCATATGCGCAGATCGATCTCAATAATTCCTTTCTTCATAGAATGGTTATTATAACCTGTAAATAATGATGTAAATAGAAGTGTTAACGAAATTGTGATTCTTCACATCGCAATACACGAACAGGAATTACTGAATTAAGCATTTAGAAAAATTTCAAGTATCTCTCAGATGTGGGTCGCTGCTGAGGATCACACATCTCAGGTGTGAAATCTTTCTCCTCTCACTGCTTGAGTATATTCACACAGCGCCCTCTAGTTGAAATTATTATAATTATTCTTCCCAAATCGGTTCGGGGAGAAATAGTAATTCATTCAATTAATTGCAGTTATGCAACTGGGTTGTTGTATTATTTTGAATTTGTATTCCACTCAATCTGTGTTATACATTTCATCTGCTGTATCCTTTTCTTTTAACTATTTCACTTCAAAGTGCCGCGTTCCATGTCCATCCAACTGGTGTGGCAATTGTAATAATTGCAAGAACAGGGACATGGGACGGCGTTCTGTCGAAGTGCCCTGTGTAGCGGCATCTCTTTACGTTTCCGACCCCATGTTCTATTACAAAATAATTTTTTGTGTATCCCTGACCTCCCCTTAAATTTTTCAAACGACCTTATATAACATCCTCTTTAAAGACGCACATAAAAAATATGTTTTTAACGCGATTCATGAAGATCCAACACTTCAAAATCCACCAAAGTCTTGACATCGAATTTTTAGTCGATTTCTCCATATACAAGAGCATCAAAACTGACAAAATAGGTCGTGTACCGATATTTTGCCCGATTTTTCTTTTTTCCAAACAACGACTATCGAATACTTACATCATTGCGTTCCTCCGTTGACAGGTGACAAAGTAGAATTTCCGGTGAAAAGAAACAGAAGTTAGACGGAAATAACACTTCTGTCAAATCACGAAATACAATGAATAACAGGAAATGTGCGTTGAGCTTTTTTGTAGCATTGTTCGGCAAATTTCAGTAGCCATTCGCGATTGTTATGCGCGTGTTTACCCATTCTTACAAAATGCTGATGATATAATAAGGTGCAGATGTAATAGATTCCTACAATTTCATCCATTTTGAATTAGCTCAAATGCTAAAGTGATTTATATTCAGGTGTAAACCAGTACTGCTTTTTTTTTCAGGGGGAATAACACATAAAATGTTGTCGAAATAAAATGCCGTTCGTATTCTTCATTTTAGTTTTAAATTTAATTTCGTAAATACTGTTTTATAAATTATTATTAGTAACGTTATTTTTTTCAATTTAATTTTTTAAAACTTCGTGAATTCAATAATTATGCTCTGTTTAATTATGCTACAATGTAATTTGCAAGTTGTGAAAATTAAGGAATAACATATTTTATGGTTATAATATGTATCGTTATAAGCCACACATTTAACACTAATAGATTATATAAAAATTGTTTGAATAACTTTTTAACTTTTGCTTTATATGGGCGCATAAAATGATTTTTTTGCCTCACTTTATCTTTGCCGTATTCATGATTGATTCTTCGTGTTCTTCTTTTTGTGAAGAAAGTTGTACCTTTGTCTTTTTACATGCTTTTATTAACTTGTCTTATTTTATATTTGTACAGATGGATTTTTGAAATCGATTTTTTCATTCTCTTCTCGATGACTAAACTTTTATTCCATGTGAGACGCCATCTGGTAGTGAATTTGCGAAAAAATTGATTGCAAGTTTCCATAATAAGACTAAAAAGTAGAAAATATTAGAAATAAAAAAGTATGTTAAAATTAGATCTTTTACGTTATGTAAATCGAAAAATTTTTTAATCAAAAATTTAGAAGTGAGAACAAAATTTGGAAAGCTTGAGGCATTGAAAACAATATGATTAGAAAATGAAGACAAAACATATATCTCAAAATGGAAAAATTCCTAAACTTTTATAACAAATGTGATTTAAATTTCAGTTTAGTTAGAGTATTTCTATCAGAACTTTCTTTTTAGTGCACTAATGAACGTATGTTATTAAAAACCTTTTTAATTTAACTATTAATGCGTCATACTTGTTATAATGTGTCATATACAAATCTACGAATGCTACAAGGAAATTTCGAAACAATACATTTTCAGTGTATAGCAATTACAAACTATAAAATTACAATTTACAGCAATTAAATTTTCTCCTGGAATTTTTCTCGAAATTTTTAAAATAATCAGATTCGTTGATCATAATGATGCATAAAGCGAGGCTTCTACAAGTGTTTTCACTCGCGACTCCTTTCCGCATACGAAAATTTTTTCCTAGCATTATTTTTCTTTATTTTGACAAAATTTACCCATCACTCAATAACACTCCATCTCGACAAAAATTTTTGATTCAAAAAATTTATTCCTGGTCTCAAAACCGTAAAATTTATCTGAAAACGAGTATTTAATACTGTTTAATTGAAATAAACTCGTTTAAAAATAATTATCAGGAAATGTTCAAGAAATATTTTATGTAGCAAGATGAAATTCTTAACTATGTTTTTTTAAAATTTTTTTTACAAAAATTAATGAATTTGATATAATAAGACCAATGAAAATTTTTGAATCCCAGTATGCTACTCTACTCGAATTGAGGCCGCGGTATATGTATAGTTTAAGAAGTACTGAGGTAAAGGATAGCACATTTTTTTATGCCAAAAAGTTAAAATGATGTTCTTCAAATAATTAACAAGTAAACACTTCTTAAAACTATTTTTTGAATAAAAATTTTCCAGAGCTAATGCTAAATTATATATTTACTCAGTTCCACATATTTATTAACTGTGCTTAAATTTATTAAATGAATTATTTTGTATGTCTGTTCTGTATGAATATTTGTGTGTTCTGTATGAATATTTTCATCAATGGAAAATGGGTTTTTTTCTGAAAGTTGAAATTCAGTGAATTATTTATTCATTGCAGTGAAAATGTTTTTTAATTTATTATTTTGTGTTATAATTTATTTTTGCACATTTTTAAAATCTGTATTTGCATTGAAATTGGTTTTCCTTTCAGTCCAAACATGATGGAGACACTACCACACATGAATTTTTTCTTCATAGTTTTGATCATTTCAATTTGCTGTATCTTCGGTTTTCCTGCAGAAGATAATGTGACAGCTCTACAAAAACTAGCCAATGCCAACAATGAATTCTCAATGAAACTCCATCAGACTTTAGCACAAAACTCTCTACAAAATCTCTTCTTTTCTCCAACAAGCCTTTTCTTTGCTTTAGGAATGCTGTATAAAGGAGCAAGAGGTGAAACAGCACAGGTTAGTCACTATTTATATTCAATGTAATTTTGATTTCTTCAACACAGGGTGACCTCATGGAGTAAATTTAAAAAAAGTTTGGGTGGTGGTTTCAATCTCACTTGAACCAAGGACTCATGAGAAATGGTTTGTGTGGCATTTGCTGTATCAACTAGTAAGCACTTGAAGTATAAATCTGATTTAGCTTCTATATATGAGTAGGTTACATCCCTGGAGTTCACTCAGGAAGAAATCGAACTATATTTTTTTCTTTTGGAGGAAAACCAAGATTACATCCAGCAGCCAGCTCGACAGCAGTGAGGAATTTCTTCCTAAAGCGTACATTACTATATCAGTTTTTGAATAATACTCGTTACGAGTAGAAGATAGAACTCGTAAACTCATCCCTTTGATTCATGTTTCTCAGCTAAGCCATGCCATACCATACCATGCCTTAACCCAGTAGGCCAATATTGGCTAGTTTAATATAATGCGCACATTGAGCTGCGTGGCGCAGTGCGGGCAGCGTAGAACAGAGCAGAACAGTAGGAAAAAGTAGCTGTATGTTGCAGTTGCCCAAGTATATTGGAGCCTGGCAGTTAGGTGACTGGGGATGTAGTGTTTTGTATGTGAGCACCAAAAACATGTTGGCAGAATGCCTTGTGTTCTGAGTCAGATGCGTTCTTATGCTGAACGTTTGGAAACAAGTGATGTGTCATGGCGCACTTATTTTGTTCTTTTGTTTAGAATCGAGTCATTATTTTGATTCAACTGTGAATACCTGCTAAATTTTGTGAAACCTTGTTTTCTATACATTATTCCGAACGTAAGTTTTTAAAAGCAAAATTTAAAACTATCCTTATGATATTGATAAAATAGTTTTTGAAAAATATTCTGTGTAAGTTCAAGGTTCAGATCATCAAATTTAGAAGAAATATAATATTTTTTTTATGTTCCAGATGTATCATTTATTCAAAAAATTACAAACTTCATAGAATGTTATTCTGCATTTTTACGTTATTCTTATGCATTCTTATGTATGAATGTTATTCATCAATTCTAAATACCTAGCCTGATGTGGTGCGGAAGTTTGTAGAGGAGGGATACCGGCGCAGGTGTCGTCCTCGTCATCTGACCACGGTTCAAAATTACGAGGTCCGTCCCAAAAAGCCCTCGTGTTGGTGCGAAAACGGGACGTAAATATAACTAAAGTAAATCTACATACCTAGTTCCTTTCGAACTGATGAAAGGAAAATGCATTTGAAATTGATGAATGTGAAATTTATAGTTCTAATCTGAAATATTTTAGTTATAGCAAACGTAAAGTTTCTGTTAGTTTGTAAAATTTAGAAACAAAATTGTCATTCTCATTAAATTAAGGAAACGCTTTTTAAAGTAAATATAGTTTTGTGGATGAATACATATTGGACAGTTTGCTTCTTACAAATATTATAAATAATTCAGATTATTTTTTGCGAATAAGAATAATCTCGAAAACCTTGGAGTATTTATTTTTGTTGTTACATTACAGGAATTGCAGAACTTCTTAGGCTACAACGAAGCAGGACTCTCCGATGAAGAAGTTGATAAATCTTTCACTCAGCTTTTGACCGAATACAGTTCTTCCAGGAATTACACTTTAAAAACCGCCAATGCTATTCTGGTGAATCACCTGGTAAACTTAAAATCAGAGTACAGACAGGCCATGCAGGACTCCTTTCATGCAAAGATTAGAAACGTGGATTTCCTCAGAGAAGCAAATCAAGTAGTTCAGGAGATAAACGCTTGGATAAATAGCCATACGAACGGAAAAATTCCCCACTTTCTGGATCATTTGGATAGTTCGACTGTCCTGACTATCTTGAATGCTATTTATTTCAAAGGATTATGGTCAGTCCCGTTTGAAACCCGCGACACCAAACTAGAAAGGTTCTATAATTATGGAGGAAATGATAAATCGAAGTAAGTTTATTTCATTAATATTTTTAAGATTATAAAGGTGAAACTTTATTCATTTCAAGTAATCGTGTTTTATCTTTCATTATATATTTGAATTTGGCTGATTCGGACGTTTTAAATTCTAATTCGTTGGCAATTCGAATTGTTGCCTAGATAATAGCAACGCGTGAATAATGAACCATAATTTTAATTAATTATGTGAACACATGAATAATGAAAAATAATTATAATTAATTAATCTGGATACAGTTAATTAAGTAATTAATATTGAATAAGAGTGAATAATTTTAAATATAAACCTAACATTTAAATATTTCTAAGTCGTTTTTATAATTCCGGTTCTCACTTCCCTAGTGGGACTGAACAATATTTTATAAATATCATAATGTTATTTAATGCTACATTATTACGGGAATATTTCTCAAGTTGTTTTATGAAATGATTCACAGATTAATAGTAAAAAAAGTTTATTTCATTCTTCATATATCATAGTATTGCATATATTTCTTGCATTGACAGCCAATGTTTTGGGGTATCTTATTATTTTAGAAACCCAGGACATAAAACTTTCGTACTAATTGTTCCATTTGTTAAAGAAATGAATTTAAATGACTCATCTCCACTCAACCCAGAAGAGTGCGAGATAGGACCCATTCCAATACAGTATTTTTTGTTGAACGATGTGGGAGTCATTTTTCAAATAAATTTCAACAATCAAAGTATCTAAATCAACTGCCGAAACATGCTTCTGCAAAATTTGTCCATCCGCTCTAAATAAACATTTCTACATGTCTTATCGGTAGTTATCATCCTAAAGAGCTGATTAAAAAAGATTTAACCACTCCATATTTTTAGTTCGCTGTGTTGGAACTTGCTAATTAAATTTCAATTCGATCAGCCCTGTCTTTACGTGTATTTCGGAGACATTGTCCTAACCTACATTGAAGAGACTAGGTTAGAGCTACACTATCTATATAAGCTCTACACTGGGTTAGAGCTAATTTACCCCAAAAATACTTCATGTCGGGGAGCATGCGTACCAAGTTTCATAAAATTCGCTCCAGTAGTATTGAGTTTCGTGTCAACCGTTCCATGTCTTTGCTCCACCCTACCTCAGGTATTTGATGAATTTATATTTACGCTTAAAGTGCTTTTATTTGGTCTATGACGAACATGTGCATTAAGTTTCATCAAATTGCCCAAGCCGTATCAAATTTCATGTCGATCGTCCATTTGCCTAATGCATTTTACTGACTTTGTCCCACCCTAACCTCAGAGATTAGGTTGGCATTTATTTACCCCTACAATATTTTTAGTTAGCGAATTAGAAGAATATGTTCCAAAATTCATAAAAATTGCCCAAGCCAAATCCAACAGCATACCAATCGTCCCAAGAGCTTACAGGTATTTTGGCCACTTTGTTTCACTCTACTCTGAGGAATTAGATTAGCGTTTATTTACCCCTACAGTACTTTTAATCAGCCTGTGGGGAACAAATGCACCCTGTGTCATCAAAATTGCGCCAGTCGTATCAATTTTCAAATAAATCGGCCCATTTATTAGCTGTATTTACACGACTTTACCCCACACTACCCTCAGGGATTGGGTTAGAGTTTATTTACTCATGGAGTATTTTTAATCAACTACTGAGAAACATATGTACCGAATTTCATCAAAATCGCCCTAGCCATATCCAACAACATGTTAATCGTCCCAAGAGTTTAGAGCTATTTTGGCGATTTTACCTCCAACTTCTTTGTGGAATTGGATCAGCGTTTATTTACCCATACACTACTTTTAGTCAGTCTGTGAAGAATATATGTGCTCAGTAACATCAAAATTGCCCCAGCTATATCAAATTTCATGCCAATCGGCCTAATTATTAATTGTTTTAAAAAGAATTTGCCCCACACTACACTGACAGATTGGATTAGCGTTTATTTACCTCATTTTAGTTTTAGTTGGCTAATTAGAAGTATGTGTAACAAATTTCATGAAAATCGCCCAAGCCGACGAAATTGTCAAGCGTGTCCGTCGGCCTATTTGTTACATGTATTTTGGAAACTTTGCCCCACTCTACCCTGAGAGACAGGGTTAGGGCATATTTACCCTACAGTATTTCAAGTCGGCTAATGAGGAACCTGTGTATCAAGTTTCATCAAAATTGTTACAGTCGTTCGGAAGTGATGTGGAACAAACATATATACTATACATACATACGTTCAGTTATATACTACATATAGATTAAGCTAATTATAGCGCAAATATTTAATTGAATATTTTCTACTCTTCTTTTTTAAGCAGATATGTTCTCATGATGCACAAGTCACACAGAACGTTGTACACATCTTCTCCCGACTGGGAAATGGTGGAACTGCCTTACAAAGGTGACAGGATCAGCATGGTGATCGTACTCCCAAAAGAACGAGATGGACTTGCAGCCGTTGAAAACAGTCTAACTCCCGGTCAGATTAACGAATACAGGAACAAGATGAGAATGTTGACCGTGAACCTTACTCTCCCCAGATTTAAAATAGATTCTGTTCTTAATGGTTTGAAACAAGCTCTGGAAACCTTGGGCGTTGGAAAGATGTTCCAATATGGTGCAGATTTCTCTGGAATGGCTGAAAACGCCAAAGTTCGTGTGAGCCAGGTGATGCACGAAGCTGTAGTTGAAGTTAACGAAGAAGGAACAGTTGCTGCTGCTGCTTCTGGGGTTCATCTTGTTCCTTTGTCCTTGTCACTGCCGCGTGACTTCAAAGTGGATCACCCCTTCTTCTTCGCCATTGTGGACAAGAAAACAAATTTAATATTGTTTTCTGGACGCGTAATTTATCTGTAATGAAAGGCAAATTTCGAAGACGCAATTTCTTCAGGGTTGTATTTATTTTTTCTTCAAGGGCTCCAAAACAGCTGCACCGATTACAAATGACTATACATTTCTTGTCAACAACGATGGAAAGAATAAAATTTGAAATAAATGCAATAGGGAGCTTAAAGCTTCCTTTGATTACGTAATATTTGTATTATGTCACTTCCCTTGATCATAGAGGCAATATTCTAATCCAATTAATCTATTTCATTATCATGCGAAGCATTCACTAGCGTGCCTTCAGATCATTCATTATTGCAGGCAGAGGGCCGTTAAGACAGAGTCTACGACACACTCCGATGAAATGAAGACCCAAGAGGTAATTTCGGAAGATTTAGATAGTCACATTCATATTCTGCATGCGGCAGACACTGCATTTAACGCCAGAAACTGTGAAACAAGTGGATGTCTACCGCATGAATGTTGTCCGTCTGACCAGTGAAGGTCACGTAAGGAAAATATTATGTACCCACACAAAACTTTAAGCTTCCTTCTGTATTGAATTCAAATGTCTGTTCTTATCGTTGTGAAGTTATAGCCATTTGTAATCGATGCAATTGTTTTGAATAACCCAAGAACTTGTGTCACTAAAGTCTAGCACCTAATTTGGCGTCGTGCAATTGCTTCGTCATAAAAGCAAACATTTCAAGGGCCCAATTCTTCAGGGTTGTATTTAATCTTTTCAAGTTTTATGTATTTTATGAACTTATGTCACTCAGGTCCAGAATCTGACATGGCAAAGGGTTTTACGACATGTGATTTAGTAAGATACCCTTGCTGTCATGTTTGGTTGTTGTGTTATGTAAAATCCAATCACCCATTCATTTTAATAACAATAAAATGATATCACAGAAGTTTGCCTATTCTTTTCATTGTGCAATTGTTTTGATGTTTGATTAACTGCTAACTTAGCTAGATGAAAATATTGTTTACTTGGGTGAAACTCTATTAGCACAAGATGTTTTACAATTTCTTTACGATGTTGCTGCGTTATTCTAAATGTCTCACAATATCGTAAAGATATCGTAAAAATATTGTAGAGTAAGTTGTGATAGTACGGACGATACGATTTTGTTTCATTGGAAGACTAAAATAACTTAAATTTCTCAGAGACAATCGAGCATAGCGTCACAATTTTAGTTCAACATCTACTGCTTGAGAGAGCAGTCTGGGCAGTCTTGTGTGACAGCCTATATTCTGTTATCTTGCGTGCGACAGGCTTAAATAGACATTCTAATTGTAATTTCCCAATATTTCGTATTGTAGGGCAGTCTCTTTCCAAGTGAACTATATGCTCGATTAGCTGCTGATAGTAACACTGTTGGGGCAGTAGTATGAAAGCTGTACTATTGGCCAAAAGTATTGCTAGATGCATTATTTGTCAGTTGTATCCACATAACTTAGTTTTAATCTTTTGTGAAACACCCGCAAAAGTGATATATTGCTTAAAACAAGTGAAAGACAATTTTTCTTCCTATGATAAAGTGATATTTTTCTTCCAATTGCACTGTATAGATTTTCAATCGGATTTTAATCCGTTGAGTTTCCAGGCCATGAGAAAACATTGATACCATCCGTTGCAAATTCAGTCTTGGATTAGTTTTTGCCAGTTGCATATAAGCAGTTCTTGGCATTCTATCGACTTGCAATACAGCTCATATCGCTTATATTGAAAATTCTGGGATCAATTTAAATGACTTCACGGTCATATAAATAATGTAACTACGTCTGCGATCTAAACACGCGTCTGCATCATTTTGTGTAAGCCATTTGTTTGCCATTGATATTTTATGATTTTTAAAAAAACCTGCGAACACTTTTTTGAGTAGAAAAATTGTGTTGTTGCTCATCTTTTGGTTGTTATAATGAGAAAGAGGAAAACAATTGTTTTAGGTAAATAGTTTTCAAATTTCCGCTGAACGATTCTGAGTCAGACTGCGAAAATTCGAAGGGCGGCTTTTAAGCCAACATCAGACTTTGCACCGTGTTCTTTTAGGCCTAATTCTATCAATGGTAACCAACAAGTATATTACTAATACGTTTATTAACTAATTCCTAAAAAAATATAAATTAATTAAAAGAAACTACAAAAGTAAAAGCGTAAAAAAACTAATAAATAAGTAATTCAAGTATAATTCTATTCTTAAAAAGAGACAACCTTAACAGAAAAGGTAAAATATTAAATAAAAACCAAACGATTGCAAATAGATCTTGCAAAAGATTTTTATTAGAATAACAAGAGAATAAAAATCGTTTATTTGCAAGCGACGAAAAGTGAAATTCTTTTTAAAATTTTTAGTAAAATAATTCTTTTTTATTATTTGAAATTATCGCATTAAAAAGAGATTTTATTCTTTAAATAATTATTTACAAACTATTTTTAAGTTATTATTTTCATATAAATATCAATTAACCAACATGCTGTTTTAAAGTAATTATTCTCATATAAATCTCAATAACCTAATTTACCATTTTAAAGTGATTATTCTCATATAAAACGCGTTATTAATTACGACTATAACCAAGGCGGAGAGTTGTTATACAAACCTTCCATCTTGATTGTTTGAGTTGCCATATTGGAGACAAACTCCACCACATTAGAAAGTTGATCCCAACCACAAAATGTACTTCATTCGGCTATGAATATCAAAGTTTCAATAAACAACAAACTATAGCTATATCATTCTTGTTTTGGGATGTTTTTGGTAGGCTGAAGTCTCCCAAACTGTTTAGGGTCAAGTATTTCTAATTTGACTTTTTCTAAATAATCTAAAGTTAAAACCATTTAGAATTAAGATATTGCACGACGTCGTATATCAAATTATAGCTAGAAGTATGCTTACAAATAGAAATATTTTAATTCATCATACCTTCAAGAGTAAAATTCAAATATACAGAGGAATAAAAACGGAAGATTTATCTCGTGGCCCCCAAAACTTATTCACTTTCACACCATTACAATAGCTTTTCAGTTGGAATGGAAATCCCTTCCAATACACCATATGACCAAAGTCAAATAAGGATGGCATTTAAAATATTGTTAGAAAAGTCTTTCTGTGGGTGTATGGTGTAAACAGTCCAACACGCAGGATAATGGAGAATGGAGGTTTATTCACAAATGTGCAGGAAAACACGTACCACAGGTAACAGGAAACAATAGATATTGCACAGATTAGAAACGTAAACATGCAACAATTCACAGGTAATAACAGTTCAGCACTTTCAGATTTAGCAACACAAACAGTCAGCAAATCACTAATAACGACAATCACAGCACTTTCAATAGTGCTCAGCTCACCGGCTTCTAGCTCGCACTGCAGACGAAACTCCCAAGTCGTTCTAGTGGATCAACACACCCTCTCTGATCCAAACGCGGTCCTTATATACTCTCTCTGACAGGCCGTGACGTCACATGGAGTTTTTTCGTATATTCAAGTGTAATTCCTTTCGTAATAGAGATATCGAGAAAAGGGTAGCATTTTCTGGAATCATCGATTTGTCGCCGAGATCGCCAAATTTGTCGCCAAAATGATCTCCAAGTTTATCGCCAAGGTCAGGAGTCCCGGAACGGCCGCTGCCCGTCACTCCATGCTTACCCCTGCAAAACTTCCTCCCCAACTATAAGACTTGCAAGGCAGGAAAGCGACATTACATCTTTGCAACAATATTTTCAACAGTCTGAAAGTTTGAGAAAATCATCTAGGGTCAAGCCTCCCTAGTTTCTCTACAAAGAGAAGGAAACTGATTTTTTACCTCCCCTGTGAGCTGCAAGATCGACAGACCTTAGATTGACTGTTTTTAATCATTTTACTTTAATATTCATGTGAAAAAAACATTCAAATGTTGAAAGAAACAATTCGACAATTAAAGGACAATCTTTTTCTAATCATGTAATTTCCTTTGAATGCCGTAAACAGGATAATAAAACTGCCTAAAAAAGTCGTTATATGACTTGGGGTTTGAATCAAAGCAGAATTAACATATCCACGATTTGAAGAAATTTTCAAATTAAAATTAAATATGTTATAACATTAGCTTATAAACATCATACACAACCTGGCCAAAAAAGTCGCCATGTGAAATAAATATGGAAATACATAAGAATCCTTGATTGGCTCGGTAGTGCAGCGATTTAAAAGGTGGCGTTTTAATTTATCCTTTAAATAGTGCTGGAGCACTGTGCACTTGATCATTTCTGTAACAAATATGTGTGAAGTTGTTCAAAGCGGTCGCGGGAAAGATGTTTCTGATTTTAAAAAGGGTCAAATTATTGGCCAACATCAATAAAAGAAAACGACTAAAGAGATCGCTGAAATTACTTGAATTGGCTTGAGAAGTGTACAGCGCATTATTAAAACCTGGAAGGATAGTGGTGAACCGTCAACATCTCGGAATGAACGTGGTCGGAAAGAACTGTTAAGTTCTCTGAACCGAAGATCTCTAAGCGGACTGGTGGCGAAAAATGGAAAAATATCAACTATTGAACTCGCGGGAAATAGGGGCATATCAACATGCACAATGCGGCGAGATTTTAAATGGATGGAACTGAACAGTTGTAGACCCACAAGAAAACCACTTATTTCGGCGAATAAGCGTAAAAAACGGTTCCAATTTGCTAAGCAGCATAAAGATGGACGTCTAAGCAGTAGGGAAATGTTATGTGGCTTGATGAGTCAAGATTCAGCCTATGGACGAGTTTTCTGGTTTGTTTACATGCCTGTACTACGTATTTCCGGTGTAATGCTAAGTCAATGGATCTTCAAAGCGGAAGTCCAGCATACAAGCAGATAAAGTCAAGGTTTTTAATGTACGTAAACAAACAAGACAACTCGTCCATTTCAAAACGATGGGCGCATCAGAGTTGGAAGGGATCCTCATGAAGTAATGGACCTTTCATGCATAGTGCACAGCCAATGGAGGCAGTATTATGATCCGAGGTTGCTTCAATAGGTCAGGTCTGGGATCAGCAAAATTATGCGACAATAAAATGTAGTCGCAGCATTACGACAATGCCAATATCCACCGAGCACTTATTACCCAGAATTGGTTCAGGGAACGTGAGGACTCATCTTCTTATGTGAATGGGCCACCACAAAGACCGGATATTAACCCAATCGAAAATCTTTGGGATATACTGGAACAATGGTTACGGTGTGGTTCGTTTCTTACATCGTCAGTTCTGTGTCTCGGTGACAAACTGCTGCAAATTTGGACGACAATAAGCGATGAAACCATACAGAATCTTATTGAAACAATGCCATGTCGAATGCGCGCTGTAATCCGAGCCAAAGGTGGTCCAACCAAATTTTAAGGCCAGCGACTTTTTTTTCTTTTGTTCAGGTAGTGTATACAAAAAAAGCGTGTAACTTTAAAAGCATGCCTTTTCTGAAAACCATAATTACAAATACTTTCTAACCAATAAGATCTAAATATTTTGCTTCACTGTTTTTACTTTCTAGCGTATGCAAAGACATATAGAAAGATTAAGTATTGTTATCTTCAAAAAATTTGATTTTGAAATTCTGATGAATCTTCTAAAGGCGTGTGTACTCGTGCGGGCCGCTCTCGGCGAAGCAGATCCTGTCCACAAAGAGATTTGCAGTTCACATTGGGACATATTTGAGTGTAGTTCGTTGTTCCTCGAGAACCTTCTCTGAACTAGCAAAGTCAAATCTGGAAACTAAGGCGCATTCCAAAGCTACTCCTCCTCCGTTGGCGAGCGACAAGTGATGATTAACGGTTCGAGCTGCCTTTGCTCCTTTCCCATGGTTCTCAATTAGTTCGTCGTGAAAATAATTTCTTCGACTCTCGAGCCGCTCGACTTTAAACCTCTCACACCGAGCGATGCGCTTCCGGACGGTCTGCAAATTTCCCCTTAACAGCGACGAAGGCCGGTCTGAGGCGGTTGGCTTCTTGGGAGGAAGGTGAGGTTCTGAGATAGCTTAGGAGATAAGTGTGGTAGGGATCTAATTATCCTTGCCAACCACAGCCTATTTCCCTGTGCCTTAAGGGAAGGTTATAGTGTTGGGGGTAAATGACCAACCAGGTTGACAGAGTCCAATTCATCTCGTTTCCTCACCAAAACTCCCGGTATTAAAGGAGCTAGAAGAAAAAAATCGCCTCGGGATAAAGAGTTAATGTGCACACTCGCCTTAAGACTTCACTAAATTTGAAAATAGCATTTTTGGAATTATAATCGTGATCACAATATTCAAAAACTCAGCAAGTTAGAAGAGTGAAATCTTGCATGTTGCTAGATTTCAATCATATCATTCGTTTCGGGAAAATTTGTGCGTCTGTCAGTGAGCATGCGAACGCAATATCTCGGAAACGCAATGATTTGGATAGAAGAAATTTGTCATTTCATTTTACAGCTAGAATTGTAGGTCTGTATAAAACTCGTTAACGAGTTGGTGTTGTATCGATCTGTCAATTCGTGCGCATGTGAAAGCGATAATTCAAAAACGCAACAAATTAGATTGCAGCGTCTCATCTAACAGGATTCCTATCTCCCAGCACTTGCTTTCCAGGAAGCCTCAACAAATGGCGGTACTGATGCCTTCCCCGAGGAGACATCTTCCCGGCCAGCCGTGCAGGAAGCCGCCATTACTTGCCTCGACTGTCTCGAGTGACGTAGAACAATGCCGCAAGACATATAGTTTCTCCTGGCGTTTATCGCCATTGGACGATACCCTGAACGAACTGGATATATAATAACTAGATATTGTGAAATATAGACTGCTGATATGACCGGAGGCAGTGGATGCTGTATAAATATAATGTGTTGTCAATACAGAGTTAAACAACGAGTCTGTGTCTTTATTTAAGCTTAACGGAACGTGGTGAAGGTGAGGATTACGAAATCTAGTAATAATGTAGGAGTCGGACGATACCGAATGGAAGTTTAGTGTAACGCCTTAGAACTCTCCTTCAAGATAAATGAATATTGGTACGTGATCTTGACACCAAGACTTTAGATGAGTGTCAAATTTTGGACCCACTCGCTCAAACCGAAGAGTTGCAAAATAGTACCTAGTTTTCTGCACTGTACTACAAAACCAAATACAAATCGCGCCTCTTGGAAGTGGAAGGGAGAAACTCCCGTTGGTTTTGCAACATGCATTATTAATTCAATAATTCTACAAACAAGCCATTGCTTTTATTTCTGGTCCATGTAGTATCAATGTGCACAAAGAGAACATTTAAATAAGCAAATTGATACAAGGCACAACAGTTCCTCCCTATTTTGGTTTTGTCTCTGTGAAAAAATTCAGAGCGTAGTCAAATAATACTTGTAAAGGAAACAATAGGTGAGCAGCAAAGTCCGTGTTTATTCAGCTGAGGGTATTTCATTGATAGTCTCTACTGACTATAGTTTTCCTTCCATTTATCCAGGTGGGTCGAATGAAAGTCTTTCAAATAGTATGTGAAATTACAATGAAATGAAAAGTTCGTTGCCCTCTGAAGTTGAAAGTTCATCTTTTCCTCTTGATTTGCTGAAAAAGGCAGAGACTTGGTAACGTCATATGAAAGTATCACTCCGAACAAAGCACATATTCTTTCTTTTTTCAAAAAAAGTAATTATTTCAATCGAAACTGCTGATTTACTAGTGGGATTGTTCTTTCTATACTTCCACAATACATCGCGCTTTGTATTTGCGATTCGTTGTTTAATTAAACAAATCGACTATGCATACACCACCTCTTTCTGTTGATTGATTTGGCTCAAAATTTTGGAGTAATTATCAAAAACTAAAATTCATGCATTTTGGAACTATAGTATTCATAGAACGAACTACTGACCGACCGAGTCAGACAGACATAATTCCAAAAATTGTTTCCAATGTTTTGATCCTTTTCTTGGGGTGATTCAGAGAAGTCTAAAATGTGGAGACTCATAATAATATCAAGACCGAATGTTTTCCAAGGTTACAATACTTTTTATTTGCATGCTTTGTATCTGATAAAGTTAAAGATAAGTTATTTTATCTAAATATAAGATAATCGAACTTCTGCAGAGAATACAAAACGTCCCTAGAGACGCTAAAAGGTAATTTTTATATAAAATAATGATTTATTATGAGACTAAAAGTTTGGAAACGAAATGTAGGAAAAGTGCCATAAATCGATGCCTCAAAACATGAAACACAGTTGCTATAATCACAAGCTGAGAGACGAAAAGAGAGAAAAATTTTCTTTGCGATAATTTAAAAGGATTTTGAATGATAAAATAAAAGTTTCCTAAGAATATGCTTTGTATGCGAAAATCTCCCAGATAAGAGAAATAGAGAAATTTGTACAATAAAATCTGTTTTGGAGCGTTCGAGGATTCACTTCAGAACGATATATTGTCGAATCTTGGTTCAGAATGCAATATACTACAATAGAAAATCCGGAATCCGAATCCTAGGAATCCGAAATTTCGAATAATCCGAACATCTTTTTTTAATTCTCCGAAAATGTTTTATAAAAGATGAAGGAAAATCACAATTAAGAATGAGAAACGAAGCTAATGTTTATTCAAAATTTAAAAGAAACATTTGAATTGGTGATTAAGAATGAATACAGCACCTTATTTAGTTAGAAACAAAACCTGTTATCTTTTTTTGAAGTAAGGAACTATATCTGCTTGAAGATGCGAATCGTAGCTGTAGCTCTTTCCGTACTGTTTCATAGAGCACCAATGGGCATATAAAGAATATTTTACCGAATTTCCCGGATAATCAGTATTTACCGGAATACCTAACCCGAGTTAGTTCGGATTCCCGAGATTCTACTGTATTTACTTTATTAGTAAAATACGAAGGCATACGTTTACATTTTAATACGATTTCTAATCATTTTAATACATTATCGTGCTTTGTGACGCATGAGCGTCATCATTACTTAGCAATCCTGCAGAACATATGGCGAACGTGTTTTGTTCTATACAGAACAAAATAAGCGGCAGAAAAGCAGTAAATGATAAACATTCCTAAAAGGGAAGCATCTGTTTTAATTGCGGTGTTCTGGACTGCGCTATAGGGGTAGAAGAAGTTAGGTGGCTTGCTTTGAAGGATTGATAATGATTGTGATGCCCGGTGCCAGAGGAGACAATTAAGTACCACTCGTGTGATCCAGGAATGGTATAAAATTGCCAACAGGGCGAGAGGGAAGAGATTCAGAGATATGAACTTTCGGACTCGAGGACAGGCGTTTAACCTGCGGTCCAAACCCGACGCTTTTCAGCGAAGTTCGCTGCAGTGAAGGTCGAATGTGAGACCCCCCCCCCCGGGTTGTGTTGCACCAAGTTTGAATTGTGCTCCAAATGTAAATACAATTGATTTAACATTAATACAGATGCCGGTTTTTAATCAAATATTTTACTTTAAAGTATTAGGTGTGAGAATCTGCGCAACTTGAACTTGAGTGCAATATGTCATAGCTTATAATGTTAGATAATACTGATAAATTAAAAGTAATTCTAAAAGTTTAAAGGTGTGAACTTTTATGATTAAAAATCTTTTTCTAGCTGACAAAGGTTTCTTAAGCGTAAAGTAAGAGTGAATCAAACGTCTAGCATGCCGCACCATGGATTTAAAGAATCTCTGTGGCCATTTGGCTGTATATAAATAAAGGAAGAGAAGAAAAATTTTAAAATCCGTTAAGAAAATAAAGAGACTTTCACTATCTTCATAAAACAAATCAAACACTTTATTAAAAATAATTATTACTGACAAAATTCAATTGAATAAGACTTGAGCTTTATAAAAATAATACTAAAAGATATCTCCAAACATTTGTAAATTATTTTCAATTTCTACATCATGATTTAATACTTCAGGACATTTTTACAAATTATTCACACGGCCCAAGAACAAGATCATGTTACTGTTGCTGCCCTTTTCCACGATGGCGAATAAGAAAGGATGGTCTGCCCTGAAGTGTGGGGTTTCAAGAATTTCGCTAATAAAAACCACACTAATTCCTGTCACTGCAGCAGCTTCACTTCCGTCCTCATTCACTTCGATGACCGCTTTGTGGACGACTTGACTGACCGCTGCATTCCTGCTGGAAGTCATTCCAGAGAAGTCGGCTCCATTTCTGAAGATCTGATTGGCTCCGAGGGCCTGGACATCTGGAGAAAGTTCCTTCTCGAATTGCAGTTTGAATTTTGGCAGCGAAACATCGACCTTGGTTCTGTACAAACGACGCTGAACCTCGTCCAGTCTTTCGGGGGTGAGACTCTCTTCAAGGTCTTGGAGTCCATCTCGTTCATTTGGCAGCAAGATGAGCATGCTGACGTTCTCTCCCTTGTAAGGCAGCTCCAGTGCTTGGAAGTTGTCAACAGAAGCGTAGGCGAATCGGGATGTCAAGTGCATGAGTGGTACTCTCCTGGAAAGAATATCATTCTTAATTTTAGAGTAAAATTCATGAAATTTTATTGCAAAGTTTAACTGTTATTAGACTCTGTGTATTGTGTATTATTCCTACTTTTTTAATAAAGAATTGTTTCAATATCTATTATTTTATCAGTTGTTAGAGAAATTACGAAGCTAAATTTGAAAAACTTCTTAAATTCGAAGTCGTGTCAACTGAAAATATCGCAGAATGATTTTTTTGCACTAATATAATAGTTAAAAGTTAATGTTTTAAAATTAAATAATTTATACAACTCTAGAACTTATTTAGTGAACTTTAAATTAATTCCACTTTAAGAAACTGTACTGTTTAAAAGCCTTTTCTAAAGTTGGTTGAAATTAGAAGTTTAAATGATTAAAATGGCTAACGAGTAAAAGATTATTTGTTCAAAATATCTATATTAAGGGACACGAAGGACATTTATTAACTGTACATTTACTCAAAATATTATTTGCATCAAAATGATATAAAATAGTTTAGCATTTTCTCTGCAACATAAATAAAACGTGGCATTAAAAAGTAAGTTAAAAATTTAGCAATTATTTGAATAATGATGTAAATTTGCCTTTAATTTAAAAAATATACTAGCCGCCTTCGGCGACCATCTGTTCGCCCCTAATATTAATAGCCTATTTCTATGCTTGTTACTTGGCGAAATAAATTGGCGAATTCACATGAAATAAAAATTGTCGAAATCGGTCCAGTGGTTGGGGCTGGGGGACTGTCTCGTGGTGTTTCCCCATACAGAATGTACAGGAGAAGTATTTTTTCGATGTCTGTTAAGAATGGAGGGTGGTGTGGGGGGAAGTCGATCATTGATGACATATCTCAAAGTCATTAGCTTTCATATTAAATAAAAAAAATATCGAAATCAGTCAAGTGGGTGTGGCTGGGGATTTGCCAATTATTTTAAGCATATAGATTTTGTTTAAAAAGTAACTCAATATTTTTTGAAATTCTTTTGTAGAACGTTGGGTTTTTTTTGATAGCGAATTTCTTTGAATAAATTTTAAGGATAAAAGGAAAGGAAAGGTAAGCTTAAATAAGTTTTTTTAACGAGTGAGGCTGAAACTACAGATAAACCAAGTTGTACTTCAAAATTCTATTAGTTAGTGACGAGGTAGTGAAGGTAGTATAGAGAATTCTTCACATGGTCGAAAATTCTCTACCGCGTTTATGATGTCCACGTGACCGAGAGAAGTCATATAGGACAAATATTACGAACCAAACAAAACTTTCTTTCGTATTGTTGTCAAAATTATTTCTTCCTGTCGTTGCTTACAAGGAAGTTAAAGTCATTTGTAATCGTTGCTTTTCTTTTGAATTACCCTGTATTAGGTTATTCACTAGTGATGCGATCGTTCGTAATTTTTAACAAACTATCATCTTCAATAGGCACTGAATATAGTGTAAGATTTAATGGACATATTGCATACCTTCCTTCTGATTCCAGTCCATTGTTATAAAAAAATTCATATCTTGTTTTTTCTGGTTCGAATTTAGTCTTCCATGTTCCCTTGAAGTACACAGCGTTGAGTAAGACCAAAAGAGTAGACGGGCTCAACTCATCAAAAAGCTTATCGATCTTCCCATTTGTCTTCTCCCTGACGTAATCGTTGATTTCTTCCACTATTCTGGGAGCTTCCCTCGAGAAATCCACATCTCGTACAGTTGCTCTATACAACTCTTGGACGTTGCGTCTGTATTAATCAAGCAATCCTAGTCGTTCATCGACGAGAACAGCATTAGCGGCGTTCAGAAAATATTCATCTGAGGAATCTTCTCTCCTTAATACTTCTCTCAGGTAACGGTTGAAAGTGTCGTGTACAAGGTAGTTTGGCAAATCTGCTCTCTCATAGCCCAGAGTCTCTCTTAGTTCCTGCAAGAGTTTCATGGAATTTATTAACAGCACAAATCAAATACTATTTTAATATTGACTATTCCTACAAGTAATATTTGAATATGCACTGTTTTCAACTACTCTAGGGAATATATTAGCTGTGCAGTAAAATTCTTTGAATTTTTTTTTGTAGAAGAGTGCTAATGAAAATCAAAAGTGAAGGTATTGGTTAAGTGTTAAAGCATTATCGGCTGCAGACAAAATTATCAATAAAAAATATTATTGGTCATCTCTATAGAGGACACAATCCTTTCGGAGATTGCTCGCTACCCGGATTCCTTGCTAAAAGATCACAAGTTTACAGCAGTTTTTTAGGGAATTTGATACATTCGTTCTAAAGGATCAAAATATAGGGGGAAAATGTTGTTACTTATATATGATATCTACGAGGGACGTTTCGAAAGTTAGTTTCGCCATGCTTTTTTCAGAAGGAAGCTTTGTTACAAACAGCAATGGCATAACAAAATACATACGTTTGGCTATTTTTCCACATATTCGCCACCGACATTAATACATTTGTCAAACCGTGAAATCAATTTTGCGAAGACATCCTGGTGAAAATCAGTGCCCAGAGACTGAAGGAAGTTCTTCACAGCCTTAACGCCAGTTTGATGGGCATGTTCGTAAGTGATATCCCAATAGTGTTGATTTCAATGCAGGAAAAAAGTGAAAGTCTGATGGGGCTGTTGGGCTCTTGAGTTGAGAGGTTTTGTTCTTGGACGATAATGCAAGACTCCGCACAGAAAGAGACACAAAAGAACACATTCATACCCTGGAATGGGAGATTGGATTACCGGCCAACACCCCCGATCTTGTCCTAACAGACTTTCACTTTTTTCTTGCATTGAAGTCAGCACTATCGGGACGTCACTTCAGAACATGCTCATAAAACTGGTGTTAAGGCTGTGAAAAACTCATTCAATCGCTGGGCGGCGATTTTTACCAGGATGATTTCTTGAAATTGATTTCACGGTACAATAAATATATCAATTTTGGTGGAGAATATGCGGAAAAATAGCCAAAAGTATGTATTTTGTTTTGTCATTGTATGTTTTTGTTTGTAATAAAGCTTCCTTGTGAAAAGCATGACGAAATTTACTTTCAGAGCGTCCCTCGTATATTACCTTGTTGGCTGATTTTGATTTATAGGCGCAAGAGCCAAACTTGACTACGCTGCACCAAACATATGGCGTGAGTTTGATCTGCTCAAGATCAATAATATACAGATTCGTAACCTTATATTTCAATCATCGTGTTTTCTTTTGTGTGGGAGGCATTAGCGAATCTGCCCAATCTTTACGAATGTTTAGTTAAGATTGCTCGTTAAGAAAGTTAACATTCTTGAGATGTTAATGTTACCCTCTACTTTATTTCACTAATGATTAATGAATGAATTTCTATCGGTTGACTCTTAACTCGACATAAAAATTCATGCACTAAAGGGTTGAAAGATTCTTAAGATAATTACGAAAATAATGGAAATTAAATAATAGTAATAAATATTAATAAATAGTAAATAATAATAATTAATATTAATAAATATTAAATAACAATGATTAATATTAATAAATATTAAATAATAATAATTAGGAAATAATTTAAACAAAACTAATAATGAAATAAACAAATGCAATTTTTTAGATATGGAAATTGAAATATTAAGTTCAGGAGTCTCTATTGGTATATTTGATAAAAGAAAAGAATTTGAATTTAAGACTATTACACTTTGTCATTTTCATACAAATCTTCATTATAAAGTTTTAAAGAATTCCATTTTTTCTCAAATTAATAGAATTAACAGCATTTGTAATAGCCATTCTAACTTTGTTAAAGCTTTAGATAATCTAAAGAATATTCTTAAAGACAACGGATTCCCAGATTCTTTCATTAATGTTAATAGTTTTTTTCAAATGAGTAAAAATGTCGACAATTTTCTTTATTAATAGTTTATTTTAATTTTATTTGTTATGAAAACAGTTTTAAAAACATGATTTTATTAGTGTCCTAACATATAAAATTTTATGTTAATTATTTTACACTTTTTCGTCTTTAATTTATAGTTCATTATACATTAAACATAAATTATTAAGTAATTATCTATTATTTATTAAATAAATATTACATCATATTTTAAAGCTGAAAACGTCTTAAATGCATAAACTCGGATATTTATTTATTGAAGAAAAGATAACTCAAAGAATTGGCTGATATTCAATATTGATACATTCATATTGATTGTTATTCACTTGCTCCTTCTGTATCCTTTTATTTAAATGAAGAAACTAAAACTGCTAACAGTAGAAAATTTAAAATCTTTTGGTACAATCTAAATTTTTGAGAAGATACGAGATTTGAAAAGATTTTGGGTGCAATTGATACTTTCACTTTAATTAAAAATAAAGCTGTAGAAGGTAAGAGAATTTTTTGTATTTTAATATTTCACATTAAAACATTTTATATGCTTTTAAAAAATAGACAAGAAAATATTTTCATCTCCAGCAACGCCGGGTATGTCAGTTAGTCTCTGCTAATAATAAAGGAGAATGTGTTTGTGTGCTGGCGCTCTACAGGGTAGACCGCTGAAATTTGGCACAAACATACTTTGGAGGGTAGGAATGTGCACCTTGGAACCCTTTTTCTCGAAATTATAATTAATTAAAAATTGAGGAAATTTTGAAGTTTTTCCTTAATAACTTCCAAAAATATAACAACAGAAAAATCATTTTTATGCCACCTGAAAGTGCAAACCATTACTTTTTCAATGATACCAATTAAGTTGCCGTACTTTTTTTCTCTAATTTTAATAAATTAAAAAAATATTTTTTGGCATAATTTACAACAATACTTTTCATTGTTTCAACGCAATTCAAACCGTTTTCATTACTTAAACAAATATTTATTTGCATGTTTTTCTTCCATATTTTAAAGCTAAGGTGATATCTTAATGACTAATGCTATGTTTTAATCAGCATATTTTCATCCAGAAAACATGCTGCTGGAAGTAAAATATGCCGCGCCATTTTAAACTTAAAATCAAATGCATATTTTGCTAGAGGAATAAGAGAGTGAAGTTGAGGACGACAACATTCAATTGGATGTTACATGACACAGACCGTCACTTGATTCCATTAAGGGTCATCATGCAGTTAATAAACAGAACAGAAGCAAAGCTACTGAAAGAACATGGGTTAAATGCCTATCACAATTTAAAATGAATTTGTTAAGGGAGTCATGAATATCAAACTAAGCATAAAATATTCAACTGAAATTATATTCCCGGCGAACAAGTTAGGCGCCGAAGGCGGCAGGTCTAGAATATAACTCTTCAGTCTCACCTCAGCTGTTTCTCCTCTTGCTCCGTAAAAGAGCATACCGAAAGCCGTGGAGATGCTCAGTGGCGAGAAAAACACGTTTTCTGATGACCCGGAGACGAGCCTTCGGTGCAGATTGAAAGCCATCTCGTTGTTATCCAAAGCCAGTTTTCGGAGATTTTCCCTAGCTGCATCTTCTCTATCAGAGATCACGCCAGCTGAAGTTAATGCAACGCAGAAGGCGAAGAAAGTACAGAAGACACTAATACTCTTCATATTGTAGAATTTTCTGCAAGAAAATAATTGCAAGAAATTAATAGAACAATTGATATAAAACTGACAACATTGCGTATTGGTCACTTGACAAGCAAGTATTTATTGAAAGGAAAACCACCGCCGAAATACCAAACATCCACTCTAATTTCATCTGTAAAACATATTTTAAGAGAATGCTCGATTTATAATTGTTTTAGACTCAGATGCTTTGGGAACCAGCATCCTCAATTAAAAAACTTACTGAGAGGCCCTTCACATTTAAACCTTTTTCAATTCATTAGAGACTTTGGATTTTTAAACTTAGTTTAAGAATACGTAACGTTAATTACAGCGAATACTCTTCATACGTTCAAAGGAAAGCAACAATTAACTTCTAAATATCATAGGCTAAGGCTTGCTCACTGCGATTGGTGCAGCTTTGCCAGTCATGGCCCTTGTGGTATAAAAGGCCCCTAGTCTTTCTTTCACCAGTGAAGTTATAATAGTCAAAGGAAACCAAAAAGGATATATTTTTTTTATTATAAAATTCGGGTCTTTACTGCACCCAGAATTTTTTTAGAATAATTTATGTCTTCATATATCATATTTGAAGCTTTGTTCTTACTTCATTTAAAATCAAATATCATAGAATGCGTTTGCTGAATAATGGTTCCCTGGTAGTAGAGGCTTGGCTTCGAAGGTTGCTAGTGTTGTGAGTTTAAAACTAGATTTCACCAACGATCCAATTTTTTCATTATTGAATCCATCACGATCAAATATTCTCTTTGATATGGTGAGAAATTTTCAAGCTTCAATCTCATTGTCTGACTAAATGACGTGTGTCATGAAATGTATCAAAATGACGAGGTCCGTCTCTAATTGTACTCATTTATGCAATTAGAAGCCATGTCGAATGCGCACATAGTTTGCATCTGTTTTCGCAAAGCATTATAGAAGAAACCCAAATGCTGCGTTGTTGCCAATTAAACTATTGCATGCTGAATGCAATATAGTATACAGCATTATAGAAGAATCATGAAGAAGTTTCTTCTATATCGCAAGCATTATAGAAGAATATTATAGCAGCATAGTATTATAAAAGAATATTATAGAAACATGTATTATAGAAGTTTCTTCTATATCGCAAAGCATTATAGGAGGAACCCAAATGCTGCGTTGTTACAAAGTAAATTATTGCAAGTTAAATGCTGAATTGTACAATTTGTAAAGTCAATTCAGTTTTTAATATCAATCTAAACAATATTATGTATAGTTTAAAATATTGAATCCACAAGATTGTAATTTGTTCCTGATTCTATAATTGCTCCGAAATAACCTTTGCGTAGCTTCATAACGCGACATTAATCTAGCTTAACTAATCTAAATTATAAGTAGTCAGAATAGTAATTCTATTGTTTTAACGATTTGTTCCGTACTAACAAGACACCTCTAATTTCTGAACTAAGAGGAAATAGTCTAAAATTTAAAATTACGGAATGCTGAAAATGCATTTAAGCTCATAAAGAGAAAGAAAAACTGAACAAAATATAGCATATTTCCAGGGGATATTCTGTAAGAAATATTCAATCACTTATAATCAGTATGATAAATTAAGAAAGAAAGCTCCTTACCTTCACGAATTGAAGACAAAATGTTGAATTTTACGAATTTGTTTCCCATTTTATGCAAATTTCATAGGGAAATTTCACTTCATGAAACAGGTGGGAAAAAAATCTAAATTTCGATACGGTATCTTTTAGCGCAATACCCAGTTAATCATCTATTTTGTACTTAGATATCATTTTCCAAATTTAGTAACAAAAAAAAATCAAGAAACAATTCATAGTCTGTTTTGACGGGGTGTAATAAACAATTGTCACGAGGAATGCTTTTGACACATGCAGATGTGGATTTATCCCATACTTTGAACTTTTTCTGGGTTAAAGATATGAAAAGACATTCCTCCACGTTTCAAAGTTAAAAAAATTGTCTTATTATAAAATGTTTGAGTGATTTTAAGCCTTATTTCATTGATCAAAAATTATTACTTTTTTGTTGAAATATTTAGTAAAAATTTATTTATTTTTTGCATTTCGTGGGTACTTTAAAATATTTTCAGAATATCAAATACTTATATTTTTATTTTTTCCAAAATTATTACGATCCTTTCTATATCGCTGGCTGTTACACCCAGTATTAAAACATTATTTCATTCTTAAAAATGTTTTCGAAATCCAATTAACGCGTTTAAAGTTAAATAAATATTTTTAAGCTTGCCAGTAATGTACTTCAGTGATGGATTGATAACTTCTTAAAAAAATGCTAAATAATGCAGCTTTGATTAATAGTAAATTAATCAAAGCTGCATCATAGTTAACATATAATAGTCACTTATCATAGTCACTTATATAATAATAATACATCGATTAAACTCTCATGCAACTTAGTAAAGATAAAATTTTCAAAATTCTTACCATTTACTTGATGCTTATCATCAAGTAAATGGGTAAGAATTTTCAAAGTTTCAGCTTCGAATGCATGTTTCGAAACCCGATCCCGTGTATACGGGCCTGGCTCATTCTAAATAGGACATCAAGGGTCAAACGTTTTCCTGCTGGTGTGGCGAGGAATTTTGGAGATGGGGTGAAGGATCAGGAATCGTCTTTGCCATCTCTTCACGGCTCAAAATTACTAGGCTCGTCCCAAAATAGTACAAATGGTGTTTCAAAATGGGACGTTAACATAACTAAAATAAACTTTAAAAAAACTCTTCATATGTATACTTTAATTTAAAGAAAATTAATAAATATTGTTTAAATTAATAAATATAAATATTTTATAAAAATAATAAAATAAATTTTTTGTTTCTCAACAGCAATTAGAGTAGAATAAATTACGTGTGAATTATTCAAAATATTGTATTTATTTTAGCGACACATATTTGCACATGATGCACTAAATGCCAATTGTAAGAAATTAAGCGTTATATTTTGGTATCTTACATGCAATTTTTCTGAAGTAACAACTCTTTGTTGGAGTTCTTACATCAGAAATGTAAGAACTCTAACTAATTAAGACAGTAACAAGGAACAGACTGTTCCCTTTAACAGTCTTATTTTCTCTACTGTATAATTAGGGGACCCTTTATTCTTCGGGAATTTGTTGTTATACTGATGTTCATCTATAAGTCTACAGAACATTTTAAATGTTTATGTATTCTACGTAATTTTGAATCTACAACGCATATGAAAGACTCACTTCTAGCTTTCAAGATTAAAAAATATGATAGTTACTTGCTTGTATGACCCACAAAATAGGTGGATAAATGTTTTCGGAAAATCTAATGAAAGCTTTTAACATAGGAAAAATAGTTTTTTAGTTTGTCAGTACGGCATTATAGTGTTGAAGTGACAAGCTTTTCGTGATAACACTGTAAAAAAAATCCCGTAAAATTTACGGTTTTAAACTGGCAGCTGGGTTGGTTGTGCAAAACCGTAAAAGTTAGGAAGTAAATCCGTAGTCACAACGGTTTTTTACCGTATGAAATCAAGTTTTCTCCGTAAGTGACGTTATCGAATGAGTTGAGTTGTTTTTCTCCTTCTGTTCGAGTTGAGTTGAAATGTGCTGATGTGTATCATCAATTAGGAATATTAATTAATCAAGGCTTAATTATTAATTTAAATTAGTTTAATTAATGTAATTTTTAATTGAACTTACTTGGACGATTTCGATGCAAGATGGTGACAAAACTTCTAACTCCCCTTTGCCGGGGATCGAAACCGCGTTCTTACAAATAAAAGGCAGTCGCTCTAACCACTAGACCACCGGAGACTTCATAACATGAAGTAAAAATAATCTATTTGAGTTTTAAAGTCACTATAGCTCTAGTGGCGCCACCTAGTGGTGTAAAAATCAACTATTGCCAGAACACGCGTTTTAAGGTTAGCTTTCATGAGTGACAACAGGTTGCTGCAACATGTGTAAACAACAGCGGAGATGGAACCCTATTAAAAACATGAAATGAATGCAATAAAATTACATTTAAGAAAAGGGAAAGTTATCGTGCGGAAAGCAATACTGTATGACGAAAAATAGAATTTGAACTGACGGTTTTAAACCGTTTATGGCTGGAGCGGAAAACGGTGAAAAACCGTTTTGTTAACAAAACAGCTTTAAAACCGTCAAATATACGGAAAAAGTCCGAGAAAAAAACGGATATTTTTTACAGTGAATGAATGCAAATTTAAACAACGGCAAAGTATCATAATTAATACGCAGAAGCAAATTGACATTAGTTAATTGAGAAAAACATCGTTGAACCCTTTAAGCAAATTAATGAAGATAAAACTTATAGTTCGTTCCTTTTTTTACTTTAAGGCCCTTTTAGCACTTGGGAATAAAGAAAAATATATTTTCTTTGAATCTTCTGTCTATTTCAGATGCAGTAAATGATAAATGAGGTTTTTTATTTTATAAATTATATTTATTATTTCGATACCTAATATCTAAATATGCCTGAATAATTAAATTAAAACTTGATTTCCTCAGTAAGGTAGTAAAATTAAAGTATGTCTTTTAGTGAATTATATCGAGCGTATATGGGGATTGTGTGGAAAGGACTAAGTGGAGGAATGTACGGGGTGGTCAAAAATTATTGCACCCATTTCAAAAATTAATAAAATATAATAATGTTACAACTGCGTTTTTTTAATGAGAGCAAATAATAAAAATTTTTTTCAAATAGATGGCGTGCCATTACGACGTTCTAAATTTGCTACAGAGAGGGATTTCCATACGCAATGGTTACCGATCAGCAAAAGCCGATACACGTTTTCTGGCTTTCTTTCTTACTTTTTCTCAAATATCTCGAAAACTATTCAGTTTTCGAATTACAATTGATTTAACAAATTAAAGAGCACAAAATTCCCTACAATTACATGCTTTTAATTTTCTTCTAGCTTTAATAGTGTCGCAGATAATGGCTCTCAAAAATGGGAGATGTCCAATAATTTACGACCACCTAGACCACCGTAACGGCGCGTTATCTATCTGGGAAAAAATTTTTAAAATGCGTTCTCATTTTTAAAAAAACCGTAGTTGCAACGTTATTAGTTTTTTTATTAATTTTTGAATGGTCCAATAGTTTATGATCACCCTGTAGTTTCTTGGGAAACAAGAATATTTATATCTTAGTTTTTAAGTTTTCTAATCATAACTAATTATAAACTAACTAAACTAATACAGCACCTCCTTCTCTTCCAGAGAAGGTAGAAGCGAGGTTTTAAAAGTTTCTAATCTGCAGAAAATTTTTTCGCGAGCCTGAAATTTGAAAATAAATTTAAAAATGAAGGGTAACAATTAATAAATAAAAATATTAAAGATATTTTACTATTAACTTTTTCATAAACAAAATACAAAAAATAACATCCCCTTTTGCATTTATTTTAACTTTACAGTTTCATGATATTATGTTGTTCAATCGCAATTGAATAAATCTCTATACACGAGAGAGAGTAAGGAATACAAGATAAATAATCGAAAACATTTATGGTGTCTAATTTTTAATTACAATTAATTAAAAAACTAATTTCTTCGTTAAAACTTACCTATATCAATTCAAACATTGGTTACAGAACCTCCACGGTTACAAAGCAAGAGCTGCTACCACTGGTCATCATATAATATGTTGAATGTCATAAAGAAAGCATTGCAACTGTGATTATATTGCACAATTTTCAGACATATTCCGTGTCCTTTAAATTTTAATGGGTTTTTATCAGATAGAACACTCTAACCTTTACGAGCTTTTACGTCTTAACGTAAATCCGGCTCCGGTTTTTACTCCCCGCAGGTGAAAAATTCATTTAATTAACATGAAACAATTTCTTTCGCACTCTTTGACGCACTTCATGCAATATTCATAAGAAATGCTCACTGATTCTGCCGAAAACGTAAAACTAATCTTTGAGGAAGGCAGCAAGGTATTTATCGTTACATCATTCATCAAGGTAAAACCACCTAGCTAGACTGCTTTGACGTCCCACCAGCAACAAATAAATAAATGACCCATTGCCTTGAACTGATTGTGAAGAGTTACGGCGGTTGCTTTGGCTATCCGGAAATATTTATTGCTGGCACTTTCACTGGGTTTGACAGACGGCCCGCAGCTGGCCCACCACAAACACGTTCAAATTCGCTAGAAGGAAATCAGAAGATTTAAGCTTCATAACGGGGTAAGTACTAATGATTTTTATTTAAATATCTTGAGTGGTAAATGTTTGCACTTTAGTTTGGATCATATTCACTTTGATGAAAACAATTTGCACTCTTAACAAATATATTGCACGAAAATGAGATTATTCCGCTATAATTAAGTGTATTCAACATGAACGAACATATTTCAACATGGAACAAACATGATGCGAACAAGAAAAAACATTATCACTTGTATTAATTACTTTCCACTATAAAACGAATACTTTCCATTGTTGCGTGTATAACCTGTTTTTGCATCTTCAAAGTGAACGTTATTATTTTTACCCTATTCACGTGCTTATCTGAAGGAATTAGGAACCTGGTGAGTGAATTTATTTAAATTATTAAAAAATGTTACAAGTCATATAAAATAGAACTTTTTTCAAGTATCTTTGTTTTAGAACTCAAGCAATTTTCGAATTTTAATTCCGTTACCAAGTGGACAGTATCAGATTTATAGCACAAAGTGCTGGAATTATTGTTATATGTACCATGTTTAAAGCATTAAAAAATTAAAGCTTTAAACATGGTACTTTATAACAATAATTAGCATTTTAAAAATTTAAAGTGAATTGCATTCGAATTGTAGTTCTATGTACCAAGTATACGCTATTTAAATTGAAGTGCAATTAGTATATTTCTGAAATCTTTTCTGTATTTACCCAAATGTAGGTTTAAATTTAACAGCGTCTAGATTCTTAAATGGCATTGATATTAAGTTTAATAGTAAGTTAACTAGAACATGGCTAATTCGGCGATTTCAATTAGAATTTTTTTCATTTGTCCCTTGAATCTCTACTAGCATTAGATAAAATATGGTCTATGATTTGAATTTAATTTGGTTAATTCTAAGTTCTTACTAAAAATTGTGAAAAATTGTTTTTATGTCTGAATAGTTTTCGTTAGCTAAATACATCCTTAACTTGTGTCCTCGATGACCGAAAGTTATACTTTTTTAAAGCCTTACTTCATTCCAGGGCTTTAGTTCTGTACAATGTATTATTCAATTAGAAAAGGAGCAAAAAATTTCCTAATTTAAAAAAAAAACATATTCAATACCTTAAATATAAATTGTTTCGTTTATTTTGAAGTTTTACTGGAAAACTAATTCATTGAAAATACTGTATACTCTTGGTTTGTTAAAATTACTTATTTATTTCTTCTTTTTAAAATTTTTAAAATATTAATTAGGTTTATTATCACTTTATTTATCCCTTACCGTTTATTTATTAATTACGTATTATTTAGTAAAACTGTAAAATATTTTAAAAATTTTTTTACTGCTATTTCTACCTTAAAAATTATCTTCTTCTCTTATGTAGTCATTTTTAGACTCAATTGTTTCAGTAGGATTTTCGTATAAAACGATTTTTTATTGTAGCCCCTTCAGCTTTGAATTAGCTATGCTGCACTGTATTACGAGTTTGTCAATCAATCATTATTAAAAAAAATGCTTGCATGGATTGCGTGAATGCCATTTTTCAAATACAAGATCTTTTTACAATAATTTGAATATTTAATAACTGAATTTCGGAATTTCGAATGAGATAGTGTATATAGTTTTTGGAAATTGAAGTAATTGTAATCGGTAAGAAGAAATTATTTGTAATGTGTTTTAACGATGTAGAAAGAAGAAAGTATTGCAATGAATCGAAAATGCATTTTGGAGCAATACTTATTCCAGGTGATCGAATGAGTCCATAATTTGATGCAATTTTGGAGTAAAAGCCTCTTATCATATTTCGTCTATCTAACTTGCATTATTGAGTTATCCTGTTCATATACTTACGAACAGACAGACCGAGAGACAGCCAAACAAGAGAAAGATTTCGTCTAAAATTTGACATAGATCCATAATTATGGTGATAACACCATATTCAAAATTCCATCTATCTGGATTGTTGCGTTTTTTGAATTATATTATTCACATGCACATGAAAGAAGAGTCTGATAGAATTCCTGTTGATGGATTTCGTAAAAAGTTTGACAGGCACGATTTGACGTAACGATCTTTATACCAAATTTCATCCGTCTATCTCGTTGCCTTTTTGAATGATCATGTTCACAGCAGGGGTGGCGCCAGTGGAGGGTCAGGGAAGCAGAACCCTCTACAGGGGATGCTGTGCCCCCCCGTCGGGACAAATTTATTGTATCCCGTTCACGAAACGGGCTATTCAACTAGTAGATAAATAAAGATATGGCGAAAATTTGATTGGATCCTCATTACGCCCCTCCCCTTGTAAAGCAGTTCTTGCCCCCTCCCCCGTCGGGCGAACTCTAACGCCACTCCTGGTTCACAAACTGACCGACCGACATACAGACAGACATACATAGTACCAAAAAAAGGATTTTTTTGACTCGAGGATTTCTAAAAATTTATTTTTCAAATTTTTCATGATTATAATGTTTCTATTTGCATATTCTGTATAAAAGGAAATAAAAATAAAATAAAATGGGTGTTTTCTTATAATGCAAAGTACATAATACGTGTATACAAAATGCTTATTTAAGCTTACGGTAATTTAGAGGAAAAAATGGTAAGATGTGTAACCATTTATCAGACAGAAAAAGGAACAATACTCTATTCCCTATTCCTAACATCAAATAAAGGCGGAAAATAAGAGATATTAGAAAAATGGCATTTAAAGGATGGTGGGCTTTGAAATTCGAAACAAATGGCCGAAATATGAAATTTCTATTTTTAGATTTTATCTCAAAATATATGTCTACATCGGAATGAAAGAACGTTGAAATATGTATTACTAAATAAAATGAATATTTAACGGATTCAGAAGAGTCAATATATTTTTAATATATTATTTTCTTTTCTCTCAAAACGATTTTTATTCCAAATTCAAATGTCCTTGAAATGCTCCATGCTTCTTAATTTTTGTGGAAATTTTATAAAATTTATAATAAGGATCTCTGCTATATATTGATATAAATCTGCATATCTATTTTAGGTTCCGACATCTTTTAGTTAAAATCAATTTTATTTCAAAATAAAACAAAAATCTAATTAGTATGCATAAAAGTATTTCCTGAAAATTAACATTTAAATGATATTGCAAAATAATACAGTTATATTACAAATATATTTTTAAGTGATAATAATGAAAAATTAAATGAAAAAATAGAACACAAAGAACATTTTAATCTTTAAAAAATTTAGATACTTTTTAATTTTCAATTTTTGAATATTGTATTTAGTTTAAAAGAGTTTTTAAAGATATTTGATGCAGTTGTATTCTAATGTATATGTATAGTCAATTTCATAACTCAAGACCGATAATTTACAAAAAAGCTGAATAGCATCATCCCTTTAACGGAATTTATACCATTACAAAAGACTAATTTACCTCTCCCGGTTTTAAAAATATTTTCTGAAACACGTAATCAAGTTACAGGATGTAGATGGAAATTACCTCTCTTGGTTTTGTCCTTAACCTTTTCTGTCACATCAAGGTAATTCTTACTTGAAGTTTCAGCTGCACGGAATGGCAATGAAAAAAAAAAACTGATTTCCTAGTGTTGCCGCTAGGGGATTCCCAAATTATATATTTGAAGACAAACACGAATGCTTTTGAAAAGCACGAAACTCCTAGTTTACTGATCTTGTAAAGAATATCTTTTTATTTCGTTGTGATAACAAAAGAAATTACGCTCTGACATTTTCACTTTCTTTTACGATCCGAGTGCAATATTTCACTACATTAGTCATAAAAATATGCGCGGTGTTTTAATTCTATTTGGACTTGAATGCTTATAAAATGCAGGTATTATTCGTACCAAACGAATAATAAAAGTGTCATTGTTATGAAAAGACGGAGTTTCTAATTCAAGTTGATTTTGACCTTGGGTATGTAGTCTTTCTTTTGAAATTTAATGAGGGTATACAATGTTATTTTCTGAGTGCTCTTGCGGTAACATTACTTAAAGAAAGGAAGGACAACTCGTTATATCCTGATGTCTCCTTTAGAAGTCTGCGCATTAATTGTGTGCATTCGTTAATTGTTCATAACAGTATTTTATTTCTTTACAATTATATTTCCTTCCAAAGTTTGTTCTTAAACGGAATAACCGTATTTAGTTTTACTTTCTCGCATACGATGAGAGAAAATATAATAATCGGCGAAAAGACCGACTACGAGATTTTGATGAATCTTTATGTTTTAAACCTCCCTGAGTCCAAAAACTGATTATGTCTATCTATGAACACGCTAACTCCGAAGGGATCGAACTGTATGGTTGAAATTCGTTATGCGGTCTTTCCACCAAAACTACAGATTTCTATAGAATTTTGGGACAAAGTCGTCAGAGTTAAGTCTGTTGGTTTGCCCATATGCAGGTGAGTACAATAACTCAAAATGACAGATAAATGAAATTTGGTGTATGGTGTCATTACACACTTTTACTTAA
>BGPR01000400.1:11066-28736 GCA_013235015.1 Araneus ventricosus | reverse complement strand
TGTCATTACACACTTTTACTTAACTTAACTCTTATTTCATGTTTCTAAAGATGAAATTGTGTAATCGACTTCCTGATATTCTAGAGCTTTGAAATTAGGTGTATGGTGTCATTACACACTTTTACTTAACTTAACTCTTATTTCATGTTTCTAAAGATGAAATTGTGTAATCGACTTCCTGATATGATAGAGATTTGAAATTTTGTACGCTTGTGTATTCTCGAAGAAAATACACTAGTTTAATATTTTCTGAACTTAATTATTAGCTAATCAATTAATATAATTAAATTTTGATTCCACATCAGTGATTCACGCCACCTGGAGTGAATTTGAAGAAAAAATTATTTCAAGATGGCAGAAGAAAATATTTAAAATATTATTATTCTATTTCTAATATAGATATTTTGTATAATTCTTATATTAAATTATATTTTATCGTTAGAAATGAAGATCAGTGTCTAATTTTGGACCAAATCCTTGAACGGGTTGTCTGTCTGTTTACCTGTTTATTCTTGAGTCTGTGAACTCGATAATTAAAAATGCAACAAGTTGTATCTGTGAATTCTAATACATAATCTATACCCCACACTTGTAGATGTGTCTAACTTTGGCCTAAATCTGCCAAAGGGGTTGCTATTTGTTTGGAATGAAATCTGGTATGTTATATTAACACCAAAACTGTAGATCTCTATGAAATTTTGGACGAAACTCAACAGTAATCTGTCAGTCCGTCCTTGCATCTGAACACGATAACTTAGAAATGCAAAAATCTGTGTTCATAGAATTTATATATTTCAATACTATTTTCATTCAAAAGGGTAATAAAAATTGTTCATAAAATACAAAAAATCAATTTATGTATCTATAATTATTGTACATAATGTGAAAAATACAAAATATATACTCCATAAACAAAAATACAATTTCTAATTACATTTTATTTTGAAATTTACTATTTGTGATCGTAAGTCGAGTAGTATGTGTACATTTATCTCTGTAATAAGGTTTCAAAAGTTCTCCTTTAAAAATTGTTCTTAATGAGATCAATTGCTTAGAGAACAACTAAAATGAAATCGAGTTCAGCTTATGACATTTATACCCTGTTTGGGACGGATATAAATGCGTGTTAGTGTGGGACGGATATAAATGCGTGTTAGTGTGGGACGGATATAAATGCGTGTTAGTGTGGGACGGATATAAATGCGTGTTAGTGTGGGACGGATCTCGCAAATTTAGAGCCGTGACCGGAAGGGCGAGGTCAAAATCTGACACGACGCTCTTCGCTTCAGCACCTCTCCAACCAGCGGAAGGAATTTTCATAAATAACATGTGGCATGCGCTAGAAATACACATATATATTTCCACATTCAGTAGTCTCTCAGTAATCCGGCAGATATTAGACTAAAAGACGGCCAGAATAACGAAAGCGCCGGATTGGTGGAGGTTCATTAAAAAAGCATTTAAATCTCAAAAGCTATGTTTATTTATAAAATATTACAAAATACACAAAGTTATACAGAATATTATTCTATACAGTAATAAATATGTCAAAATATGAGCAGAGTATATTATTTACGTGGCGCCAAGGTGAGTTAGAAAAAAGCGTACAAAATAGGTCATCAGCTGAAAAGGCCAGTTTGAATTGGTGAGTGTCACTGTACTTCAGTGTCGAATCCAGGGGAGGGCCATCAATTGCAGCCCCAAGAGCTAATGAAATTCTTGATTTAATTTAAATCACTACCAGCCATTTGAATCATAAATTTTCATTTTTAAAAAATAGTAATAAAATAATAACAACATTGCTTTCTGACTTGACTGGCTCGAAAATTTTCCTACTTTCCTAGTCATTCCACCTGCGCTTGTAGCGTTGGCGCGGTCGAAAACACTTTTTGGCCAGTTATTTCGTTGTATTTTTTATTAAATTATAGAAAGTATTGTAGTGTTCTTTATTATTCTTATTGTCAGGAGAGGAAAGCCTGTAAAGTTAAAGTGTTTTGGTTTATATAAGCCATGAGGTTTGACATTCGTCGCTACGATACAAAATTTTTATGAGCTCAGCCCCCCTCCCCCAGACCCGAATCCTGGATTCGCCACTGCTGTACTTTAATCACGCAAGCATGAATTGAAAAAATCAGTTTATTTCAATCGATTTGCATATTTGTTTAATTTAAATTTCTTAAGCTACAATGTCATTATGAGAAGTTTCGGGAAAATTGTTACCTACCATTTTGTGCGAGTAAGTACACGAAAAGTGCAAGGAATTGCCATGATCGCTTAGTCAGCTTAATTCAGATTGTATGTTCTTTTTATATAAATTTTCATTTCTCCACAATTTGATCTTGAAATGCTAAAAATTGAATACGTATATCTTCAATCTCTAAATAGAGAGATTTAAAAATTTTGTATAAGTTTCCATCCGTCACGGTCCAAATACGGCAGATCTCCCCATGTCATAGATTTTATAAGTTCTGTCTTCCAGTTCGAGATTATTGAGTTTTTATAGTTTTATTTAATTTTAAAAGTTTTGTTAATTTTTATTATATTGCTGAAATATGTCCTCACCTTGACTTGTGCTTCAAATGTACGGATTAAATGTATCGCAATCTGAAAATTGAAATATTTTTATCAAAGAAAATGAAAGAGAAATCAAAATACAAGAACAACGGAGAGAGATCCAAGTTGCGTCCTCGATGCTGGTGCTCATACTGGACAGAATTCCTGTGTTTTCTACAAAAATGCTTGAGCAATTTATAGAAACAATTGTATCTTCAAGATAGTCTGCCATCAGAGTGCCTGCTAAGGGACACTTCGAGGAAAAGACTCCCTTTTATTTATAATTGGCATATTAAAAAAAGTATAATAACAGTAAGAGTAGTATAGTTAGCAGAAAAGTAAATAAACAACAATAAAGCAAATGATGTTACTCTTTGGAAGTCTGCTTAATCAAATGTGCTGCGTTACATTCAGTTCTAGCTCTCAGACCTCTTAAAATCGACCATTCTTGATTGTATTTGATATTCAGATATAGTTCTCAAAAGGAAAACATAGTAAGAATCATTCTTGATTGTTTTAATATACAGATATAGTTCTCAAAGAGAAACACGTAATTGAAAAACAAGGGTAATTCGTGAATTTTTTTATACTACTTGATAGACAATGACTTGCAGAGATAAATTTCAATTCAGTGGTAACTATTCAAACATGGATTTCTCTTCACGGCCGATTTTTAAAATAATTAGATGGGAATGGACAACATGGCATTGAATTTCACATTCAAATTAAGTGCCCACCAAAATTCCTCTTGGCGCATGATAAGTTGAAATTTGCTTCTTATTTCTTTCTTTACAGAACAGACATGACCATGACCAGCATTAGTGTGTTCAGCGCTTTACTTATTCTCTGCGTTGCATTAGCGTCAGCAGGAACGAGTTGCAATCGGCAGGAAATGTCCAGAGAAAACCTCCAGAAGCTTGCCTTCGCTAACAATGAGCTGGCTTTCAATCTTCATCGAAAACTGGTCTCTGGCTCTCCAAAAAATGTGTTTTTCTCTCCAATGAGTATCTCCTCAGCTTTCGCCATGCTCTTCTATGGAGCAAAAGGGAATACAGCTCAGGTAAGACAACTTCAAATTTGACATATCTAATTTTAATTTAATTAGATTAACCGGTTCGTTTTAATAAAGCTACAGGAGAAATATTTTGGGTTGGATATCGTAATTTTATGCCACGGTCTGATGACGAGGGCGACACCTTACCTGACACCCAACTTCCTGTGAGTAAAATGTTCCTCGTGTGTTTAATTCCTTTGGGGAGTAACATGTATATAGACTGCAATTTTTGTATTATTATAGGAACAAAGGTAATAGGTAGGTAGTTTAGTTTAATTATCAGTAAATGAGCCCGCCACATCACTTAGACATCCGAAAAAAATGACTGACCTGACGGCCGAGGATAATAGCAATGGCGACAAAAGCCAAGCAAATTAGATCCAATTGTGAGCATCTTACAAGGTGTTACGTTGGTAAAGATGCCTCAACACCATTATTGTACAGCCAGGAGAACCAAGAAGCTGCTTATTTATACTTTTTCATCCTCATAATTTTTCATCCTTTAGCAACATTTCTTCGGCGGCATTTAGTCAAGCAACACGAGGGATATTTGAAATCTCATAATTTTGAAACTTTGTTAGATGACGATGGGAACATCTTAATTTGTACAAAACTCTCCAAGCTTCCACGCCACACCAACATTTATTCCACGATGGTAGACTTAACAGGCAGCAGGCCCAGTCCAATTATAAAAACATCTTGGATTTTGAATATTTACAGAAAAAGTCCTCTTTGAAATAATTTTGTAGTCTCGATCATTTGGGCGATGTCTGACTATATGCAAAAAAGAACGTCTTTTCCTGTTGGCAATTTCCAAGTTAACAAAAAACTTGTTATATATTCTTAATCAGGAGATTTTCGGCTTTAAAATTTGATACTTACCTGAACTAAAACATGTACTAAATTAATTGCACAAACGGATGTTTGACATCTACAAAGCACGTGCTTTTAATATCGTTATGGGAAGGGCACTGCGGCAAACTGATGGCGAATAATAAATTTCTATTGAAGGTGGGGTTTGTGCTACCTACACTACAGCTTGACCGAATTGCGAACCTGGAACAATAATCTTTTAGCACACATGATTTTCATTTTTTGGTTTAGGGACAAAGTAATACCTCAGGACACTTTACAAAGACAGAGCGAATCAGGTAAAATAAAAGCGCGTGAAAACAATATCAGATTCAATCCTATTTTAAAGTTTTAGTAAATTTCGTTACTCGCGGAAATTTTTTCTACTTGTTGTATTCGAATTTTGAACGGATCCCATCTATTCTTTGCAGGAACTAAGGAAGGCCTTGGGTTATGAGAAAGCAAGTATACCAAACGATCTCATCCACGCCACTTTCAACTGCTTTTTGAATGAAGTTCTGAAGAGTGGAGATTCTTCAGAAGGCTATGTTCTGAACTCTGCCAACGCGGTTCTTGTCGATAAACACCTGGAACTGCTCGAGGAGTACAGAAGCGATGTCCAAGAGCTGTACAAAGCAGTTGTACGCGACGTTGATTTTCTGAGGGAAGCTCCCAAAGTTGTTAATGAAATCAACGCCTGGGTCAGAGAAAAGACGAATGGCATGATCGAGAAGCTTTTTGATGAGCTGAGTCCGGCGACTGTTCTAGTTTTATTGAATGCTGTGTACTTCAAGGGAACTTGGGAACGTCAATTCGAGCCATCAAAAACTAGGAATGAGATTTTTTACAACAACGGATTGGAATCTACCGGAAAGTAAGTGAAATTATTTTTACATGCTTTTGTTTAAAATGATAGGTTCCAAGTTTGTAAAAATGAAACTTTGTAATTTATTTTTCGCCCATTTCCTGATGTACTATAATTCTGAAATTCTATGCAGTTGTGTTCTTTCTGAAATTCTGTTTAGATGATGACACAATACTTTAATATTTTTAGGACTTACTTATCAATCTCTTAATTTTAATTACTTTTGATTCAACATTAGACGAACCATCTGATATCGAGTTTGAGAAAAATCCATTACATGATTCCATCATAAATATCAAACAAAAGAGAATTCGTATATATTCATTGAAAATTAAAATTAATTATGGATGTGAATAAAGTTCCAATTTATTTAGAAAATTTAAACTAGCGCCTCACGTTTTCACAATTTTCGAATTGAACTCCAGATTTTTGTTAAATTTTTTCACTTTACTATACAAATAAAAGCGTGCTTTTTAAAACTTTTCGTTAATTTTATTAATAAATCATACAAGATCTATCTAAAAAGAAATCAAAGTTTTGAATTAGAGCGCTTATGCTACCAACCCCTCTGTAATGGCGTTGTGTAGCGTTAACCTTGAAATTCCCTCCGCACTTTTTTGGGAACGCCACATCATTTCTTCACTGTTTTATGAGTGGTAGAGTAAACCAGTGTGTTTAGAGCGTTTTGTTTGATGGTCCGAAAATGGAAGGGCAACGAGTTTGAGATTTTGCGTAAATTTGGCAAAAACATTTACTGTGAAAAATTTTATATAGCTTAACAAGCTTACAGAGAGGATTGTTTTCGCTAGTCCCAGTGCTATGAATAGTACTAACATTTCAGATTCGGTAGAATATCCACCAAAGACTATTTGAAAACTGGGCACCCTTCCACGTCAACGGGCTACTACCACTTCGATGAAGTGCGTGCTTTGATTTGTGGAAATCATAAAGGACATAAAATTACTATGAGATTGTTGGAAATCTAGGCATCAGCGAAAACTAATTTAACACAGTTTCGACTGGAAATCGGCAGACGCGTCACATTACGGCAAAAATATGTTCCTTGTTTGCTTGACAGATGATTAAAACATGAATTGTTTCACAGCAAGACAAAAGTAGCTGAATTGTTTGAATGTCGGGTCAAAACTTGCGAAAATGTATCGCTACTCTCCAGATTTGAACCAGTGGCCTTTTCTTTGTTTCTAAAACTGAAAACTGAATCGCTAAATCTAACGTGAAAATCGAGAATTTGAAACAGTAGAAGAGAGAGCAGAGAATTCGACGAGAGACTTACAGGCAGTTTTCAAGAAAGATCCCAGGAGACATTCCTGTAATGGGAGACTTTTTGAAAGTGCTGTATCAATAGCGGATGATATATTTTAAAGTAGATAAGTATAATTAAAAAGCAATAGTAGCAATTACTGATTTATTTTAAAAATACGGTTTCTTTTTGGACAGATTATGTAGGCTACAAACCTAAGTATCATTAGAAGCTCTGAGCCAGTTGCTGCGTGTCAACTCAGAAACAAGAAGTATTGAGAAAGATGCAAGCGCTGTACATTTAATAATGGTAGACATATAATTACAGCCGATACAACACCGGTTCTAACTTGAAACGATCCTTCGAAAGTCCTTCGATATAACCACAGCGTTGTGTACAACTTGTTGCCAGCGGTGCGGAAGTCGAAGGATAACTGAAGCAGTACCAGTTCTGTTGACGGTTCTGATTCACTGGTCTAGTAGTTGACAACATTAATTTAAAATACTTAATTTCAAAGTAATTCAAAGATTCTATTTTCAACCCTTTAGGTGACTCACAAGTTTTCGCTGTTATTGAAAATATCAACGTCTTAAATCTCATTTTACTTTTCAACCTCTAGTTAACTGCAAGACAAATGTCTCCCCAAAATTAAAAACCATTCAATAGATCACACTTTTATCATTAACTAATTTTAAGACAAGTATTACCCAAGACAAAAAGTAATGAATTTAATTCTTAAAAGAGCATCGAAAAGATATAGCTTTTTCATGCTGAATACTCATCCGAAATGGGTCTCGTCTATCATCATCGATTCCATCGACTATGAAGGGGATCGAACTCTCGATTTCGAATATGACGCCCACATGGCATCGATTGCAAAGTCCGAGTCGGCTTAAATTTTTACTTCCTAATAGTTATTATTTTATTTCATATTACTTATACAGTCTCAATCATTGTTTATTCATAGTGATATTCATTTCAGGAGTGTACCACTCATGCACCTAACATCTCGATTCCCCTACGCTTCTGTTGACAACTTCCAAGCCCTGGAGTTGCCTTATAAAGGAGAAAACATCAGCATGCTCATCTTGCTGCCAAATCAACGAGACGGACTTCGAGCTCTTGAAAACAGTCTCACGCCTGAAAAACTGGCTGAAATCCAGCGAGAGTTATATAAAACCAAGGTTGAAGTTTCCCTGCCAAAATTCAAGATGGAGTTCGAGAAAGAACTCTCACCAGAAGTGAAAGCTCTTGGCGCCAATAAAATTTTCAGTGCTGGTTCAGCCGACTTTTCTGGAATGACTCCAAGCAAGAATGTGTGCGTCACTCAAGTCATTCACAAAGCCATCATCGAAGTGAACGAGGAAGGAAGCGAAGCTGCTGCCGTGACAGGAATTGTCTTTACCAGGATGAGGCCTATGCCAGATATGACTGCAAAATTCAGGGCAGACCATCCTTTCCTGTTCGCTATTGTAGAGAAAGGTAGCAAAAGCAATATGATCTTGTTCTTGGGACGTGTAAATAACTTGTAAAAATGATAAATAAATTTGTAAATTTAAACATTAAGTGCAGTTTATTTGTGAATGAATTTTTTGACTCAGAATATGTGTCCAAAGGATTACAGGATTTGGAATGCTTTAATTACTACTAGAAACTTAAGAATTTAGTGTTTTAGAAAGTGTAGGTGTATCGATTGACGAAATATGACTCAACTTACATAGCAAATATTCAGCATGCAATTCTGTAGCCAATTGGTATTTCCACGGTGTTGTTTAAGTCATGCCATACTTTAATTAGGATGTCAGTTACTCAAGTGTTCAGAACAGGTAAGTCATACTGATAATTATACATGGTAAAAATAACTTGCTTTTCATTTAGTTTTGAAGGATAAACTGAGCTTAATTGATATATATGACATGGCGACCATTAAGTGAGAACTAATAGAATCGAGATAAGTAAATGTCTCGACAGATGTATCAATCCATAAACTCAACACAGAAACTTTGACCTAATTTTACAGTTCACTCAATGTATCGAACGAAATTTTTGTGATTTTACGGCAGTGGTGTGGATTTAACAAACCCAACGACAGCAAAATAAATTCACAAAAAGGAGTCAAAGAGTGGTGCATGAAAATTCATGTTGCATTTTTTTATAACAGATTAGGTAAAGTTTAAAACTGATAAAAACAACAATAAAAACTTACTTAAAAATAAACTTAATAAAATACTTTCTTTAAATCATTTGTCTAAGAACTAGAATTATGTTATGAAAGAAAATATACCGCAAAAATGAAACAATTATTTCACTAACAAAGGAAGTAGTCTTAAAGTCATGAGCAGCAGCTGTCGATATGCAATACATACTAAATTTGGATTGGCGCAGGTCATTTTATGTTTTTCACTTGAGCATGGATGGGCACCGTTAGTTTTTTCCAAACGATTTGTGTTATTTATTTGGCAGGATTTACAGAGTTCCACTTGATTCTAAGAGCCTTGCACATCACCACCATAATTACATTGGATTTGAATTTAGCTAATAATTTTACATCATTAAAGAAAAACAAAAAACTGAATTATTGTGAAGAAAGCCATTTCCTCGTAAGAAGAGTTTTGATACAATTAAAAAGCCGGTTCAGGAAATCTATTTGACTGTAAAGATGCTAGATAATGAATATTAAAAGAGAAAACTGAATTAATTAAGGTTTTGGAAAAAAAATTAAGCGGCGCAACTTGAAAAAGAATTTGGGGAAAACTAAAATATTAAATCGATAACATAATGCAGTGAGTTTTGGGAAAAAATAGAAGGGAAAACATTTAAAATGTTTATTTATTTGGTTAATATAAAATTATTAAGTTATAAATAACGTTCTTAGAAGCTTGGGAATATTGCTATCAAGCGTTTTGTATGAGAAAAAAATGTTGCAAGGAAACTACAATGATTATTAATTCTTGTAAAGCTGAACGAAATAAAACTGTTTTCCTTTTACGTAGCGTTCTTTTATACACTTTTGGCCTTGAAATATTTAAAGTTGAATATTTCTTGTTCAATCTCGAAATTCAGAGATTTAAAATTTTAAGAGATAAATTCCCATCTATCACGCGTGTATTACTCATGGTTGTTACCTGTTGCTAACTCTATTAACGCAATCCGTCAAAACAGAGTGCTTGATCTTTTCTTCCACTAACCGAAGCAACTGCTATCTTATACTACTGATAAGATGGTGATAAAAAGGGTGTTAAAACTAGAGATAAGCATAACGAAATTTTCATTCTTCCACAGCTGTTCGGTCTAGAAATTTTCCCCTCTGAAAGATACATAAGATAGGAAACATGTTCTTAGCACTCTTTCTAGTCGGATTCGTAAAGGTAAGTAGTAGGTTCTTCGCATGCTATTTTAGAAATGCATATTTCAATTAGTTTAAAGCAATTCGGCACCATTTTGTTTAATTATCCTTTTGTTATCTGTTTAATGTTTACCGAGAAGAATTTTAATGTGAATTTTTTTTGAGTCATACATTAGAAGCACACAGATGACGATTTCGATGATGTTCACCAAATGCATTTTTTTAGTTGATATCTTACAATTTATTATACAGCCTTATCATTTTGGCTTTGAATCGAATTCATGCAAAAAAGCTTGGTTAGAAAACTCAGGAAGATACTGTGACTGTAGACGCTATCCGGAATATTTTTTAATGATTTTGGCGTTATATAAATCAAGTTGATACTTAAAATTCTTGCGTTTTAGATGTTCTATTTTATTTCTTAACTGACATTAAATATCTCAATTTCCATGATAATTACGATTTTATAAAATAATATAGGTGATTTTTCCTTTATCACAGCTTTCCATAGTCTGCTAATAGTTTTAGGTCCATGACAGTTCATTACTATTTTCAATAGTCCTAAACGCGAAAAGAAAACAATGGATGATATACCTGGTAACATTAAATCGCTATTTATTATTTTATTTATAGCTGATATTGAGAAGTTTGATCATTTTGCAACATCCTTTTGATCCGGTGAATTTTTTTCAGAATTAAATATCTTACCTTATTAATATTCCTGGAGTTTCGTTTCCTTTATCGATATGTTTTTGGAATTTTTTTCTCTATATCACAAATGTTTACGTTAGTCATTAATTATTAACACTCATATCTATCCTATCTTTAGATACATTGATTCCATGACTCTTTTACAGGGTTTTTGAATGATATAATAGGAGTATTTCTCTTCAAAATAAACTAAAACTTAACCTTCTATTCAGTGTTTATTTCCAAGAGTCATTTTGTAATTGATGAAAACCGTGTAATAGCAGACGATAATTTAATGTCTGAGAAAATAATAAATGGAAAAATAAAACTGCTTTAAACCAATTTATTGCTTAGGTATTCCATTAAAAATGTTTAAAAAGCCTCTGTATAACAACGACCGAGTTCAAAAATGTAAAAGATAAGAATTCAAACTTTTAAGTTATTGGCATTTTTAAGTTTATCGTTGCAACGAAAAATTTAGGTTACATCCTTTAATTATAAAACTCAAGAGCTATATAAATTAGGTTCCAGTTATTACTGTCTTTTACCATATGATGGAGTTTTACTGTCATTCTGAAAATATATCTAACAAAAAAAGTTTATTTTTATTTATTGCCGTTTTGACCTGGACTTTAAATGCATATCAGGCGGTGTCCAGAATTGTTGACACTTTTAAAAAATTCTTTTAAGAGATTTGATTTATAGAGTAATAGAATTATTAATGCTTGACGAAATACCATTTTAAAATACTAAACTAATACTAAACTTACCACAAAAACATAATTTAAATCTTAACAACTATAGCGTTATGAACGAAATACTAAATTTGTTTTCAGTAAGTGTAGAAAATTATTGAACTTGACTTATTAATATTAATATGAATGAGTAGAGCTTTCATTTTGGAAGAGACTTTCTAATCATAAAACATAGACGAAATATTTGCTCATACAATGAGATTTAAATATGTTATTTCAAAAATTAAAGGTTTTGCTATTAAGATTCATACGCAAACATTTTATAATGACTCATTTTTTTGTCCTTAAATAATTGATTTTGTGTGTATAAATGTTCTGAATGAATGAAGTATAATTTACAGTAAAGAAAATCATGAAAAACGTTTTCAAACATTGCTTAAATCTGCAAAGCATAAAATTTATGGATTTAAATTTATTTAACAAATGTTAAAAATTAATTTACAAGTGGAGTTTATTTTTACTTAGGATTGCGACGCTCTGAACTTTTTATTTCCACTTTTATAAATCCTTGAATTTAGTAATTCTAAATAAAAATTGATAATGATAATTTGTTCCTTTTTTATTTATCAGAAAATTCTCGTAGTAAAGAATTTATAGTTTAAAAAAATACTTTGACTTATAAATAAAACCATTTTTAACATGCTTGCATTACAAAACTGCTGAGGAGAGTAAGTATATAAATAAATAATACGAGGAATTTGATCTGAAATGGTAGACTCTTATGAAATATATTTAATTGAAAATCTGTGTCGTATAAATTAATCATCATGTGTTTAAGTTAGCTAGCAAAAGATTAGAATCAAACGAGTTTCTTATGAAAATACACATGTTAGAATTCTATTAATACTCACTCGAATCATCTGATATTCTTATCGCTGCGGAAAAAAAGGTTTTGAAACGTGCCTATATATTTGAAAAGGTGATAATCTGTAAATGATGTCGCATTATTTTATCGAATGTTGTGTAATTTCATGGCCTGAATCACTCAACAGCGAATATCTTTTTACTAGAAAATCACCCGTCATGGTTTGACGGGTGCAAATTGCCTCTTCATTCGAGAGATTTCCCTTCAAATTTGACGTGTTTAAATAGATATATATGCGAGAGAAATGTTTAACATTGATTGAAAACAAATAAAATAAACATATGTTTTATGACAGGAAATATTTTTTTATTTACATATTATTTAAATATTTCTTTATTCAAAAAACCTCTTGGTAAACAACATTCGGTGTGAAGTATTTTTCGTTGTTTAATAATTTTCCTTGTACTTCAGATGTCTTTGTATAAATTTTAACGTGATTGGGAATCCTAGACCTTGAAAGTGCAACATAGAGCTGTCCATGTGAAAAGAAATGCTCATCGAGGTAAATTCCAACATGATCGAAAGTTTGCCCCTGTGATTTGTTGATAGTCATCGTGTAAGCTGGAATTAACGGGAACTGGCGGAGGTTGAGAACTAATGGTAGATTCACGTCACTGGTGGCTAATTTAATTCTTGGCAAGAAAACAACACCGCCAGGATTGCATTCAGATACAAGTTGGCGTCCAAACTATATCACACGCATGATATACCACTGACGTAATTTAATACTTTCTATTAAAAAACGGAAATTAATTTGAAATATATGATTAATATAATTTAAAATTTCTCGGGAACTATTGATCATAGCGAGATAAATTTTACATCAATCGATAGAAAATTTTATTTCACTATTTTAGAGCTATTAAATTTGAAATTAGAACGACAATTACTCTTTTAAATTTAAAATTACTGAAATTTAGGTTCTCTAACAATGGAATAATGCTGTTTAACGTCTCACAGTGCTATCTCGCGAGTTTTATTGTTGGTGACGTCAGAGCGTTACCGGAGGATCTGGGCTATTATATTAGTAATGAGGTTTTACATTATTTAAAACCGAATTGTTTATGGATGATTTAGAAAATTGGAGATATTGTTTTGGACAAAGGCTTGAATCTTCCATTCGTTAAGATGAGTCAATGTAGTTTTACATTATTTTACAATTGAAAGCGTTTTTGCTTATTTAGAAAAGAAGAAGTTGTGCGTTTAAAATCGTTGGTTACTTTATATATCCGGGCTTACGTTATTACATTACAGTACAACCCAGGTAAATCGAACTAAAGGAGAAGGGAAGCCGTTTCGGATAAAGATTTTTTCGGTTAAGCTATGATCATCTATTGCTATTTTGTATCTAATTACAGTATGTAATTCTGAAATGTTTTGATTGTAAAACGAATTCAAAACTCTCTTTGTAGTCTACACTTATGTTCTTTATTAAAGTTAAAATTACATTTTTAGGTCGGCGTTCATATCTCCGCTAACCATAGTCCAGTGCGCTTCCTCTAGCATCGCCGCGGCAATCGATGATGTAATACATAATAATAAGTTAATAAGTTTAATAAGTTTCTCAAAATAAGTGCAAAAAATGATATTCAAGATATGCGGACAGACTGGCAATGTGATATTTACTTAACTTTTAACCCTTTGAGGACGGCTGCACGGAAAACCTGCAGTTCCGTCTTGCCGACGTTTCCAAACGCGCGTGGCTGCTTAGGGCCGACGCACGTTTTCTAATTAAGCCTGATTGCAACTGCACTAGCTGGTGTCATGCCGACGTGACAGTCGGTAGCTAAAAGCCACAAAAGGCGGCGCGTAATTGTGACAGTTGGGAGAGAATGTGCCGAGCAGCTGGCACGCCCTCGTGGCAGTCGTCCTCAAACGGTTAATAGCAAAAAATCATTTATATCAATTTCACACTTAACGTTATTGTTTTTGTATTAACTTCTTTAAGTAAGCGACAGAGATTGACAGGCCCGCGCCAAGCCTAATCGGCGCCGTCGTGCAAATGTCTAATGAGAGCCTTTATGCAGGGGCGATATTAGGGAAAATGGCTTATGGTTAACACTTGAAATGAAGTTTTATGGACATAAAAATAATATAAAAAGAAAAAAATACATTTTACCTTTAAATTTTTTAAATGCGTAAACATTTTGTGTTTTGTTAAAACCCACACTCAAACACATTTATTGAAGAATTATACATATATTTATAATATAAAAAATAACATTGCAAGCGAAGCGAAATAATATACTAAATACATTTAATACCAAATATACTGCTTTACACTATTATCTTACAATTAGAAAAAATTAATTTACATATGTAATATGTTAAATATTTGAAAAACATAGAGCGAAAGAGAGATATGTTATGTAGAAATGTAGATAAGTAAATAATATTTTATTTTAATTATTAACATTAAATTTTATTAACATATTAAATCTATTTTCACATAAACTTGTTAGATCACGTTAACAAAGCATATAACATGCATATAATAAACAAATAAACTGAAACAATTCTAAACAAAATAATTTCAACATTTGGTAGGAGTTAAATTATAGAAATTGAACTTCCGGGCTTTGTTTTTAGCAAATTGATTTATAAGTAAATCTATATCTAATTTTTGCAAAATATCATTTTCAATAGGAATAATATCAAGATTTTCCAATCTGTCTTGACCCATAGTAGATCTCGGGTAATTTTTAATTATTTTCAGTTTTGAAAATGATCTCTCTGCTGTAGTTACTGAGACTTGAATTGTTAATAAAATGCGTAAAGCAATATGTTAGGAAAGGAGTGAGTTAAATTGCTGACAACGATATAGCTTAGAGTTTCAACCGGCGACGCTACATTTTCTCCAAAATTTGAAAAAACTGTAATTCATGCGTAAATTCTATACATTTTTTTATGTCGTTTTAATTTTTATCAGTTAATGCTTCTTCCAGTTTTTGACATAAATTGAGCTGATCTTGTTCAGAGTATTATTGAAGCCAGAAATATTCCACAAAAATTTAAAAACATCTGAATGAGATGATCCTTTCACTTAAAGATGATATCTCAACATCTGACATTACAAATAAACAATTTACTTTAACCCTATGAGTCCTATCCCGCCTCAAATCGCCTCATTTGACACAGGCCGGACTCAGGCGGTTTCGGGCGCATGGGTGAATTTTACGGGAGAAAATAAGTTCCCTTCTTTGTTGACAATTGACCGCGCAACCGAGAGTGTCGTTTTCCTGTAATTTCTGTAGAGAAAGGTGGATTTCACTCTAATTTCATGAATGAAAATTTACTCAAGTTTTTGAGGCACTTGAATTTTCTCACTCTAACCGGGTTCAAAGAGTTAAAGTTCACTTCTTCGTTGTGTATAGGCTGGTCTTCGCTTTCGTAAGAAAATTGTTTTTATCTTTTATTTTTTGAGGTCTTAATCTTTCTTGGCGTTTAAAACTTGTATCAACATCTAAAGAAGAAGCTAGTTCTTTACTATCCGTGAGCATATCATTCAAACTTTTATCAGATCTATATTCTTTCAGAAAGCAGTTTAATTTATTTAAACTTTCAGAAGCCTGAGGAATATTAAAATATTTTTTCCCTTTGGAGTTTTTTTAAAATGTAGAACCCGGCGCCGTCGTGCGTCGCAGGATCTGGCGCATATTGACGGCGCGGGCATGGAGATTGAATACGTACTTAAAAAGATTCTGGATCACTGAACTATTTTTCTTTCATATGAAGTTGGCAAAACCAAGAGAATTTTTCTCACGATTGCATAATAATAAAGATTTTCAGGCTGTGATTGGAAAGGGTTAAAAAAAAACAAGCAGCGGGAGTGTGTCCCCCTCAAATTAATATGGCTCCACAAAATGGAACGTTTTATGTTTTACTTCGTCGTATACTGAAGAGAATCGACGATAAGACTCCTCCACTGACTGATTTGATCTGAAATGTGACAGTGGTCTACAAGTTTGGTGTAAAAAATGCATACTAAAATTCATGCATCTAGCTTGTTGCGCTTTTAAGTTTTCGAGCTTACATACGCATGAATAGATGTATGGACAAACAGACAACCCTATTAGGATTTTTTTCAAAATCTGATGCAGATATATCCTCCTCCGGGGGCACCGCGAGTTCACGGATGAGAAGCCGCCTGATAAGTAAGCGGGTTCTCGCTTCCCTGGTGGGTATGGTAATGATGGGACTTGGATTCGTCCACCAGTGATAGTACGTACCTCCTACGGGCGTGGTCGGCTGGTGGCCGGTGATGGCTAATATGACTCCGGCCTCAGCTCGAGCTATTGCAGAGACTGTTATTCAGATGATCAGGGTGCTAAGGCAGGGCGGGTGTGATCCAGTTTTCTGGTTACATATATACCATTCTGATCATAAAATCGTATTCTAAAATTTATCAATATAATTTTATCTATTTCGTTGCGTTTTTAAGCTATAGTGTTCACATGGATACGGACGAAAAGACAGACAGACTTCTCTTTGACGAATTTCATCTAAAGTTCGAAAGAAATTAACAATTTCGGTGTAAAGACCACATATCAAATTTCATCTTAAGTTTGAAAGAAATTTACAATTTTGCTGTAAAGACCACATATCAAATTTTATCTTAAGTTCGAAAGAAATTAACAATTTCGGTGTACAGGCCACATATCAAATTTCATCTTTCTATTCCGTGCAGTTTTGAGTTATCGTGTTCACAGACGGACATAATTCCAATAATGGATTTCAAGCCTAGTGAGACGATTTCAACACTTTAGATTCACACACTTTGTACACGAAAAAGTAAAAATAAATAATTGTCTTTTTATCGATGTTAAGAGAAATCGATGTATAACATCAGTTTGTTTATAGAAACGTTTCTACTTGTGCTCATTAACAGAAAGTTGTGCAAGCGTGATTCAAATTCTGACCTTATTTTTTCTCTTTACTAAAGCGACGACCTCTAAAGGGAAGTGCAAGTGCCTAGCACGACACAAACATAACGAACACGCATTCAGATTTCTCTATCTTTTATTTATTCGTTAAAATAGAAATATGAGCTTACACTGTCCTCATGTCGCCATTTCTTCCTGATTGGAATCAGCTTCACAAAAGGAGTAGAATAGTCTAACATTTCACCGTGACAGGATAAATGGAGAAAATTGTGGCACCACAAGTATGTAACACTTTTTGGAGTATTTCTGTTAGAGAATAAGCGTCGAATGCATACTGCAATATTTTTAAAAAATTAGCTACTATGCGTTAATCTAGAATTCGAAGAGATCACATTTCAGTAAGTACCTATTAATATAAATTCCAAACGCGTCTTTTGACTAGAGATAACTTCGTGAAATATTATCGTACAAATTTTACTCAATTTAAAATAAAATAAAAAAATGACGGGAGGCTGTCTTTTTCAAACAGCCGCTGATGTTAAAGGC
>BGPR01000400.1:0-10079 GCA_013235015.1 Araneus ventricosus | reverse complement strand
TTCATATGAGGAACTAAATGTTCATTCAGTGAATTTAGAGGAAAATTACATCTTTGGAAGTTTTCATTTCGACGATCGTAAAAGATGCTCAACAAATATAATTTGTTTCCTTTTTAACTTTTCAAAAAAGTTTTGCTTAATTTTTGCAGTAATATTTCTTGAATTTCTTTCTATTGTCACATGGAAATTTTGAATGATAATATTTACAATCTAATCTTTCTATTTAGTGATTTTATTATAATTTTGCGACTTTCCATTTCTTCAATAATCGACTAATTATTTAAAAAGTTTTCAAACTGTCATTCGAATTATAAAAAAATATTTTTTTAATGGAAGTATAGATAATTTTCTGTTGCAACTGTCACATTACGACCGTTTACATCACTTCTAATTATTACTTCCTTATATGCGAAGTATACAATTAGACAGTATTGTAGTCATCAAAAATTCCGACTTCGTAATTTCCTCCTCTTTTATTGGTAATCTCTGCTGTGAATTTTTAAAAGTGCTGTTTTAATACTTGTGCTACGTTTCTTTTCCTAGAATATTTGTAAAATAAAGAGCTTTATTTTTTAAATCCCGCTTATTGGATTGCATTCACGTTCACCCACAAGACAATTTTGTTACATTATAATCATTTAATGTTCAGATATAGTTCTATAGTAGTAATTCGACTCCTCATTTTAGACTTCTTTGAAATCGAAAAAAACACACACCAGTTTTTGGAATTACGTAGGTCTGTCAGTTTGTCTGTTTGAGAACGCGATGACTCAAATGCAACTAGCTAGATATATGAAATTCGGAATATGGTTTTATTACTGAAATTGTAAATTTATATCAAAATTTGGACCACAATCATTTATTTTTGGATTGTTGATCTATCTGTTCGTGCGTATGCGAACGCAATTACTCAGCAACGCAACAAACTGGATGGGTGAATTTTAGTAAATGAACTTTACACCGATATTGCTGATCTGTATTTAATTTCGGACTAAATTCATTCTTTGTTTGGCTGCCCTTGTGTATGAGAACACAATAAATCAAAAACACAACAAGCAAGATGAACAAAATTTGGTTCATGGTCTTGACTCTAAAATTGTAGATCTATATTACATTATGGCCTCAGTCGACCAATAGGAAAAAGTTCAAAATGCATATTTGATTCTCTTCTTATACGACTAAGCTAAACACAAAACGCTCTGTATTGTGTGAAATATACGGAAAAGACGAAAGGAAAATACTTTCACTGGTTTAAGAGCTCATGTTTTTTTTTAACTATGTGTGAGATGATGTTAGTTTGGGTAGAGAGACTAGGGGGTCTATAAAAATGTATAGGTAATTAATTGAAAGCAGTTATATGTTCAAGCCAGTGGCGAAATGGAGTGTGTGCGAGTGAATGCTTGGGGAATGTGGGGATTCGCTTTAATTTAAAATTGTCTTTATTAGACTTTTTAATGTGCAATGAATTATAAAAAAATTATTAATAATGCAAGATAGTAGTTCGTAGAAAATTATATTAACAAAGGTAACCCAAAATTGTCACATTTTAGAAGTCTGCCTTAACCAAATGTGTGCAGTTATACTCAGATACAGTTCTGAAACAAACTCATATAGTTCGCACAGACTTCTTAAAAAGGATAATTTTAAATTCATTATTTAATATTGTTACAAAGCTATAAAGTCGTTTCCCTGAGATGCTAATCTTAGCCACAAACTTGGCGACTTGGCGATAAAGTTGGCGACCTTGGAGACAAATTTGGCGAGTTGCCGGCAAAGGGAATTTTCTAGAAGGACCTCGAACTTTCAACCTATTTCTACTGGTTTCATGAACTTTCTAGAGATTACGTTACTACCTACGTAATGAAGTCACTTCCTGTTGACAAGTATAAAGGCAAGCTCACAAGCCAAGAAGCTGGTGAGCTGATAAGAAACCTTTGAGTGCTGTGTTGAGATTTATTTGTAATCTCTGCTGTGAATTTTTAAAAGTGCTGTTTTAATACTTGTGCTACGTTTCTTTTCCTAGAATATTTGTAAAATAAAGAGCTTTATTTTTTTTAATCCTGCTTATTGGATTGCATTCACGTTCACCCACAAGACAATTTTGTTACATTATAATCATTCAGATATAGTTCTGAAACAGGAACGCATAGAATTGTAAAAACGGATCATTCTTGATTATTTTTGATATAAATTATGGATGATAATTCGCAGGGATTTATTTTCAATTCAATTGCCACCGCTCAAACGCAGATTTCTCTTTATGGTAGATTTTTTTTAAATGATCAGATGGATGTGAACAACATGGTTATCAACTTCATACTCTATTAAGTGCCCACCAGTATCCATGTTGGCGCATGAGGACTTGGAGTTTACTTCTGCTAGTTTCAATATTAATGTTATTTCCTTCTTTTCAGAACGTCCGTGACCATGACAAATATTAGCGTGTTCAGCGTTTTCCTTGCCCTTTGCATTGCATTAACGTCAGCAGGAACGAGTTGTACTTTGCAAGAAATGGCCAGAGAAAATCTGCAAAAGCTTGCCTTGGCCAACAACGAGCTGGCTTTCAATCTTCATAGAAAACTGGTCTCTGGCTCTTCCGAAAATGTGTTCTTCTCACCACTGAGCATCTCCTCAGCTTTCGCCATGCTGTTCTATGGAGCAAAAGGGGATACAGCCCAGGTAAGGCATCTGATTTTAATTTAGTTGTTTCAACGCTCCCATTTTAATAAAGCTATATGAGGGATATTTTTGGTTGGACCTCGTAATTTTAAATCACAGTTAGATGACGAGGACGACATCTTAGCCGACACACAACTATCCAATATTCCATGCCACACCAACCTGATGATGTGTATGCCACGCTAGTAGATTTAGCATGCACCAGAAGCACAAACCCGATGGATCTTTGGTAAAATTGAGTACCGAATTAAATTTCTTCAGCCTTGACACCCAGACTCTATAACGAGGCCAGTGAGACCATATTAAACTTTACAAGGTTACCCTTGTTTGCTTTTACAAATTCATGAACCAAGTTTTGATATAAAAGTTTAAGGTGTATACTAAAAGCTTTTGAAAACTGATTTTGTGATGATGATCTTTATACAAACTGGTCGGCACTTTATTCAATATCCTTATATATATCGGCTTTTCTAAAACATTTTAATACATATAAATATTATGTTAATACAGTAATACCCGAAGTTATCAGGTAGGTGGGACCGACGAAAAGCTCATAAGTCGAATTCGAGTCACTCGGGTTCAAGTTTTACATATAAATACATATGAGCTGTAATTAATTAGAGGCAAGGGATTGGAAAAAACTGTTTGAAGAAAACTATGTAGCAAAAAAGGCAGATTTCATATATAACAAAGTTAATATAAAAGGATAAAAATATTACACATAGTGAGTTATTTAAATGTCGATAGCTTCATAAAATGTAACACTCATCTGGCCACTCAGCGACATTTTCTCCCGCAAGATTTCTTCCCAGCGAGTTAATAATATTTTTATTTCCTGCCTTGTACCTAGAATACATTCCTCATTAGATTCTATTGTCCCAAAAATTGATATTCCTTTTTCAAATGAGCCGAGACCTTCTGTGAAGTCTGCCATTGTCATTTACTTTTTCATTCAATCTGGGTCTAACAAGTCGGCTTCATTAGCGATTTGCTCACACATCTCTATGAGAGCATGGAATGCCATCTGTTTGTTACGTAAATCTCATAGTTCATTAATGTCATTATTATCAAGTTATAAATGTACTTGCATAACAAGATTGAGGACGCCTTCTAATACATGAGTGGATACTTGATCAATTTCTGGCGTTTCTTTCTGCTGAATTTTGGGAAAGAATGGACAAATTTTCCTTTTATTCCTGAATTTTGTATCTGTATAATATTCTAAAATGAGAAATATTCGAAGCGGGAAGGGATTGATAAGCAACCGCGACTTACTCGAATTGCGAGTTCGAGTTTCAGAAGCGTAATTCGAGCTATTACTGTGTATTTTTATTAAAAGGAACCATGATAAAACCATAACTTTTAAATTGAGAAATTATTACTTGTCCTTTAATCCCCAGCTGTAATAGTTCTTTTAGTGAAATAAAACTTGATCAGCCGAAATTTGAAAAGCAGTTGTTAGTTAAAGCAAAAATTATTCACGCATATGAGCGGATTTATAAGGTAAAGCAACGGGTAACAATAACAGTTTTATAGCGCTCCGCTGATTCAGTGAAAACCTTACACCACCTCAGAGTTATTGAATTTAAATATAGCTTTTATCTATGTTTATAAAAGAGAAAGGGACTCACTGATTCATCACCGAATCTCCCAAACCACTAGGACTAGAAACTTGAAATTTTTCAGGCGGTTGCTTCTTGGATAGTAGGTGATCACTAAGAAAGGATTTTTCGAAATTTTAATTAGAATTTATATTAATTAAAAATTACCCTAAACTTTAACGTTTTACCGCAATAACTTCGGAGCCTATAATCGCACTAAAACCATTTTTACATCATCTTAAAGATTAAAAATTAGCTTTCCAATGATACCAATTGCATTTCCATGCGACATTCTGTTTCATTTTAATTAATTTTTGAAAATGTTTTCAAACACAATTACCAGCAATGTTTTTATTGTTATCGTCTGCAGTTTTTTTTTCGAGCATGCGCAGAAGTGCTCCTTCACCGATTAAAAGAAAAGAAACATTATTAACTGAGAACTGATGATGGCGAGTTGCGTTTTGAAAGTTATTCCTGTCGATATTTTGAGTTGTAACTTGAAAATCTTTTGTAAATTATTTATAAATAGGTGTGCTGTCTTTGTATATATCTGTATTATCAAGAAAATATCTGAAACTTAAAAAAAAAAAAAAAACGGTTTCGTAATTGTTGGGATTCCGACGTAAAAGCTCAAACTCAACTCCAGAATCGGAATTCCTACTCAAGAAAGAAGGCTGAATTGCAAGTAATAATATAAACATCAAACATTGTGTACATAGTTTACAGAAGAAAGAATTAAGCATATTCTGGTTAGGAAAATCTCGCTCTAAATAATAAAACACAAACTCATATTCTCACATCTCAGACGGTATTCTTACAGTAAAAAATAAAATACTAGATTTACAAGATACAACATATAAAATTAAATGTCTTTCGCGCGCGCGATGTTAGTTCGTTACAGTAATAGTTTAATCTGGATTCCTGGTTTATCTTTCTAAAAATATGGCGGACATGGAATAACAACATCGCCGAAATTGTTCTCACGAACAGGAATTTCTTCTCTTCTTTCTATTCTTTTATGAATACTTTCTAATTTTAATGATGGATGCAGATTTAAATGTTTGTCGTTTCAAGCTTGACGATTAATTTTGTATAATTCTTAAGATTAAAATGATTTAGTTAAAATTAAGATTTTATTTAATCTCCTACATTAGACGACACCAACCATTTGGGATATTTTTTTATTATTTCAATCTATTTAAAGTGATAATGGATACCTAAGACATTTAAGTGTGTCCAAGTTGTATTTAAAATTAATTGCTACGTTGACTTAATTGCAGATTTAAATAGCAAAAATTCTGTAATTCAAATTGTACGTGTCAGATACGTTGTTATAATTTAAGGCGTTAAACCAAATCAAGCAAACAAACATTTAAAAAAAATATTGATAACTTTTGAAAGAATGATCTTTCTGCTATTTAAAAAATCGTTTAGGTTAGTTTTCAAAAACTACGAGATCCTAAAAATATTTCGTGCAACAGATTTTCTTAGTTAAAATAAAAAATATAGATAATTTTATGTTGGAATTCCGTCGAATGATTATCTATATAAATCAAACTGAAACAACAAAATGCTTAATTAAATTTCATTTCATTCTTTAAAAAATTATTATATAACTTAAGGGAAAATTAGATTTCGGCGATTTTTACAATTCGTTTGTTTTACTTGATATTTTCATTTTAATTAAACTTTTCAGACGATAAAAGAATTTTGTTTATAAAATATTTTTTTATAAAAATATTCAATACTTATACTACGCGAGCGAAGTCTCGGGTATCAGCTAGTGGTTACATAAGAGATAGAGACAACAGGTTAAGTGAATCATAAACTTAATTTGACTTCAAGAGGAAAGGACTTATTTACAACTAACCACAGCCCGAAATTAAAGATTCATCATTTAATTATAGTATAGTACATGATAGATTATGTTAATTTTCTTGGGACACTCGGCATTGCCATCATTCTAAGGATGCATTTAACAGTTAAGAAAGCTTCGGTATCTATATATATTATATAGATATTATTTCAAGCAAACTTTGCTGAGTATAATACCCAGTTCTGACGGCAGGCAAATGAAGCGAAATTCCCTGCCTGGCTTCCAGATATCAAATGATACTCCTATGTCAAGATAAACCGTTTCCCATCTTCTACCTCCTGGGAAATTAATCAACATTCCGTGGCATTATATAACCGACTTTCTATTATATCATTCTGAGTGAATTCTATCTCTTTCTGTCTACTGATAGCCTCCACACTGCCCCCCCCCGTGGTCTTGAGTCATTAAGGACCTACTAATGTCGAGAAATACGAAAGGCGGAATCGAAACTGATGAGGGCCAAAATAACAAAGTAATCACCAATAACCCTTATGAAAACTAATGTCCATTTTAGAAACTTAAAAAACTGACATCAGATTCATACCTTTTTTAATCAAAGGTCGTCGTTTACTATAATGTTTTAATTTTTCTAGTTGTAGTTCTTGAATTTTAAATTGATTTCATCAACCCTTTGCAGGAACTAAGACAGACTTTGGGTTATGAGAAAGCAGATATACTAAACGATCTCGTCCACGACACTTTCAGCCGTTTCCTGAGTGAAGTGTTAAAGAGTGGAGATTCTTCAGATGGCTATGTTCTGAACGCTGCCAACGCGGTTCTCGTCGATAAACACCTAGAACTGCTCGAGGAGTACAGAAGCGACGTTCAAGACTTGTACAAAGCAGCTGTACGCGACGTTGATTTTCTGACTGAAGCTCCCAAAGTAGTTAAAGAGATCAACGCCTGGGTCAGCGAAAAGACGAATGGCAAGATCGAGAAGCTTTTTGATGAGCTAAGTCCGTCTACAGTCTTGGTTCTTCTGAATGCTGTGTACTTCAAGGGAACCTGGAAAACTCAGTTCGAACCAAAGCACACAAGGGATCAAGTCTTTTACAACAATGGATTGGAATCGGCAGGAAAGTATGGGAATTTATTTTGCACACTTTTAATTAATCTGAAATGTTTCATGTTCGTAAAGATGGAACTTTACAATAGATTTTGTCTCGTTTCCTCAGGAGCTAGAGTTTTAAAAATTTTCAGTGTTGTGAGTTCTAGATAACAATACAATATTTTAACATTTCCAGAGTTTACTCATCAGTTAATTAATCAATTTTATTTAATTTTGATTTGATACGAGAAGGGACATCTGGTAAAGAGTTTCAGAAAAATTGATTACAATATTCCTTAATAAATTTTATAATGAATTGGGGAATTTATAAAAGACTAAAAAGAATAAAATTAAAAGAATAAAAAAAATTAAACACGCACGTTTTTATTAAATTACTTCAATATTAAAAATAATTTTTTTTCCAAGAATATGGAGATCAAAGCAAATATCGTAAAACCGTGAGACGCTGAATACAATGCGATAAGAAACTCTATCCTTCATTTATAACTAGGGAAATAAGTGAGAAAAATTTCCTTAAAAGCGCATCACTCAGAAATTAGAATAATCGAATTGGTAGATATAGAATGATATAAAAAGGGAAACAATCGAGAAACTTTCAAACTTCAGGTCTATAATTTATGGAAACTATTCTCATTATTTTTGTGAAAACTGTTTTAATCCAATTTTTCAAATGATCTTTAATTGTTTTTATATAGAACCTTAAACATTATTACGAAAAATAGTGTCAGAAGAAATACAAAAATATTAGAGTAAAATTTAGTTACAATATTACGCATCTATAGATATATACTGGTGGTTGACGACATTGATTTAAAAACAAAATATATGATTTTAAAGTAATTATAAGATACGATTTCCAACCCTTTTAATGCCCCAAAAGTTTTCTTCAGGTACTTACGTATTAACGCCACCGAGGCTACAGATTTGGCGGTTTTTAAGTGCCGCCAAATTTGGTGGTTTTTGTACTTACGTATTAACACCAATTTGGCGATTTTTAAGTGGTACCAATTTGGCGGTTTTTAAGTGCCGCCAATTTGGCGGTTTTTGTACTTACGTATCAACGCCAATTTGGCGGTTTTTAAGTGCCGCCAACGCCACCGCAGCTACAGATTTGGTGGTTTTTAAGTGCCGCCAATTTGGCGATTTTTTTTGTAAACAAGATTGCTCTTTATTGGCGCATTACCGCCAATCTTTAGCCTCGGTGGCGTTAATACGTAAGTACCTTTCTTCATGACTGAAGAAAACTTATTTTCAATTTTCATTTTAATTTTCAATTCTTTTTTGTAAGGGACTTGCTTTTCATCATAAAGGTATTCGTAAGACACCGTATTTTCTCGAAATTGGCAATCATTACTAACTGGCACCCATATTACTGGCTAACTTTATCATACAGCCTATAAAAAATGAGCGACGAATTTAATTCTTCAGAGAGTATCATAGGCCGAATCGACACAGCATTAACATACCACATAATTATACGATTTGGGACTCGATGATTATGGCATCATAAAAATCACCGACTATGACAAGGCATCAAACTCTCGAGTTTCAGTATAAGAACGCCCACCTTACAATCACTACAACATCCAAGCCGCCTCAAATTTCTAATTACTAATATTTAAATTTAAAACTTCTTGTGCAGTCTCAATCGTTAGTTCATTTACACTGTCATTCTTTTCAGGAGAGTACAACTCATGCATTTGACATCGCAATTCCCCTACGCTTCTGTAGACAACTTCCAAGCACTGGAGTTGCCTTACAAGGGAGAGAACGTCAGCATGCTCATCTTGCTGCCAAACCAACGAGACGGACTTCGAGCTCTTGAAAGCAGTCTAACACCCGAAAAACTGGCCGAAGTCCAGCAACAGTTGTATAAAACCAAAGTTGAAGTCTCCCTGCCAAAATTCAAGCTCCAATTCGAGAAAGAACTCTCACCAGAAGTGAAAGCCCTCGGCGCCAATCATATCTTTAGTGCTGGTTCAGCCGACTTTTCTGGAATGACTCCAAGCAAGAATGTATTTGTCAGTCAAGTACTCCACAAAGCCATCATTGAAGTGAATGAGGAAGGAAGCGAAGCTGCTGCTGTGACTGGAATCGTATCCAACAGGATGAGGCCAATTGTAGATCGGACCCCACAATTCAGAGCAGACCATCCTTTCTTGTTCGCCATTGTAGAGAAAGGTAGCAACAGCAACATGATCTTGTTCTTGGGTCGTGTATTTAATTTGTAAAAATGATAAATGGTAAATAAATTTGCTAAATTTCGTTCACTTTGAGCGTTTTATTTGCTCTGAATTTGTTGACACACATTTTATGCACCAAAAGAACACCAATATTTGGAAATACTTTAATTTCAACTGCAGAATAAAGAATTGAATTTATCCGAAGCAGCTTATATAAAGAACGGCAAGGTATGTCATAATGTACTTTGGAAATGTTTGGTACGCAGTTTTGTTTATAATTGGTATTTCTAGTTGGTTGTTGCATTCTTACCACATCATAAAATAAGATTTCGAGTATCCAGGTTTACAGAAAAGTTTATCCATACTGGCAAATATAATTTATATAAACAATTTGCTTAACTTTGCCCCAAAGCTTGAAAATATCCTTACTTTAATTGAGCATAACAATTCTGTAATGTTCATGTAAATAAAATAACAATGAATGCTTACAGCATTGCTCAAGAATATTACCTAGATGAACAAATAATTTCACAAAGAACATTTTGAATTTATATACATATTCTTACTCCTTCGGACAAACAGTGCTTCTACTTCATTACAGATGGATTAAGAAAAAAGATATTCAAATTTCCTGAATTTTTCTATAAATCTTGTAGACTGAAGCTTTTATG
>BGPR01000399.1:630465-661196 GCA_013235015.1 Araneus ventricosus | reverse complement strand
ATATTAGATGATTTTTAGAATATTTAGATCATATTAGCGAACAGCGCAGGTCATGCGTTGTCACGGCAGTTGAGATCAGAGCACAAAAAAAAACAATGCGCAGAGAGATTATATACTGGAAAAGAGGGGACTCCCCGGAAAAGACTCGTGATTGGGAGTTAAAGTAGAAGTGTGGTTACTACAATTGAAATAGAAGTAATTAAAACAGAGTATCGTTAAAAATAATTAATTTAAAAAAGGTTAAAAAGTTAAATCATTACATATATATTTTATAACTGTATATATACTAGAATATGAACAAAAATAAAGGATAAGATGAATCATTTAACTTTAAAATATTCAAAAACTATTGAACTTTGTATTAGACGGAATAGCGCGAAAATGCAGCAACTTCCGATAAAATACAAAAAATAAATATACTAGAATATGAACAATTAGCAAAAACAAAGAGGACAGGAATAGCAGGAAAACATAAAAAATGAACACAATGAATTTGGTGCGCGCCAACGCAGCAGCTTCCAGGAATGCAATGACAATAATGCAATATTAAGTAACAGAATAAAAAACCAATCAAAAGATAAAAAAGACGGTAATAGATACAAAATCACAATAAAAATTGATAAAGAGAAGAAGAATCCGGCAGAGAACGTTTTCAAAGGTCACTCTCCGCTGGGATTCTAAATTTCAGAATAGGGATAATTTTCTGTAGAGGTAACTTGTTTTTTACTTTGTTAGTCGTTTCCTTTGTTCATATTCTAGTATATTTATAAATGTATGCATTTTTTAAGAATTTGTTGTATATATTTTTTATTTTAGGTTCTGCTACTTTTATCTTTTATTTTTAATTTATTTTTTTAAATGAAATATTGATAGAACATCTTTCGTAGCACTTTTCTATGTATCTATAACCTCATAAATTCATCTAAATGTATTGAATAATATGAATGAATAGTAAACATTTATAAGTATTTTTATGATATATTGATGTATTTAGAAGTTCCTAGTCATCTTATTTTTCATTTAGACTTAGAATTGGCATGCAATCTCAAAATTACTGGTTCTTTTTTTTGTGTGCAATAATTTTAGACAAGATGGTTCAATTTCACTTGGCATGTTTCTCTTGCATGACATGTTGATTTATGTAAAACTTTTTATATGAAAAGGAAAACTAAGCAACTTTAATAAAAAGTACTATTGGAGAAGTAGAAAAGAATCCAGCCTTAGAGACTTCACCAAGGGTCACCTGCAAAAAAAAATCCTTTTCATATAAAATGTTTTGTCTACTACTGTTTTTCGGTTGCAGTAGCATTTTGCGCACTCTGGATGCAATGAACTATTGTTGTCTTTAATCACTTACGGCGCTTTTTAACTGTTTTGTTTTCAGGTGCTTCTGATTTGGTTGTTTTACTCTTTTTCTCTTGACTTCTATGATGTTTTTGATATTGTCTTAGTAACATTTAAAATGTAAATAAAAATTTTAAAACTTTCGCTACACAGCGACTTTCCTTACGGTACTATGCTTCAATAAATAGTTCTCCGGAAATTTAAAAGCGTGAGTTATAACCATTAGTTAATATAAATCCCATATAAAATGCCGTTTTTAAAAAGTTGTTATATAAAATAAAGTATTTAAGAGAATTTTTATGGGCTCGGCACCATGAAACACAAAAACTTGCTTTGAAAATTAGTTGAAGCGAGTTAATTCAGAATATTTATCAAACATTCGATTTGGTTCTTAGCGTTGCATAAAATGTATATCAAATAGGTTCAATTTCAGTTTCGTAAATTACATTTCTTCTCTTTTTCCACTGATAATTTTAGGTTGTGAGATCAGGGTTATTTAGCAGCGCGCACCTCATTACATTCAACGATCATATAAAAATATTTGATAGAATTTAATGTTTTTAATTAGACATACATTTTATACAGAAACAGATTTCAGCATTCTTTGTACATTTCTTTAAAATAATTTTTCTGTTATTTATTTGTTTTAATTCTGCAGAGAAAGCAGTTTGGCCCTACTTGAGTCCAGAAACTTGCCTTTCGTTTCTACACCCAACCCTGAAGTATTAAGGATTACACTTCTTGGGTCCGGATCAAATAAGCAAGATTCATTTCATTTATCAATGATTGTGAAGAATGAAAATACTGTAAACCTTTTCTGACACTTCCTGCGACGACAGGGGACCCGAGTTCCGTTCCTGGATAAGGCATGGGTGTTTTGTGTAAGACAGAAGTCCAGCTTCTGTCATCAGGATTTTCAGTACAGGGTGCTTCAACAAAAACGTGGCCAAACTTTAAAGGTACGTCAGTCATGCAGAAAAGTAATTACCTCAATAAAACATGGGATCGGAAGTACAAAGGGGATTCTCTATAAGGAGGCTCTTTGTGAGTGAATTGAGTTTAAGAAAAGGATACACCAGATGAAATGTACAACATAGATTGAGTGGAACACGAATTTACGATAGTGCAACAACCCAGCTACATGAACAACAACCAACGTGCAAAGCGTTTATCTCCTCAGACGGCAGGTCCTTTGAATACTTACTTATTCTCCTCCAACACTCCTTAATGGGAGACGGTACCCGATACACTTTCGAAATTTCTATTTTTTTTTTTTTTTTAATATTTGAAATATCCATTTCAAGACCTTTCCAACGATATAAGTCTTTTGCTCGTGTTCATATTAGAAGCAAGTAAAAATCAACTTTAAAAAGCTGTAAACAGATTAATGTAATACAATATTATTACATTTAACTTGAATTATCTCATAATGGTATTTCTGAAACTGCGTGTACCTTTTTCTCAAAGTCTACTTTATATATGCTCTTGAAATTTTTACCACCTATTCTACACAGATAAATGTATATACAGATGAGAAATTTTTTTCTGATATTCCACAAATATTTCTTAATAATGCTGACCTCGTGTTAGAAATCGACAATTTTTGAAAAATTCATAGTCACATGCAGATAAAAAAATTTTTAAAAAACCATGCTATATTTATGTAAGAATTTTACCTCAGTATAGAGATAAATGTCTACTTAAACAGTATGAAAAATTTTAAACATAGATTGTGAGAAAAGGTACTTAGGAAATGACCAGTTTAACATTGGCGATAGAGGGTTACTGACTCTCCTTAAGTATTCCAAAGGTTTGTTGTTGATACTGTGTCCTACTTGTTATTCTCATTTCTGTCATGCCGCATGCGACTTGTAACGTTGTTATTCATACAACTGTGTTGTTGTGGTATTGTAAATTTCTATTCCACTCAATCAGTGTTGTACATTTCATCTCGTGTATCCTTTTCTTTCACTCAATTCACTGGCAAAGAGCCTCCTTAAAGTGAACCCCCTTTGCATTTCGGACCCCACGTTAACGCACTATCGATTTAATCTGTATTCACCATTATGATTTTTAGGCAAAGAAGATTAGTAGAAGAGCCGTGTATACATTTGAAATAATTCAAGTATTAAAAATTACTTCAGGAAATGAGAATGTGTAGAGCTGGGCAATTATAAATCCCATGAAAAATTATCTTGAATTTATGCTGATTCTGTGATTCAGCAAAGACATATGAAGTGTTGGATACCGAGTTGAAAAAATATGAAATATCTAAGAAATAACGTAACATTTTGAAGAAAAATGATTTAAAGCATTTTTATAGTGTTTTTTCATCTTTCTAATGTAAAATATGCAATAGATAATATGACGTGTTTTTACGTCATTAGTTCGTTCCCTCTTCTATCATAAGTCTAATTTAAAAGAATCATATGAATAATTATGGCTAGTAACTACCATTAATTCGGATGACTTTTGATTGTGAAACCACGGTGAGATAAAAAAAAATTTTGAACTAAAACAGCCTTTTGGTTGAAGAATACAGTCCTTTACTATTGACTACCGTAAAGATGTATGCAAGTCCTTTATGATATGGTATTTCTGTTTATTAGTACCTTCAGAAAGATTTATTACCTGATTCATATTCTCCTATTCGTCACAGAAGTGAAAGCACTTGAAGAAATGGAATAGCTAATAAGATATTCATAACAGGACATACATTTTTCTCCGCATATTTCTTCTTATCAGAAAACAGATACTGAGCGCGAAGATTATGTTTATTCCGGACGAATATATATAAAAAGGACGAAAAATAAAGGATGTTTATTTCGTGATGCCGCACAATGTTTATTGAATGTACCGTATATAATATGAGAGTAGAAAGTATAATAAAAAAATATGACGGTGTAACGTCGCCATCGGCATTATATGAAATTGATGATTTATTTCACTGCTAAGAAAAAAGCGAAGTGTCAATATTATTTGAGAAAAAAATTCTTACATAGGACATTGATACAAATATTTATTGTATAATATTTAATCGAATGTTTCTTAAACAAAGCCCTCATCTCCAGGTAACCGGGTTACACGCATTGTAACCCGGCTTTCTGATCTCCTCTACGCTAGTAATGGCGCACTTAAATGAAAGTGGAACTGTAGTTCTAGCGGCATAATTTCACGTGGTTGAAATACCTGTGGTAGATTCCCCACCGGTATGCTAAAGGCCTTACACCCTTTCAGGTAGGCCAGATCGGTGTGGGTTTAAATTTTTTAAAAATCCTGTGGTAGACGGCTTGCGTATATCAAAGGATATCTAGTATAAAGCTTTTGGCGATGTTGTGCCGTTAAGTGACATAAAAGCGACAGGACAAATAATTTCGTTCAATGCATACTTCCGAACCGGCTCAACGCCCAGAAATCTAATTTTTGTAGTAGAAGTTGGTAGTGGAAACGACATTTACCGTCGAATGTTAAGTGACTGGCATATGCTAAGAAGTTCAATTTTTCAACGGTGCACTTATTTTGGAGATAATGATGAATTAAATATAATTGACAGGTCTTAGCATGTTGGTTGCGCTTATATGTCCATGATTAAAATCACATGCAGAAATCCAGTTTTTGCAGCAAAAGATATTATTGGAACCGACATTTACAGTCGACTGTAATGTGACTGGCGTATGTAACGATGTGCAGTTTCCTGATGGTGCACTTATTTTGAAGTTAATGATTATATGTATATTTGACCTGGTCGTATCATGTCAGTTGCGCTAACATCTCTCAGTCTGAATCGGGACATAGTATCAGAAGTTTTGTTGCCGGCGTCGACAAAAAATTTTTAATCACCAATAAATTTTTAATTTACATTTTAACTAATCATGGACCATTTCCCTGTTATCTACACAGGTTCAAAAAACTGGGCTCACCACTTTGTGCCTGTATCCAGGTCGGGGATGCCGACCACTATGTATTCAGGTGTCCTCTTACTGCTGAATTTCACTTAAAGGAACCGTCTTATGAACACAGAAAAAGCTGGTTTAAAAATTTAAGATATAATGACCAGGCCCAATCGAAACTTATTCAGGCTTTTAAAATCAGTAATGGCATTTGCGACCGCTGACCCAGGGTTGATTGTTCATCAGTTTGTTGTTTTTGTTCTGTTTTTGGTGTTGGGTTTTACATCGGAGAAAGGATTTTAGCTTTATAGTTTGTATTGATCGTTTTGTCGTTTGGATGATTTTGTGGATTCTTCTTTCCCTGCCGACCCGCTCAGGGCCTTACACCCTTGCGGGTAGGCCAGTCCGGCAAGGGCACTAAAATAAAATAAAAAGTTGCGCTAACATGTCCATGATTAAAATTACTGGAAAGACTTGCTGAACATCCGACTTGAATCCTATAGAGAATCTATAGGAAACTCTAGGGAGACGGTTTGTTGCTGGTTCCATATCTCCTACGATACTTCAAGAGGAAGAGACTGTCTTTGTGGAGAAATGGGAAAGAGTATCTCAAAATGTACAGAATCTGTAAATAATGTAAATTCCAAGCCAATTCTATTTTAAGACATTTTACCTGTTCGGGGAGACCACACGCCCTACTAACATCGAATAAAACTCCAAGAAAAATTGCTAATACTTTTTTCTTATAATATTGAAACTTTTTAACTCTTCACAAGGGCATGAAACCGCCTTATATCTGTTGAACTGAATAAAATTAGTTTTTAAACCCAAACTGTCTTGTCTCTTACGTTTTTAGGACTGCATAGACACATCTAATCTAATTTTTCTCAAAAAAAGATGACTGCGATATATGAATTTGTAAAAAAAATTAATGATAATTTAATATTTTTTTAGCAATGTGCATATCTACCATGAAATATTTTTAGAATGCAAGGATATAAATGCTGAGTTTGATTCATTCAATCTAAAATACATTAGCAACTGTGTATTTTTGTGCACACTTTCATTTAACTGAACATTTTTCAAGTTTGTAATCGACTTTTCACTCGCTTCCTTATGTGCTAGAGTTCTGACATATTGGACACTTTTATATTGTCAATGGGAATACAGTTATTAAATATTTTCAGTTAATTTTTCAGTTAATCGATTAATCGATCAGTTAAACTGTTCAGTTAATCTATCGCTTTGGCTCCAAACGATGCTATGTGGTAGTGAATTGGAGAAAGAAACTTATTTCTAGATTCTATAACATTAATAAATTTGAATTATAACTTACAAACTAAAAAGTAAAAAAATAATTACAATCAAAAACTTCTTTTTAGCACACTGTGTGTGTTTAAAAAATACAATAAAAGTGTGTTTTTAAAAACTATTTTTATTTATAATTATTTTTGTCACTTACATAATTGCTTAAAGTAACTTCATTAAACCTTTAAGCAAGTCCTGTTGAAGAAGATCATAATTAATTGCGAATAAATTATGATTGATGATCTCATAAATGAAATGTGAACGTAGGCACTGAATTTTCACCTCAAATCAGAACTGCCATTAGATTATCAGCATCGAAAGTCAAAATAATGTATTCAATAGAAAGTCAAAGGAAATTCGTGATGCACTCCAATAACAAAATAGCATGTTTCACTTAACTAATAACATCTTTAAAACAAATATCTCTTATTTCTTAATATGCTATAAAAATATATTTTTACGAATGCGGTATTTTACAGAATATAAAACTTATATCTTATGACACCATATTTATTTGCAATATTTAGGATGCTTCAAGCTTTATTAACTAAATCCATACAAAATTTTGGCAACCGCAAAACATTAAACCTACAATCTTTACATTAACCAGCTCAGCGCCAAATTTTCTAACGGCTCTCCGAAATGATAGAGGAAATTGCCATTTGTTCTTGGCAGCTGCGAATTTTCACACTACCCTAACATTGATTCAGAGAAGAGGTTCGCCCTTTTAGAGAGAAAAGCCGACTCTCTATCTGAAGAACATTTTCTCTATTAGTTAATCTTTGGAAGTAAAGGGAAAAAAACGTTCTCTGGTTGATGCTTACGAATTTTTATTTGCTTCAGCATGCAGAGACGTCAGACATTTTTTTTTCTTATTTGCAGGCTTTTCAGTTCAAATATTTCGCACAATACCTTAGTCGCATATATCAGGGGGATATAGTTCTTGTGAAAAGTTTAACTTGTACATTTGCTTTGTCGTTTTATCACAACATACAGGATGTCCATAAGGTAACGCGAGTTACTCAGAACTCCATATCAGTAAATGGAAAAATATAACAAATTCAGTGAACGGGCTACAAATGCGCAATATTCTAGGAGCAGAGTGGAAATATAGGATAAATCAATATCAATAAATTTATAATTAAATTCGTTTTATTTGGCATAAATATCAGTGTTAACTTGCTTTGGAAGTCAATAATTAAATCTGAAAAGATTGCTGGATCTTGGTAGTCACTGGTTTAGATTAGTTTGAGTTCATCTAGGCAAATATTATTTCTAATAGAATTGAAATCCTTTATGTTCATTATAATAAGGTCATAAATATATCTGGAAAGAAACGAAGAAAGAGAGAGAAACGAATTTAACTTTAATAGATTTTTCATTTATTTGTTTATTTGCCCACGCAGACACCAGCGTACCCAGAGGGTTTAAGTACTGACTCGGACGGCGGCAAGGTGAAAAAAAGAGAAACACATCGCATAAAATTACAATAATATATCGAAACTAAATTACACTCTATGCAAAAAAGCAACAGCAAAAGCAAAAGTTCTGAATAACCAAACAGAATGCAAAGGAAGTGACAAAAATGTCCACAAAGCAATATTAAACAATTATACAGGAAACAAAAGTCAAATTAAAATGAAAAATAAACTAAGGATATTAAACACATTACAGCATGCGAGACAATTCAATAGAGAACAGTTAATTCTAATATTCCAAGAAGAAATAAAAAAATCACACAAATGTTAAAGACAATATTTTTTGACCACGTTTTATCAGTCAGAAAGCTCTAATTTTAATAGGTTTATTTGCCTTCGCCGGCACAGCCTAAGCAGAAAGTGTAAATCCCTGACCCGGACGGCGGTAACTTTAACCTTTAGACTACGAGGACTTAAACCAGAAGAATTGCGTTGAATGCGGGGAGTGAAATCCTCACTTGTGTCTGGAACAACAACTGTACCTCCCGCAAGGAAAAGGTTAATAGATATAATTCCTTGTTTCACTCATCTGTGACTAAAACTGACCAAGTTATAAAACTTTGTATATAACTATTTTGGAGCATTTCAATGGCACCACGAGGAAGATCCGCCAATTATTTCTCGGAGCCTGCTCGTGGCAGCAGCTGATTGGTATAAAATAATGAAATGGGCTATACATCTCAAATGGGGTGGAAATGGGGAGAAGAATGTTCAAATTTTCATTTACCCATAACTCTCTTGCAATCGAGGATAGAAAAATAATTTAAATTAGGGGAGTTATCACCTTATTACAACGAACAACATTTCTGCTTTTACGTTTTTCGATAGCTGTAATCCCTTGGATGTGTGGCGGTCTTTCGAATCTCTTACCTTGCCATGAGGTGAAAGGTTGAGGGGCTTTATTTTTCCATGCAAGGTGCAAAGAGGATACAAAGGTTCCGCGTGCGCACTGTTGGTTTACCTATTTATGCGAATGCCTGTGTCAGTTCCATCAGCAAAATAGTAGATGACGTCAGCCACCTCACTTAAACCGGGCTTGAGCCTTCCTCGCTCGGTCTAAATTTTCTCTTACGCAGTTTGATGCAGCTTGGACCAGTATGATCACATCAACAGCTACACAGCAATCCTGATGTACCTGTAGTCCTTTCGCTTGCGCAGGAAGTGTGCTTCTGCTTGTTGCTCATCTCGAGTTCTTGTGTTTACGTGATAACTTTCGATACGAGATGTATCATCTTAGTCCTTGTTCTGCAGATATTTTTGTTCAAGTGTTTTAATGTTCCAATTGACGAGTCATTATGCAAAATACCCTGTTGAAATATAAAATAATTGTTTATTGTTGAAATTTTGGCCTGGAGTCTCTTTCGAAACTAACTTATCTTAGTCAAATGAAGCAGGGCATATGTTAACGCATCCCCTAGTCGCTTCAGGTGTTATAGGTTGAAATAGGATTTTTTATCTGTAACTCCGACTGCTTTGTTACCACGGGTATGTAATACCTCTTTGGAAAGATTTTATCAGTCGCTTTCTCTTCCACACTCTTTTACTCCCATGCCCTTATAAAATTAGAGGTGAAAACGACGGAAGGAGGAAAACTTTTGTTTTTTCTATAACTTCTTTCGAGATGAAGTACATTATTTATCTGAATTTCACTTCAAAATTCCATTTTAGTTGCTGCATGTCTTGGTACAATGTTGGTATATTTTATTCTTCGTAGATTTTGTAGTTCTTTCACACTAGTGAATGAGCATCTCAATATATTTTATCTCATCCAATGAAATGAAATGTTTAACTACTCTAGTATGAGGATTATAATCAACTTACTAACCTTAACTTTCTTTCTTTTCGCCACAGTAGGCTCCTGAACTCGGAACAGGGAAAGTTCCCTGTCTGTTAAATGAGCATATTCGGAAAGATTTATTGAAAATCTTTTTAAAAAAATACAAAGTTAAGGTGACATCATAATACACACACTGAATAAAACGTGTCTTGATTACACAATATAACTAAATGCTACCGATAAAAATGTATATAAAAGACTAAGCATGAAATGACATGAAAACATTATAGATTATTGAAATGGTACGAAGAAATAGTAAATATGTTAGTATAGAATACTTTGAGATTTTTTCTACAACAGGAGAAAAGAAAGTATTTAAAACATAATTTGATTGGATTGATTTATTTACTATATTAGCGGATACAAGATTAAATCAGACAAAAGGGATCTACCTTCGCCTTCCGGTTTACCGACATGATTTACTTTCGCGCCAGAGGGGTGGCAATAGCATGTGGACTTAAAATAGTGTAGAGATTTTTCTTATTTATGGCTAAGGAAAAATAAGTATGCATGCATATTTTTCTACATTTTATTGTCAAATATTCACACATAAAATAATTGGAATGACTTTCTCTGTTGCAGTACAATGGAAATCTAAACTGAAAGCACTTAAAAAGAAAATTAAAGAAATTTCATACAATAATCCAGTAACAGTAAAAGTATAACTTACAGTCCGTCGCATCATAAAAATCAATATCTTTGCTTCTCTATGTGAATAAAAAAAATACATAAACATCACTTCAAAAATACCTAAACTGCATCTTTTGGCACCATATTTATGTATAATTTTCTGAATGATTCAAGCTTTATGAAATACTCTATGCAGTATTTTGACACCACGAAATATTAAGCTTTCAGACTTTACATTAAACAGTTCAGAATCAAATTTTCTCCATTTCTCTAATATGACAGAGAGAAATGCCATTTATTCTTGGCAGCTGCGAATTTTCACACTACACAGCATCGGTTGTTGTGCCAAGCTGGGAAGAGATTCGCCCTTTTAGAGAGAAAATCCGATTGCTTGAAAAACCTTTTCTTTTCTATTAGTTAATGTTTGAAAGTATGGAAAAAAACAATGCTCGCTTAATGCCCCACGAATTTTTATTCGCTTCAGTTGGCATAGAAGGAAGATTTTTTCCCTTCAAAATTTCTGTATCAAATATTTGTCAAAATATTTTTGTTGACTGTGTACAGAAATATAGCATATGGGAAAAAATTTCATTTAAGAAATCTCTTTTACAACATCTTTATTATTTACTGTTATTCTCCTTGACTTTTTCCATGTTTGTAAAGATGGATTTTTACTTGATTTTTAACTATTGTTTTACTTGACTTGTTACTTTTTGTAAAGATGAAATTTAGTAATCGATTTTACACTCACTTCCTGATGGTCTAGAGTTGAAAAGCTTTGCTTTCTTACATATTTTCCTTGACAGGGCTTTATTTTAATATTTTCAGAACTTATTCTCAGCTAATTAACCAATTTAACCCTTTCTAAGGCCGTGGTAAGTATACTTACCATCAAATTCATCAATTTTTATGTTTTGCGTAAGTTTTCGCAAAATGTTTCAATGAAAAACAAACCTAGATGTTTCGATTTCTTATCTCGAACCGTGGTGAAGTGTCTTGACTTGCTAATTAATAAAATTAATTAGCAAAAAATTAATGCTATCCAATAAGCTGGATGAATTTCTTTTCTTAAATTAAGCTCAATTCCAAAGTTATTTTATTATATTATACTACTAGAAAAAAAATGTCCCTTTAAAGGGTTAATGCAATTTTAATTTATATCAGTGGTGCCCCCTGGTAGTGAATTTGAGGAAAGATGATTTTCAAATTCCATAATATTTATCAAAATGAATTATAAATTAAATACTAAAAAGTAGAAAATAGTATTTTTAAAAAATCTATTTTTTACCGTAGTAATTAAAATGTGTTTTCAAAAACTCATTTGAAAAACTATTCTCATTAACTTTATTTTTAATTTCTGTTCTTGTTTGAGGCAACTATTCACAAGCTTATGGCATTAAAATTTCTATAGAAGTTGTGTTAATGCTCCTCTTTCCGAGATTTTTGCTGAATTATACTCTCCTTTTTAATGAATTTTGTAAATTAAATACATACTACCTGAGAACTTTAGACATTCTTTTAACAATTTTAGCCAGATTACAGAAATTTAAGGACGCTATATTTCACTTTAGTTCATATTATTTTTAATTCTGAGAGAATATATCATTTCTTATTTGTTTTGATCTCTTGTTTTCGAATTCCTTATCTTTTTTTCTTTTTTTTTACATAGCCCTTCTTTAACTCGTCATTAGTCGCGGATACTGAATGCCTAATGTGACCAAACATACGTCCCGTTTTGAACGGGACAGTCCCGTCTTTTGGTACCCTGTCCCATTGTCCCCACGCACAAATGTCCCGTTTTCAGAAAGAGAGAGACCACGTTAACAATTTCAAACAAGAAGAGGCCAAAAATCAAAAACTCCTACAGTATAGTATCCCGGCGATGACGAAACATGCGCTATACTTGTCACACATATGTCAGTTGGTCAGAAACCTGCTATGTCGCACTTAGTTCTAATCACATTAAACTGCAAGTGACAGAACTGAAACACTGGGAATATTTTAAACAAAAGTCGTTGGGTGGAACTGTTCAAACTCTTTCACGCCAATAATTTAAATCATACGAACTTTCGATATATTCTAAGATATTCTCGATATATTCTATATATTCTCTAATTAGTGAATATATTCTAAGTTTGCCCGGCACTAATACACCCGTGAAAAGGGTCTTTTCTTATGAATAACTTGTGGACGAACTAGAAAACACAGTTGCAAGTCGCAATTTATAAAGTAACGTTAATTACCGAAGTTAATTTTAAGAAATTCTGCCGATAATTTAATACTTTTTTAAAAATCTACACCAAATATACTGAAGCAAAAATGTGTTCTTCAGAAAAATGCAAGATCGCATGAATTATTTATTTTCACGTGTTTATTACTGATCTTTTCATTAATAAATAAAAACTGAAGAAATATGTGTTTTCTTGAATTTACATAATGTTAAATAAAAATTATAAAATGTCCCCTTTTTAGGGAAAAAATAAATGGTCATTTTAAGTAAGCCTCATATAATTAGTGGCAATCTCTCCAAACGCATGCTGCTTTCGATGTACAGTGTTTTAATCTTTTTTTAATTAAATGCCAAAATATATTTATTTTCTAACATATTATTTTATTTCCACAATTTACTAAAAACATCTTCCAGATTTCTTGCAAACCATTCTCATTGCAGAGATATATTTCTAGAGGCTGTCGTGAAAATAGAAAAAAGTTCCAGCATTAGTTGCGCCGATATTAGACAATCATCCAAAATTTCTAAAGAAAATACACTCACCATTTTAAATCCATTTTGAATTAAATATTTATACTGAAAATCAAAATATGTTTATAAAAATAAAATAATAAAGAGAAAAAGAACTAGTGATCTATTATATCAGGATTGCGGTTTTCAGCCTTTATTGATGGATGATTGAAGCCGGAACTTCGCTAACTTCTGTTCCTTTATGGTTAAGAAAGATAGCTAAACGGACGGGAAGCCACAGCAAACGGATTTCAAGGCGGAACGCAAAATGTACTCAAGAGATCTGACTGATTGCCTGCACCTAATATGCGTTTAATATCACGTAAGCCGAAGAGACAATTTACAATAGGTTAAAAATCACATATTTAAAGCTTCATAAGCATGTATTATTCTTATTTTACAAGAAACCAGAAATGCAGCAACTGGACATAGATCAGTGATTCTTCAGCATGTCTCGTTGCAGCAATACTTACATATGAATGCCTTCTGTATTCAAAAATTTTCATTTAACAACTTCTTATAATTCATAAATCTTATTAAACTCTTAGTGGGGAATTTTCTTTTCATGAACCATTGCTTATTCTAGAAAAAAACACGCGATATTTGCGACCATTTACCTTTTAAATAGAAATGGATAAGTGAAAGTGCTTAGCTTAGCTTAGTTATATTAACGTCTCATTTTGAAGCAACACGAGGACTATTTTGGGACGGACCTCGTAATTTTGAACCTCGGTCACATGACGAGGATGACACCTGAGCTGGTATCCCCTTTCCAAACTTCCGCATCACACCAACTGGAGGACGTTTGGCCCTCTACATATGATTTAACGTGCAACAGGCCCAATACACGATAGATATTCAGTGGAATCGGGTTTCGAATCTGGAACCATTCGGCTCCAAAGAAGTGAAAATGTATTAGTTAACTGTAAACTGGTTTATTTCATGCAAATAATTCGAATCATACCTAGAATTAATGGCATGCGGTATTAGATTATGCATTTTAAAAATGTAAAGATGGATATTCACCGTTGGAGCTCCACACCGTACTAGGTTTAGGCCCGTCAATTTAGTCTGGTCATTCACGGTGGCTCCATTCAAACGTCACTAGCGGTCACTTCAATCCTCTAGGGCTACTGTGCGCACACATCCTTCCCCTTTCAGAACTGGACTTTCGACCCGCTTACCCGACATACTTTCACCCCTCCCCCATTTTTTAGTTTTCTTTTTTGTGAGAGAGGGCGCTCCATCTTATACACGATCGCCTTTCAGTTTTATGGCCTAGTGCTCGGAATGATTATCCGGATCTGTTGGAAATCCAAACATTTCGACTACACCTTGGCAGTTCTCATTGGATTTCGCTATTGAAGAAGAGTTTTGGTACGATGTACGCTAAATGGAGTAGCACTGCGTGATAATGAATGTACCGCTTAATAATCACTGAGTTTTCCGTAAATTGGAACTGTTATTGTCATAAAAAGAATCAATCAAAACTAATTTTTAAACGTTTAAAACGTTCTGTATAATGCTTTAAACTGTCTGTAATGCTATTTCCGTATTAAGGTTTTTCCCGAAATAGCTTTGTGCACAGAATTTTCTTTTTCTTAGTATTATTACACCGGGAGAGAATCGCCCTAAGGTTTACGCCAAAATAACACCCTCACGGAATAAATAAATATTTAAATTAACACAAAATATCTTTGGTATAATCCACAATGAGGGCTGTAAGAAGTAATGAAACTGATTAAAGCCTTCTTAGTCCATGACGACATGTCGTCTTTCATACAGAATCTTCATAATTCGTGCTGGGGATCTTTTATATTTTGTACAATTGCCTTTTTTTGTACAGGTCAATAGATTCCCAATACCGGGCTTGGTGATGTGAAAATTTTTCGTCACAAGCCACTAAGTTACGTCATAATCTGAAACACCTTTGTCTTCGCAGGTGCATCGCTCGTGTGAACGTAAACCAAACCTGTGGCTACAGGCCACAGAGAGCTCATGTCCTGTGATGTATCGATTAATTTTTGAATTGAATGAAGCTCGGTTAATGTTACTTTGGGGTACTAATAAGAAAGTTCGACACAGTTTTCGAAATGTCCCATCGGTCCTTTCGAATGTTAAGGACACTCTTTTTGAGATTTTTCTTAAATTAAGATTTAGTAAAATAGATCTTGGTATTAATAATAATAATTGGTGTAACCTCTCTGGTTAACTTGTCAGCAACCTCGTTCTCCAAACCGGAATATATAGATGGATACAATTTCTTCAAATTTGCACCAAGATATATATGAAAAGTTTAGCGCTTAAATTTATATTTACATTGAATGAACCATTTCATCCATGACTCTCTAGAAGTTTACTAAAGTTTTTTCGAAATTTCGTCACATATTCCAGCAACAAAACCAGTATCTTACATTTATAAAGCACGTATTTTTTACTCACTTTATGATGTACTAGAATTCAGAAATTGTGCGTTTTAGATGACAATATAATATTTTAATATTTTCAGAATTTAATTATTATACTAATTTTATTAAGCATTGAGTAAACACGAGAGTTGCCATCTGGAAATGAATATGAGAAAATTTGATTAAAGATGAATAATAATTATAGTAATGAATTACAAAACATAATAAAGAAAAACAGTATGAAATAATTAGAATAAAAAAGATTAATTTTAAAGCATGCTTTCATTAGTGTGCTAAAATTTAGAAAGTATGCTTTTTTTAAATCAAAAACCTGGAATTTAAAGCAAAAATCTCAAAAATGTGCAGATTTGAAAAAAATACGATAAGGAATCTAAGCCACAAGGAATATTAAAACAACGAAAATTTTTAAACATCCAATGAACATTTCTTTTAAGAACATGTTTTTTTAAAAGAAATCAATCTTTAAAAGAACAAATTAAAACTATCAAAGTAAACACATACACAAGGCAGATACAAGACAAGTACAAACCAACTGTCCTACTATGTTAATAAAATATTTTCTGTGTTCTTTGTTATTTTACAATTTGCCAAATCAGGATCTTTTGACACTTTATCAATCTCTCTGAATATTTGAAGCTTTAATTTTGACTAGCATGGAATATTTTGACAACCGCAAAACATTAAGCCTCTTACGCGTCCATTAAACAGTTCAACGAGAAATTTTATACTAGTTCTCCGGAATGACAAAGAGAATTGCCATTTGTTCTTGACAGCTGCGAAATTTCACCCGGCACAAACATCGATTCTTGCGCAAAGCAGACAAGAGCTTCACCTTTTTCGAGAGAAAAGCCGATTCCTGAAGAAGGTCTTATTTTGTAAACTTTATCTTTGGAATTATAAGAAAAAAAAATTCTCTGTTTAATGTTCCCTGTGAATTTTGTTTGCTTCAATGCAGACAGAAGGGAAACCTGTTTTAGAATTTCCATGTCAAATATTTTGCAATGTATTTTTGTCATCTTTGTCACAAATATGCCTTACGCGAATAAGAGTTACGTGTTTTTGCTTTTATTCTATTATGGCCTTTTATTTAAATATAGGATAGGTTTTCATTTTTTAAAACTGGCTGCATGCAAACATTTTAAAATAATTTAACTATAACATTACTAACCACAGACCAGGAACGCGATATCTATTTTTGGTGATATTAAATGGAATGAGTTTTACAAGTATTAATTTTCAGTTAATGATTAATTTATTTTTGTTACCTTTGTAAGGTTGTGAAATACAGACAAAACATTTTTTATATGAGCAGAAAAAAAGAAATTTAGTTTTAACAAATTGTAGAACTTGAATAAAGGAATCCATCGAAGCAGACTTCATTAAGGGTTACCTACTTAGGTATAGATTCAGAAAATGGGAACTTTTTCAGTAAGAAGCTTGACTTTCGTCAAAGGAAGCCTCTTGTAACCCGAAAGATCCCAAGAGAATAGAGAGAAAAATCAAGAACTAATTACAAATTTTTTATGTATGTCCAAACAAAAACACCAATACAATTAATTTTTTTAAAATTTTTAAGAAAAATCATTAGCCATCAAGCATAAATGCCGTCATAAAAACAAAACATTAATCAAAGATAAACGTATTAAATTTACCCAAGCGCACAGAAAACAAAAATGGCTCTACAGAGACAAAAACAATATTATAAACCCTGTATATAATTTAGTCTTTTTACATGTGATATATATTCTTGATAATCAATAATGTAATTTCAATAATGAATGCATTTTTGCCTTTATTATCTTTTATCTTTTTGTCTCACTATAGGTTGAGTCATATTTTCAGTTTCTGTTCCACATGTTCGCCGACAAAAGAAAGAAAAAAAACTACTCAATCAAACAGTTAGCCATTTCCTTGAAGTGCATAGTAATTTCAAAAAATAAGATTGTGTAGATCCGATTGTATGATAAAGTGGCTTGCAAATTTGAATGGTATAGCAGTCATGCCTTTTTCCATCACAATGAACAAGAATTTATTTACTTTATTTACAACCCGCACAATGCTTCAATATTCATGTCCACGAAAGTGTTAAAATGTCTATATACTGTCTTTTATCCACTTATTTTAAAATAAGGTAAAATTTTAGCCATTGGACTTAGATCTTTAATGCACCAACGCCTTTTTTATGATATTAATTTGAAAGATTTTTCTTTTATTAATTTTAATTTAATTACTTATGGTCCCAAAATAATTTACTAAAGCATATCTTTAAATTCATTCAAGGATGCAATTAAGCGAGTTACAACATATTTATATATAAAGTGCGAGTCAAAATGAATGCCATGATTTCAAATGTTTACTAGGCAGCATGTGGTTGCTGCATTTAAATGAAAAAATATACACTAAGAGGCAATATACTCAAGTTTTCAAGTTTCAAAGGCAAGCATAGCAGATGGTCGATATGCGCTCCTTTTGTTGCATGGCATAATCACAAGAAGCCATCACCCCGCCCAGCCTTAGCATCCGGGTATACTTGAATGACCGGCCGCCACGACTTCATCGGGCACTGTGGTCTCCGCATAATAGCCCCCATTACGAGCGGCACATGCGATGAGCACCTTTTTACCGGGGTACTACCCACCATCGGAGATGGGCCCTAAGAGCCACACCACCATTACTATACCCCCAGGTGAAGCTAGTTCCTGCTTACTTATACTGCAGCAACTCATCCGTGTACGCGCGGTGCCCCCCAGGGGAGTTTTGCACGGCATATATCAAATCTGTACAGCAATTCTTGCCAAACCCTATGTAACATTTAATTGTCTTCGCAGGCAATTTCAGCTGTGTTACGGGCTTTCAAATTAAAGATGGTAATACGACATAGAGAGCTACTTCAATAACATGCAACTCTGTCTGTGTATTTGTCATTCAGCTGACAATGATAAAGAACTTTTAACCTGACCACCATTATATACAATGGTGGTCAGGTACGTGACGTGATTTCTTTTTGAGGTGATTTGAAGAAGATCGAGTGCACAATGTACACTCGATCTTCTTCAAATCGCCTCACTGTACACTGTACATGCCTCCATGTCCAATAAACATTACTGATTTGAAATCATATAACACGGTTGCTATTGTCAACATCGTGCCGCACAAACGTGCTACAAAAATTTTAGCAAGAATTGAATTACAGAATTGCTGTATGCCTTATAAAAAGCAGCATATGTATATAAAGCATATATTATATAATATAAAAGCATATATTATTAGCATATATTATAATAAAGCATATATTAATAAAAGCGTATATTAAAGCATATATTATTAGCATATATTATAATAATATAAAAGCATATATTATTTAAAACTTGAACATATTACCTCTTGAAGCAAGCGTCTTTCAAATGCACACAGCAACTATTTTTTGCACAGTAATGCTTTGAAATTCGGGCATACATTTTGACTCACCCTGTAGAAGCGTTCCTTTTTCCACCTGATAATCTGCAAAAAATCATGCTCCTATTTGTTAAGTGTGGCCTGTTTAGTATAATAAGTAATTAAATACATATTAGTTAACCATCAAAATATTTACCTGAATGGGAAACAATGTAGTATAAACATAAATTTATATTTAGTGATAAACGAGCCCAACCTTCGGCGTGTTTAACGGGTCAACGGGTCGAATGTTTTAGAGAGCGCGTAGAACAATGCATAGGATATTTTGGAGAATGCGGGAATCGAAAATTTGACAGAGCAGTGAAGCTTACCACACAGTGCATGCCACAAACCAAAGGAGGAGACCCAGAGGTGCATGCGATCGAAAAATTGATTGATGACTTCGGATTGGAGAATGTTTATGTGAATATTAGATACCCCAGGGGAAATTCTTTTATTAAATAATTCCCTAAGACCACTCAGTTAAAAATGTATATCAAATTGTTCATTTAAATACCGTGTCTTTCTAAATGAATTTCAGGGGTGCAAATCTTTGTAACATTTATCAATTTTGATTTGCTTTGATAAATGATAGATGAGTTTTAAAAAGCAACTCAAGCAGTTTTTCTTTTATGCATTCAATGAGAGCACAATAAGACACAGGGAACACACATCTAGGCGAGTTCATAAGCATGTCCGGAGTAATTGATGCTATAGCTACTTCCATCCTGTTTCTCAAGTCGGGTAGGTATCTGAAAGTGGGGACATATGCGTACAAAAAAATTAATCACCTTTTTTAGAGATTTCTTAGGATTAAGCTTAAAGGAATTTCTCACACGTTCGACATCTTCTTCGGACATTTTTGGTCATTCAGGAATCTCCAATTTACAAATACATCCAGTGTTTTGAAATTGGTGATACTATATACTGATGTTATTATTACTCTGGGAATCACAATCGATCTTGATACTAAATGCACGTTCAGCTCTTATAAATTATTCACGCTTGAGAAAATACAAAATGCGGCAGGCTTTCTGTTCGGGATTTTTCATTTTTACTACTAGAGATTTCACGCGTAAGATAGAGGTAACAGTTTATGAGCATGCACGCAACTAAAACTAGCTGCTTTGATCTTTCACTCTACCACCGACGAAAGTAACAACGAGAGTTTTCTGTATTATACTCTGGTACCAAAGATGAAGAGTACAGGAATGCCATCACTTAATAATTAATTAATTTTGAGTAATTTATTTTTTGAAATAGGACATTTTTGCTTTCCTTCAAGATTAATTAAAACATTTAGATGAAAAAGATTCAAAAGATCATTTTTATTAAAAATGCAATCTGCATTCGATAAAACTCCACAATGCGTTTAATCATAATTGCTTTATTGCATAATTGAAAAGTGAGAGAGTCGGTGCTTAAAGATGATGTAATAGGGCGGTATACATGTCACGGATGTGCTAGTTGTAGGGGGCACCATGAAGAAAAAATTATTACGCTTGTGCCATTTTTTAAAGCTAATTATGATGAGGGGGAGAAAAAATAATACTTTGCAACAAGGGCCATTTACACTTGCTCAGCCAATGATGATAAATAGGACAGGAAAAGTCACATTATACCCCAAAGTCAACTTATCCTCGCTATGCCACTAAATATCGAGAAAATCGGGAGCTTCTACTACGAAAAAAATAAATAAATTCACAATTTTCATTACTTCGCAATACAAAAATTCTTGACAAATTTCATACAGTACCTCAACCATTAATATTAAACATTTCCATCGAACTATATTATGATAATTAAGAATTTTCAAAATTAAAAATGGAATTATTCCAAATAAGAAGTGGGATGATTTACAAAGCAAAGCAAAATTTAGCTAAAATTTTATCTTAATGTTTTTAGAAAGAGTTCTAAAGGTTAAAATACATAATTTAATTATATCAACGTCCCTTTTAGAAGCAACATGAGGGCTATTTTGGAACTGACCTCGTAGTTTTGAACCTCGGTCAGACGGCAAGCGCGACACCAGAGCTGCCCCTCCCCTCCAAACTTCCACCCCAAACCGAAGGGAGGACGATTGACCTAGGGATGATTTAAAGTGCGACAAGTCCAATGCACGACGAATCTTTAGTAGATTCGGGTTTCGAACTTGGAACCCTCCGGCTCCTAATTCGATAGCTAACCACTAGGCCACCGCGGCCTAAGTCAATCAAGTGGAAGTAGAATCATATATTTTATTATATAATAGAAATATAGAAGATAGGAATTCTAAATAAATTTTGTGGTAAATATACATTGTATTCATTCAAACATTCAACTTCTGTGACCTTAAAAATATTGTTGTTGCTCGCTTAAGGCTGTTTTTATTACATCCTTATTTCTCATAAAATGAAATGGAAAAAATAAATAGAAGATGATTTTAAGGTAAAATAATAAATTCCAGATTTTCAAAATCATATATTCTAATGAAAAGTAAAATAATTAGATTAAGTATCACATGTTTTTTGTGAATCAGTTCCAACATCTCAGTATAATATAATAACTCCGGAATAATACACCAAAACGAGAAATATTAAAATTTCATTCTTCAAAAGAATTTAAATCATTTCATTTGCATATGAAAATTTGTATTTCAGTGACACTTATAATAAAGTTGTTAGTCAAATATCACTGCATTTTCTTTCTGATAATATAAAATGAAAAAAATAACTTAAATAGAAACTTTCAGGTTAAAAGAATAAATTTCATATTTTCGCATCATACAGTTTGATGAAAAGTAAATTCATTAATTTGAGAAAAAACGCGGTATATATTAGTGAGTATATATCTTACGGTAAATCAATTCCTGCCTTTCCGTACAATATACCTTTAGAATAATCGATTAAAATGAAAAAATGCAGTTCGATTCTTCAAAGAACATTAATAACAAATAATGTTAATACTATATGATGATCAGGTTCAATATCAGTGACCTTTAATATATTGCTTTAATTCATATACTATTATTCCACTTCGATATTTTCCATAATATGAACTGGAACATAACAACACAAAAAGTAGTTCTCAGGATAAACTAATAAATTCAATTTTTCAAATCATACATTTTGATGAAAAGCAATATAGTTAAATTGAGTAAAAAAATTATAATGAGTACGTATCTTACGTGAATCAATTCTAGTCTCTTGGAGTACATCATAATAACTTCTGAATAATCCATTAAAATTGAGAAATAGTTTAATGGGATTCTTCAAAAGAACTTAATAACAAATCATTTTAATACTACATGGCGATCAATGCGTACGACAGAAAAACTACTTTCTTTCCATATAACGAAATAGACTAGGAAATAATAAGCAGAATATTTCTTAAGATAATTTATCACAATCTCATTTGCTAAAGTCAGATATTTGAATGTAAATGCGCAAATTTGCTATTTATATGCAGACAGCATAATTTATAGCTTTGATATCTGTCAGTAATTTCTGTAAAATTGATATGAAGAAGACGGAAATTAGGGACAGAATTGTTCTCTCTTTAAAACTGCTTGTCGTTCAAAAATGAAAAAAATTTAATTTATTGATGTACTCAAAAGTGCCTTTTTAAAACAGGGTTATTTTCTTTTAACTTTTTTACTACATTAAGTTTATGTTATGCTGATGCGCAAGATTTCCTTTGTTAGGAGTGTTTATGAATGCCTACACGACATGCTTTTCTAATGCTAAGGATCGGAGCTTCTTAAACCTTTTCTACTTGGAAAAAATACTTAAATCTTTTCGAATGAAAAAATTTTGGTGCCCTCTTTTTTGTCTGAAAATTTGTGCCGTGACCTCAAAAATAAAAAATAACTTAAAAAAATGAAATATTAATTTATGATAATTAAAATACAATTATACTGAAAACAAAAATTTGACAAATTTAAATAAAATTATAAATTTTAAAAATTTATTGGAATTTTCATAAATTTAATAAAATTTTGAATTTATATAATTTAATATTTTATAAATTTATATAAATTTACGATAATGAATTATAAATTAAAGACTAAAAAGTATAAAATAGTTTAAATTAAAAAATCTACTTTTCAATACACTAATAAAAGTGTACATTTAAGAACCGCTTTTATTAAAATAATTCTAATATCGCTTGAAATTTTCTGTGACAGCGTTTTTAAACGAGCACACATATTTGAATTACTACAAGTTGTAACAGTAAGATAGATTTAAAAAATAGTTGTTATTAATATATTGCTGTTCTTTTCGCTATACACACTGAAAAATGCTTTTTTTTTTTCTGGAGACCCTTTTATGTTTTTGGATACTCTACAGAAGAGAACTTTCCATGCAATTCAGAATAATTTCATTTATTTAACATAAGGAGTGATAAATTTCTCTACAGGATTATTAATTGTCTAAACGAAATCTTTTGTGTATGCGTCATAATTTCTGTAGATGTAATTTGTCGTCGTTTTGCACGTCAACTATGATGCGCAGCAGATTTTTCAACTTCTGCAGCACGTGTACGACTTCCAAGCACGCAATGGAATTTCCCTTTCATTTTCAACAATATGCAGAAGAAATTGCTACTGTTGACTTTTAGAAAACCAAAACATTGCGTGTCTGACGCTAATAGAATCAACGAAAGCTGTTGTTTCTCTGCAATATATTTCGAAATCTCAAAATAGATTATTGTCTACCCTAAATCTGCAGAGTGCTTTTAAAATTTATATGTAAACAGCATAAAATTAATATTGGCGAGATATTTGAAATTTCGGAAATTCCCATCTATCCTCAAAGAAATCTTATGATAATTTAAATATTTACATTCAACAGCTTTTCTAATAGACGTCGTTTTGTTTTCATGTTTATTCCCAACAACATTAATAAAATTATTTAGCATTTGAATAACAATTTCTATGCTAAAATCTGAACGGAACCTTTGTGCATTGAATCAGCAAGGAACTGAATACATTTTTTAGTAAATACACGGTTATTATAACTAAAGTTCGTCTATTCAGAAGGGCTTAAAGTCTGTTCTATGGCTCGAAACGAAGCAAAATTTCACTCGAATGTAGTACAACTGATGCACTATATGAAAACCGAAAAAGAAGAAGAAATAAGGAGAAAAAAGCTTTTATCAATAGGTGGCGCTGCGGCAATATTTAAGGTGATTTTAGCAGATTTTTTTATTACTAAAGCAAAATTACTGAATAGTTCATTTCAGTTTTTTTTTTCTTTCCTTTTCTTTTTCGTTTAAAATACCGTTTTGACCAACTGACACCTTTTCCCCCTCAAAAATTCTATCTATTTAATATTTTCTTCTCTTTTTTATGAAAACATGAAAAAATAGTGTGAGGTGTTGCACTTTCTTGCATGAAAACGGTAATTTGAACGAAAAAAGATTTTGCGTTCAGACTTGAATTTCGGCAGCTACTCAGTTTCAGTAATAAAACAAATAGCTGCTGTTGTTGAGAATATGAAAATTAACCTGTCGTTGTGGTAGTTTTCAGTATTTTGACGAATACATGCGATCCTTGAGGTTTCTATTATCTAATTTTAGGTGTGGGTTTCCCATGAATTTGCTAAAGACAATATATTTAATGATACGTTCAGTCATGAAATTTCAGCTCAAATTTCTAATAAAAAATCAAATTCCCAATTCTGATTACCTTCTTAGCCTAAAAGATGTCCTATTCATCAACAAGGAAACTCTCTCATGCTCCAAATTTAATAATAACATAGTATAAATCTACAAATAGCTCCATTGACAAAATGAGACTTTCATTGCAAAAATGTTAAACTAACTCCCCTAAAATATTTTATCTCCATACGACCTTAATAACAATTCTAATTACTTCAGGCTTTCCACATGTTATCCATACATTTTTACAGACGCCTGCAAGCATACGAAAAACACATAATCAAGTTGACATGTGAAATTAATGTAATTTTTTTCAGATAACAAGATTTGTTTATTTTTAAACTTAATAAAAGTTATATAAAGTAGTTTTAAATAAAACAAGGAATGATTTAATTTCTTGAAAGGAAAATAACTATCTTCGAAAATCTTATCAGAATGTATAACAGATTGTTAAGACAGCTATTAATTCATGAAATTTTTTATTGTTTATCATTGTTTATTTTCATGAATTATTAAAATTCTGTAAATGCAAAAGCAAGATTTTGAGCAGATTACTTAAAATCTCTGTCATTGCGCCTTTTCAAGCAGTTCAATTCTTCTTCTCTTAGTTGTTTGGCACCCCAAAGGTCAAAAGTGGTATCGACCTTCACGGATATCTTGGAGTTTTGGGAAATAAATTGTTCTTAAATGCCAGCCAATCGATGAGCTTGGAGGAAGTAAATCGTCTGTAAATGATTTGACGAATGTGGTTGGGTTAGAGCTCCCATTTTTCAACACCTGCAGCAAACGTATCTCGCACATGCTGGAACGACACCCAGTTGGGAGCTCACTGAATTCTTCCGAATCCAAACAATAAAATATCCATTTGTTGTTATTTTATTGCTCTGGAAACACACTGAGGCGCTAAATTCTCAACACTACCGCTGATAAATATATTTTGTAAAGAAAAAGTATGAAATGGGAAAAAAAATCGATTCTCTCTCCTAAACTTTCCATTTCCAATGTGGTGCATTAATAGCTTGGAAGTTAAGTGATACAACAGGAAGAAGTTGCAGCTTATTTATTTTTAATTCTCTAACGTCTGATCCTTTCAAAGAGTTAGAAAAAATTATATGTATTCATTAATATAAAAACAGTGATAATCATGCTATAGTTGCTTGAGAGAGCCCCAATATTAGTTAAGTAAGTAATTAATTAAGAAAAAATCTCATTGGTGAAAAATAGTTTTGTCTTGATTGCACGTTATGATATAAATTGTTTTAACTAACTTTAAGCATAGCGTTATTAAAAGCATTGCACCTGCGGATAAAGCGTTATTAAAAGCATTGCACCTGCGGATAAAGCGTTATTTGCAGGTACAGTATCTACGAATACGGCATTATTTGCAGGTACTCTACTCTCGTCCAATTACCACAGTTAAGTTGCGTCGGGCACGGTCTGTACCTGGACGGGCGACCACCTAGGAATACCGCGTAATGTTGTCATCTTTATCGAGCTCTTAACTCATAGACTTTTCTGGTTATGCTAAATCAAATGGGGCTAATCCCAATAACAGGTACGAAATTGCGGATAAAATGCTATTTGTAAGCGAGGAATAAATTATTAAACTGTAATGAACTTTTCCCCTAATTTTAATAATTTTTTGAAAATTATTTTTAAATATAATTTTCAACAGTATTTTTCATTGTAGTGCTTAGATATAAACCCTTTCTATTTATTTATAATCATTTAATCTCTTTTTGTAAAACCATTATTAAAAACTGTGATAAGGAGATGCTTCTTATTTATGGATAGTGTTATTTGCAGGTATTATAGCTATGAATAAAACGTTATTTATAGATACTATATTCTGTTCAAGTTAATTTTTCTTCTATTGGAGTAGCAAGGAAGTTAATATAAGAGTTGTAAAGTCAAATGAAATATTAAATTTTTCATATATAATTTTTAATAAAGATTATTTGAAATTCGAATTCTCAAAAATATTACTCATAGAGCCGCAAGGAAGGAAAAGGCACCATACGCAAAACCTAGGACAGAACCCGGGAACATCGGGTTAGAAAGCCTTCCATCTAGAGACACATCAAGCGGGCATCTAATGAAAAAGCGGATATCTTATATAAACATGAGTGACTTGTAATGAAATTTTAATGCATAATATATTCAAAAATAGTAAAACAATAATATTAAGCTTAGTTCAATAATCTTAACTTCCAGTTTTGAAGCAACACGGTGTCTACTTCTATAAAAATGAGGAAAGCAACCTAACTTCAAATAGGGTAGATTCAAGCTTTTTCTTAACAAAAGAAAAACCGGCTTAATGTTAAAAAAACTTGATGATCTAAAGCACTTATCAAAATTTCATTGTTTTAAAAATGGGTATGGAAGGCAAAACGGTAGTCTGATCTAAATCCTTGTCATTCAGAGATGAAAGAAGATTTTTGAAATTAGCATCAACCAAAAAATCATATAGTAAAGAAATTGTACGAATGACTGGTTTAAGTATTTGCAAGAAAACAATCTGCAATTCTATTACTCGAGTAGGAACTCCCAGTACAAAGGATTCTCTTGAAACATCTGCCACAAGCCTTTACTGATCAGATACAAAATGCAGCGTTAAGAATATACAAAGCAAGAGACGTTTGGAGACGACCAAGGGTTGCAGGTTGCTTTCTGTGTTGAAAAGCATTGAAACTCGGACATTCTGACATTCTCTTGGCTGCAAGTATTATTGTCATGATTTGGGATGACAAAAAATTTCCTCAAACAGCGCTTAGGTGTTGTTCTGTTATGGTATGGAAGTGCTTTTTAATGAGTGAAGTGGGGTCTGTTGGATTTGATTCGGGAAAAATGAATTCAGAGGCATACAGAAGCATTATTATTGACTATATTTTGTCTGTTGAAACCTTTTTGGAAAGTTGGATCTTCTAACAAAATTATGTGTGTATTCACACAAGTCGCAAGACAAAATTAAGGTTTGAGACAAATATTAGAAGATATTCAAACTAATAAGATTGGAATCTCTTGAAAAGTTGAAGGGTAATCTAACCATACAGGTTTCTCAACATGGGAGGCATTTATTCTCATCTGCAGAACTGTGGTCCATCAGTGCTGATGACTGGTACAAATCCAGTCTTGAAATAAGTCAAAAAAATAACACTGCCCATGTAAGTTCAGATATTTAAGGTCATTACAGCTAAGAGTGAGTCTGAAAGATTATTAACACTTTCCAGCCTTGTGACGCCGGAAAGGGTTAATAATCTTTCAGATACCACCGAAGAAATCTGTTTTTAACTATCACTTGCAATTTTATTGCACTCAATGTTCCTAGATGGCAACATTACCTGGATACAAACGTGAATAACACACAAAATATATCGCAATGCACGCATATATTTTGTATCGCAATGCACGCATATATTTTGCATCGCAATGCACGCATATATCTTTCAATTATCTTTTAATTAATTATTATAAATATTATTTGTATTCTTAATTAATCATAATTATTGAATTAATTATTATTTACCAAATTCATAAAGCAATGTCACTGTATGGATATATTTGCATAGTGATAAAGGTACCTTTTAAAAAGGAAAATGCTGAAATATATAAGCTGTAAAAAACATTTTAAATGGCACCATGATCGTATTGAGTGAGTAGCACACTAAAGGTAAGAGCATGAGATCAAATTAGAAAAAAAAAACTGTTTATTAACAATTAGCACTCGTGACATTATTACGTACAATCAATTATTCAACACAATCTTCTTTGAACTAAAAACCACGTGTTTGCATAAATGAGTATAAAGTACATTTCAAAATGTTCAACATGATGATACTTATTAGATGAATAATTATTTTGACTGCAGTCAAAGAAAAGAAATCTTACCGGAGCATGCTCACCAGAAAGATCAGGATGAAAATTTTAACTAGTTGTCTATGAGTGACTCTGAAATGAGATCTCCATATCTCTCCATCTTATCAAGGATAATAACGTGTGATGAACGAGTCATCACGAAGCCAAGAGCAGAACCCCCCTTTTTTTAATTCTGTGTCTTTAAAACCACATTGTACAAATAAATTCACTTCTACTCAGCAGCAGGAGACATAGATCTTGAGACAAAAAACGACAACACCAAAACAGGAATTAAAATAGCGACATGACATTGCATTCCTTTTTCGAACACACACATCTCACAGAACGTCCCTTCAACTCTGTTGCCACTCATTTTTTTCTTTTTGAAACCTGTTCTACTGTTGGTTTAACTACAACATTGCCCTGTGAACTGTCTTTCCAACTATCACACACACTGTCCTGTTCACACAAATAATCATTTGTAATAGGAGTGCTAAATGTTTTGTTTTTGCAGCATTCAAAATAGTCATTTTTTGTATAATTGTTTCATTTTTTGTCAAAAAATGCTCATAACAATATTTTGTTACTTTTTTATATTTACATTTCGACTTTATAATACTAATAAAATATATTTTCTCTCTTCTGAATTTTAATTTATTATTAATCCAAAAAATTTTCCCGAACTTTATATTTTTACACGGGATATAAATAACTCTACGTTAAGCTAATACTAAATCACCAGTACTAGTTATCGATCATTCTGAATAAGTGTAGGTTAAAATTCTGAAATTTTCTTGTGATCCACTAATGGCTTGGACAGTTTTTATTGATTTCGTATTAACTAAAAGGCATGATTAAATGAAAAAGTTAAACCATTTTAGACTAATAGAGCAATAAAATATAGAGAGCACATTCGGTAGTAGAAATAACTAGGAAAGGGAAACCTAAAATGACTATTGCCCCATTTAGCTTGAGCGGGAAAGTGTAAAGATACTGTTAGAATCAAGCAGTTAATTGGAGTCCCTTAAGTAAACTTCCCTCTTGTGTATTTTGGCTCATTCCCTTATTATGGAATCCCATGCTGTAGATCGAATTTGAGAACCGCAGTATTATTTTAGTGCCACTTTATTTTATTCAAAGTATAGCTGTTAGATACCGCGCGTAAAAATCATTTGTAATTATTTATTGCAACTTTTTAGGAATAAATAATTTCAATTATTAACTTACTAATTAGTTGTGTTTCATTAATGATTCTTAAATACTGAGTTATAAATTCATTAACATATGTAATCTATGAGACGCTTCATGCTTCTCAGGAAAATAATCCTATGCTGAAAAATTTGTTTTAAATTAATTATTTAAACAACATTTATAGCGTCCTTTAACCCTTTCGACCCTAATGGGCATATACGTCCCGGAGATTAGATTGGTAAATAAATCCCATTTTTGAAAGGGTTATTACGTTTCCAGTCTTCTTAAGAAATTAGGGATTAAAATTGTGATTGAAGCAACTTGGAAATACTCTCAGATTGCAAATGGCAGATTTATGTTTTTGAGCATTTAATTTATGTTTTTGAGCGCGTAAAAATCATTTGTAATTATTTATTGCAACTTTTTAGGGATAAATAATTTCAATTATTAATTTGCTAATTAGTTGTGTTTCATTAATGATTCTTAAATACTGAGTTATAAACACATTAACATATGTAATCCATGCGCCAATTCATGCTTCTCAGGAAAATAATCCTATGTTGAAAAAATTGTTTTAAATTAATTATTTAAACAACATTTATAGCGTCCTTTAACCCTTTCGACCCTAATGGGCATATACTTCCCGAAGATTGGATTGGTAAATAAATCCCATTTTTGAAAGGGTTATTACGTTTCCAGTCTTCTTAAGGAATTAGGGATTAAAATTGTGATTAAAGCAACTTGGAAATACTCTCAGACTGCAAATGGCAGATTTATGTTTTTGAGCACGCACATTACTCAAGTTTAAATTGGTAATTTTTCAATTTTACATCAAGCACAACTGTAATTATGCCAAACTTAATAACAATAACAAATGCCATACTTAATAACAGCCATAGAAATAATTTTGTAGTAATTTTATCATTGATGGGATATATTGCCCCACTTTTAAAT
>BGPR01000399.1:601209-620651 GCA_013235015.1 Araneus ventricosus | reverse complement strand
CTCTGTCTTCATTTTCCTTCTTGCATGTACTTATTCTTCCTTACTTTAGCAAATTTTATTTACTTCGTGGCCAGACTTCCCGGATTAGTCAAGACATCCCCGAATTGCTTTTCCCGGAATGAAACAGACATGTTTTAACTACTTTTAACAATTCACGGATACAAGTGGTCCTCTGTCTTCATTTTCCGTATTGATACAGTGCTCCTGAATTTTCCTGAATTCGAATTAAATGTGTAAGATTTTACTCATACAGGCATAGCTCGTATCAATAAAAAAGATTATGTACTTTCAATTTTTAAAAATATTAGTCAAAATTGTAAATTTTAAATAAAAGTGATGTGAATTCTCCTTTGAAGCTGTTGCTGTGCATATAAAGTGACGAGACGTCTCAAATTAGCCGCAACAATTCCGATTCCAATCCGCTCTTCGTCTTTCCTAGAAAAAGAAAAGGAAGCATTAAAATAGAAACTGCACCTGCACAACATTACGTTGCATCTGGATGCAAGTTAGCTGGGAGAGTATAGAACATGCTCATTACGTTCTTCTAATGCTCGCCCAGTAAATTTATTTAATTTTAAATAAAAATTATGTGAAATGATGTTTTAATTTTAAATGAAAGTGATGTGAAATCTCCTTTCAAGCTATTGTTGGGCATATAAAGTGACTAGACGTCTCAAATTAGCCGGAACAGTTCCGATTCCAATCGACTCTTTGTCTTTCCTAGAAAAAGAAAAGGAATCATTAAAATAGAGTCTACCCCTACACATTAAGATGCATCTAGAGACAAGCTAGCTGGGTGCTCAGTACTTTCTTCGAATACTCGCCCAGTAAATTTATTTTAAAATACTCCATGTATGTTATTAATTGCTTATTAATTTAAAGTAAGCAACTTCATTTGAGACATCTTGCAGTGTTACAAATAGGAATTCTTCATTATAAAAGTATTTGTACTCATTGTTATGCCTATAAATAGTGATTATAAAACCCTACAGTACAAATTTGCCCGAGGTTGGAGAATTAATTATTCGTATTTCATATTATACAAATTATATCTATACTTTCTAATATATAGAGATTTCCTCATTAATGAGAAATCGTTAGCAGCAAGATCTAGTGTACATTATTAGAACTTTTTCAAATCCATAACAATATTTCCCATCCTATTATCAAATGTTTCATGAAATCCTACTTCTGATTTTTCTTGATAGCATATAGAAAAATCGAACATTTAAAACCAAAAATACAGTAATAATAAAGGAGATTCCTACTTATGTTCCCAGCTACTTTTTCGCCCGCGAATTCCTTGCATTCCTTAACGAGATTGGGAATACGACGAAACATAAATATAAAAAAGAGAATTCTGAGAACTTTGAAATGAAAGTTTCGTATCCTTTATTCGAAGGGAGATGGTACAAAACTGCTGAAAATGGGGAAAACAACCATAAAGAAAATAACAAAATCGATGCAATGAGAGATCAATACCGCAACAATTGTCGGAAAGAATTTGTCGCATTCTCGTAGCAAAGCCTGTTCAGACGCCCGTAAAACTCAATGGGAAAAGCTCGAATTTTCTTTCTCCGCCCTTACGTTTCGGCTCTGGGAAAATAGGTAGGAATTCTTCCCTTACTTTTAATGGAAAATTTCGTAGAAAAATGAGTACTGACGTTCTTGTCAGGAAAGAAACATTTTTCATAATGGGATCTATCAATATTTCATTTTATTCCGAAAATACTGTTTGGAAGGGCAAGGAATTTTATTCGATGTATGAGTATAATCCCTAAAAATGAGGGATTCAAGTTTAATTGAAAAATATATAACGGGGCAGACATGGATTCAAATTTTATTTTTACTCTTTAGTATTTAAACTACAGAAATTGAAAGTGCAGTGGATTTCTCTAATTCGAAGCTACGGAACTACAATAAAAAATAGACTTATCCAAAAATACAAATGTATTAAAATTTTATCTAAATGTGAATTCAGTAAAAGAAAATTATAATTTTGAAAATTAAAATGGCAATAAGAATTTATTTTAATATGTAACAGATTTATAAAATAATACATAACTAATCAATAAACAATATTTAATTTTATTAAATAGATAATAATTATATTTTAGAAAAAAATTAACTATTTTAAAAATAATAATTTCAAAAAATAAATAAGTAGTTTAGATTTTTTTTTTAAAAAGTATACTGCATTTTGGATGCAACAATGAACAATAAAACTTCAAATAAACAAGTCAATTCAAAAATAACGTATTTGAAATTATTAAATGTGAGAATTTTTTATTACTTTTTAATTGAATATATTCGACAGCAGCGAAGTCCTCGAAATACAGTAAGAGCAATAAAAGTCCTTCTCTGACGATCGATGAGGATGCAAGGTATGGACGTTTTTCACTATAACGAATTTTATAAGGAAAATAATTCAGAAATAAAAGTAATTTTAACAACTTTCAGCTTTGGCCTTAAATTTACATAAATGAATTTCAATTGCAGACGTTATTTTAACATTATATGAACAGGAAATTTAAGTAACCAGAGAAAAAGTTCAAATTACAAATATTCAAATTAGCCGCGTTCCTGTGTATTGCAATCATCGAAACATTTGACCTCAATATTTTTATGCATCTCCACGTTCCATTCCATCATTCATAGAGGAATCCGAAAAATCCATTTATAAACACCTTTATTGAACTTGACTGGTTTCATGTTTGTAAAAAGGGAATTTTGTAACGTATATTTCAACCATTTCTGGAAGTACTAGACGATTGAAATTTTGTGCATTTGTACCGTGTGAAAACATATTATTTTACTAATTTCAGAACATAATTTGGAGTTAATCATTAATTAAATTCAATTTTGTTTCCGTATGAGTGGCGCCACCTGGTAGTGAACTTGAGAAGTAATTGATCTTAAAATTAAAAAGTAAAAAATTCTGCTGCTTAGCAAGTTAATAAAAGTGCGTTTTCAGAAACTTTTATAATTAAATTTATTTTAACACAGCATTTATTTATATTTTAATTGTTATACTACTTTCTACATAGTTCAGAATGTTTACCTGTTAAACGGATAATAATCTGATGTTCTTGGGCTAAAAATGAACATGAAATTCACTGAAAAATGAAAATGCGTTTGTTAAAAGCTCATTCTGTTTGTATTGACACCTCTGAAGCTTAATAAAATTTTCGAAATTTAATTAACTTCTAAGCAAGCAATGGCAGTATTTGCTTTCTCTTATTAATAAATAACATTTCACATAAAACAAATTAATCAATTAGTTTTACAAAGTTTACAGTAACTAATAACGTAGCGATACAGAAAAAATTAGATTAATTATCGAACTGATCACATTCTTTATAGCTAACTAATTCGCTCGTTTCTAATTTGTCTGGAGAAGTAATTTCTGGAAGTAATTATTCTTCACGATTAGCTGTTCAATTAAGTTCTACAGCAAATTATTTTAACTTAACAATAAAATAGTTTATAAAAACAACAATTCAATGATAAATTAATTTTTGATGCATGCTTAAATGTTTTCAAAAAAACGTCTAAAAATCATGTCTCATTCTCAGTCTGCGATAGTATTTTGTTTAAATAATTAATCTTAAATCAGAGAGTTATTATTAAAGACCAAAATCCCGAAAATTGTAAATTTACCAACAGAGTAGGTTTTATTTTAATGAAAAAAAGACCTTTAAAATAATTGTTTTTGCTGAATATAAATATTTCAATTTATTCTTCAGGTTTTACAAATACCTTTCAGTGTTCAAATATATAAATAGTTCTGTCTTCTGTTAATACTAGCAACTTTATTTCACTTCTGAGGAATTACTTACACCGTTCCAAAGTATCACTATGGATATTTCAGAAAACCTTTCCTGTTATATTTTTTTGCTAAAAGTTGCTTAATCTTTAAGTTGTATTTTGATCTTGTCAATTATTTTTGTAGGCTTTGTGATGTTACGTCTCTTTCAAACACATCTTTCCGGAAGAAAGACTTTTCGGACAAAACCCGAAAATCGCCCTATGATTAAAACAAATATTCAGAACTAGACCATATTTAGCAGATCTTCTTGAAATTTAACGCTAAACAATGTTCCAACACGTACGAAGAAATTCTGTCAGATGAAGCTCATTCAACTATTATGACTTTGCTAGTAAATATTAACTGAAAATTGTATGTAATAACAGTCTCAAACAGAGAAGGCATATAAATGTAGTGAAGATCTATTAAGGGCATATAGAAAGCAAATTTCTTTGACATATTAAAAGATCACAAAATATAATGAAGCAAAACACTTTGTTATTAGCTAAGGTAAGTTATTTGGACTATACTCAAACATAATTGCCTGGGCATAATCTATTATCGAACGTGGGACGCAGCAGGCACACAAATTGGAGAAATTCAGACTATCTAACAAAATTTTAGGAAGCGGAGACCGAGAAATTTACGAGAAATGCTCTGATAGAATTTTAATTATGAATCGTCGGCTCTCCTTCGTCTTTTCTTTCACAGCATGGATCAATTCACATCTCACAACAGATAGCCTCCCACTACATTCCGCATCATGAGCATCGTTCCGCCCTTCGTTGATTTGTCGCACACATTTCTGATCCACTGACGCACTCCTATTTGTCCCCCGTATACATCGCAAATTTGACGGTGAATGTCAGCTGTTGACAAATTCAGTACATTCAAAAACCGTATGAATGACTGTGCGCACTTTCTGAAATGTATGACTAAACATCATTTGAACCCACTACATTAACAATGATGTTACTGTCTTTCAAATATGCCAAACTAATCGGTGTACATGCGCACTGTAGCAATTTCAGTGCAGCTCTGGCGTAAATTGTTAAAAGAAGTTAATTTCAGGATAGCCCATTTAAAAGATATGCTTTAAATGATGCTCACAAATCCATGAGTCAGATATTTACAATTTTCTTCTAAAAGTTATTTAAGGTTCCTGTCTCGCCTCAACATATTAATATTTCCAGTTTCGTTTCATTAGCTTACTTTTTATTACAGCTGCTCACTTTTGAAGATTTTTTCAGCTAAGCGAAAACACTCAACATGCCGCAACCTATAATTCACCAAGAAACTAAATTTTCAGGGGCATTTTTAATGGAAATTAACACCAGATTCGTGATGTCATATATGAAAATCAGAGAAACTAAATTATTTTTACAAACACCAAAGAAGTATTTGCTGCTAAAGTCACGGTCATGTACCAGTTTTCTAGGAGATTCTAGTTAAGGTCACTCGAACGATTATCTAAACAACCGTCTTTCGATTTACTAAATTTAAAATCCATTGTCCTTCAGACAGTACCGTAAATTCTTAAAAACAGCATAAAATGAATTCCAATATCTACCTTAAATGTGGGACCGTAGCCAGACAAGTCCATGAAATTGTACAATGGGAATGTTGGGGAGTTCTGCAGGCCAATATGATATAGCTATTTCTGTTGATTGCCATGACCAATCCTGTCACAAAAATTAGCCACACCACGTCTCTTGTTAAATGAAGAGAAATCCACAGCTTTAATATGTAAGCTTTAAAGCTTAATCTGAAATAATACCTCAAGATGGATAAAGTATCTCTATGTATATCACTTATTCTTCGATCTTTAAACGAAAGAAAACATTCTGGAGGAGTAGAGCTTATAAAAAAACATATAACACTTTATATCCCATTTTGAATTCAATAATAGAGACAAACAATTGCCAAATATAAACTTTCGCATACAAGCGTTCTGAGAAACAGAAATATTTTTGATTAAATCCAAAATCATCCCACGATTTAATTTATCAATCAGACACGAACAGTGGCGAATCCGGGAGGTGCTATGGAGCTGCACCCCCCCCCCCGGGGGGGGGAGCGGGTTTATTGATTTTTTTTCAAATCACTACATCTGTTTGTTTTTAACCTCTTTCTTTTAAAAAAATGAAACGTAGCAACATTGCTTTCGGCTCAACAGGCTTGAAATTTTCCCCGCTTTTGTAGTCAATCCACTCGTACTTGTAGCGTTAACGCGGTCAAAAATAATTTTTGGCTGGTTATTTCATTGTGTTTTTTTTTAAATTATAGAAAGTATTGCAATTTCCTTTGTTATTTTTATTGTCAGGTGAATAAAGTTAAAGTGTTTTGAAATGAGTCAAGATGATTCAAAATTTTTATGGCCTCAATCCACTCCCTCATACCAAAATCTTGGATTCGCCACTGGACGTGAGTAATCCCATACTCTTAGTTACTGATTCGCATTTTCTTGAAAATGACATTTATTTGGACAAATTTTTTCTCATTAAGTTATAACCTAACGCGAACAAAAATTGGTTTCAGAAGGCCCACAAATTATCTTTAAATGCTTCGCTGTTTAAGTCACGTCATGTCCAAACTTTTTAATCTTTCCCACTTCTGAGTTACCCCCGATCGTGCCAATCGATTGCAATGACACCAGAACTGTAATCATCATTGCAATTTATGGAAGTGCTTTTCCACTTCATTGAAAAATCGAAATCTGTGATGTGTTGGAATTCCCTAATGGCTTTGAAGGATTGGAGTTACAAAAAAATACTTTTCGTATTTCTTCGTAAATCTCAGTAGACCAATTCGAAGCTTAAAAGGGTTTTATCGGGAAATCCACAGCTTAAAGAGCGTAACTCTTTTCGATAAATAAGATTAAGCTGCAAATTAGAGGATGCGATAAAATATTACATCTTATTTTGATGTTTACATTATTTTATACTTACGCCTGAAATATTTGCTTTATTTTATCCAAATGGTTTATACAGTAGTGAAATAAGAATATTTTAAATAAAACACATGTTTACTATAACTACTAATATTGATTCTACTTAAAAGATATTTCAAAGCTCATAAACAAGTATAAATGCTTATTGAATAATTTATTGTTAAGGTAAATTACTTTGCTGTGGACAACACGTGGTATGATTCGTTATGAAAAATTTATAAGTTAAATCCTTTAATTCATTAATTGTTAGTTAGTATCCTGGTATGTTATTTACGCAATATACAGGATGATTTAAATTTTAGCTTGAAAACTGTTAAAAGACAAAAATAAGTCATCATCTCATTAGAAATATATGACCGCCTCTAGTATGAGTCAGAGAATATGCGAAAATACTGAAAGGAAAATCCAATAACGCGTGAAAACTCTTTATTTAGCGAAACTCACAACTGCTCATTGTTCATACCATTCACAGCTATGCACTCTTCACAGCAGTGGCGCATGGGTTGGCGAAACCTTCCAACAATACCCGGCATTTTGCGAAGATATGCATTGCGATGACGGTCGGTATGTCCGCTATCTCATCATTTGCAAACTGTTCGATATTATCCGTAAAACAGTCGGAACTTCAAATGATACCACTGAAATCTAATTACAACACTGGTGTAAACTCCCTCTAGCTTATGCGGTTAGTGTTTTCGGTCTAACTGTGATTCATAAGATGCAATAAACTAAGTAATCATTTTGAATTACCCTGTATGTATAATTTAACCAATGTGTGGCAACAGCTTCGTCCTGCGTGCGCAGTCTACCTTGCTCATGCGTAGTGGAGAGTTGAGTACTATAAAGGCTCAAGCATTATCTGCCGTCACTCTCTTCTTGCACTTGCTACGATTTATGTTCCTGTTGTCGACATGTTAATTTAATTATCATTTACCTTACTTTTTCTTTTATCTTGTTAAGTTTATTAAAGTTATAATTGTTATTATGAGTTAGCTTCTTCAGCGTTGCGTAATGTTTCCTCACACCTGCACGAGCCAGTATATACATACATACCTGTAAACGGTGGTTTGTACCTTCCAAGTTACCTTGCCAAAATAGATGCAGTAGCTACTCTTTGTCGCGGTAACTTAAAGTTAATTCTGGCCCTGGTGCTATAGACATAGTGATAACCATGTTAGCCTATTGACCACCGCATCAATTCAAAGTAGCAACCTTTACATTTGGTTTACTAAAAATGAATCCCCTTGTATATATAATTTCGGGTAACGAGTGCTCCAAGACAACTGCCAGTTGTTTCCGAGCTATGCTACCTGACGACCTCACAAGGATGTAGATGTGTAGTTCATCTCACTAGCTAATGACATAACGATCTACGAGGTAGTTTTAGTTAAGAAAGATGTAAAAAAGTTTGAAAAAAGTAAAAAATGACGGGATGCTGTCTTTTTCAAACATCCGCTGATGTTAAAGGCGTTGGACTACTTTACTCGCGTGATTCTTTTCATATTTTCAATTTTTTTTTTGTAACTTCTGTTGTTACCCTTTATCTCTAAAATAAGACATTAGTTATGTTTTTAACATATGTAGTTACCGAGGTATAGAGGATCTCACATACAACGTTTTTTGTGGCGTTTTGGCGCATAAATCAAATTTCTTCCTGAGACCCCAATGGGAGGAACTTAGTCCTACGTTAAAATTTAAGATCCAGGAAAGATTTTATAGAAAAACTGCACCTCAGCTAGACTGCAGAAAAACCGAAAAATAGACCAAATTACTGCTCACCCTCCATACAATTTTTGTCTCAACCTGGTGTTTAAAAAGAATTAAGGTTAGGCACTTTGCAACATATAGAACGGCAAAAGCGGAGGTAACAGTCTGACTCACGGAAGAAATAGAAATAACGAGTGAATCGATTGATTTTAAAAGAGGATTTCTGACATTTTAAAAATTTTACAGGAGGATAAAAAACAAATGTGCTGTAAACAACATCGAAATTAGTGTCCAAGATATCTCTAATGTGTTTCACAATAGAAAATGGACCTATTGACGACAACCAAAAAATATTACAATTTTTAATTTTTGAAAAATACAATTTAAATTTCCTTTAAGTCCCATTTTAACATCAAAGAAGGTAACTGTTTCAGAATTTTAGGTAAAATATTATTATAAAGACAAGAAAATCCATGAAACTTAACTTACATTCAAAATTTAGTTATTTGAAAGTAAATTTAAATTTAAAGACTCAAAATAAAATAGAATTTTAAAGTTATTCGTTTTTAAGTGAAAGTCAGATTTAAAACAGAAAAAAATTCAGGGAAAATAATTAGAAACCAAGAATATCAAGGAAACTCAATTAAAATTCAAAATCAATTTATTTGCAAGTAAACTTTCAAGAATCCAAATAAATTTTAAAGCTATTTGTTTTTAAGTAAAATTCGGATTTATAGCAAAAAAATCAGGGAAAATGATTATGAAGCCTAGAATATCAGTGAAACTCAAATGAAATCAAAAGTGAACTAATTTGCCAAGAATTTTAAAAGCTACTGATTTTTAACTAAAATTAATCGTAAAAGAATTAAAAACACGAAATATCAATTAAACTTAAATAAAAATCAAAATTTGTTTATTTCGATATAAATTTAAACTCAAATACAACAAAATAAAATGTAAAATTTATTTGTTTTTAAATAAAATTCAGATTTAGGAACAAAATTTAATAGTAAAAATAGTGATGTAAATGAGTTTTAGTCCTCTTTAGTGTCAATCATGGATCCTTTTCTGTGCAGAAGTCCCCTTCTAACATCAAACGGAAAATTTGAAGCTTTACTACAACGTGACTGCGAAAGTCAGAATTTCAGGTTTTGCACCAAACAATGCAACTATCTTCATCAATTCGAAAACGCAAAAGAAAGCAATTTCGGCAGAGTCTGTAGAAGTCCTTTTTTAAAATCAAACGGTTCAAGTATGAGATAAAACAACAAATTAGTTTCTTACGTTAAAAATACAAAATATTCAAAGATATTGACTTTGGCGATAAATTCTTTAAGTGGAATGAGCAAAAAAGATTTACTGTAAGAAATATTTGTATTTTTACTAAGTAAATGAGGCATAGTTCAGACAAATCTAAACTTAACTCCGCATAGCATGAAACTCCACGTAGAATTATGTTATGCTGTGTCGTCAAGCTCTTTGTCTTCCTACAATATGACTAATAGATTCCCAAATTTCATTTGCTCAAAACTTTTCATTTGTATCGCATAAGCATGTAACCATGATCAATTATTATACAATATAACATTTTATCATTAATAAATGGATTGATTTCACTCGTTCTATGAATAGCTAGTTCGGTAATATCATATTAATTTATTACTCTCTTGGATTGATTTCACCCGTTATTTTATGATATAGCTAGATATATTGCGAAATAATGGAAATAAGTACTTTACAGCAGACTGGTGCAAGTAACACAATTATATACACACCTCTCAATTTACGTTATATACAGGGTGATTATAAAGTCTTTAGACTTTTTAGTTTTATCTTTACTAAATGCAATCTTTCTGCAAATAATCTTGAAGAATGTTGGACAATGGAAGGCAGAACAGCCGTTGTCTGTGCTCTTTAGATTGTAATGATGCAGGAGAAAGTGTGAGATATTTTACCCACAAATTCAGAAAACCAGGTACCACTAGACTGGTAATCAACAATCTAGCGTACTAATAGTGTTAAATTCTAGGACACCGTCTCTAATACCAGAGATTGTACAAAATATACAGGACCTAATCATGTGTAGTTCATCCGCTTCTCCACGTGGATTATATAAGGATATTGGTATTTCACAGTTTGGAAAACTAAACGTTGAGATATGAAAAACCTGTCTACCACAATCAGATTGTCCCTAAACTGCAAGTTGAGGACTATGCATTTCGACGAGCTATGTTTCATGACCAACTAAACGCTGTGGAAAATTAGCTCTTTGATGCAACATGTACTGTTCAACGACGAAGCTGCGTTCCATATCTGATCATGTCGAGTTTAATGTGTATTCTGTAAGGATCCGTCGTATTGAACAGTTAAAGAACCGAATTGCAACCGCACAGACTTAAATTACACCAAGTATGTTGGAGAAAACATTGGAATACTGGAAGAAAATATACCTAGATATGTAGGGTAGTAACACTGATAGGTACTGAATTTGTGACTTATAGTGTATGTACATGACCATAATACTAGAAAATCGCCCGTCATGGTATGACGGGTGAAAATTGCCTCTGCATTCGAGAGATTTCCCGTCAAATTTGACTTGTTTAAATAGATATATATGCGAGAGAGATGTTTAACATTGATTGAAAACAAATAAAATAAGCATATGTTTTATGACAGGAAATATTTTTCTCATTTATATATTATTTACATATTTCTTTATTCAAAAAACCTCTTGGTAATATCAACATTCCGTGTGAAGTATTTTTCGTTGTTTGCAATTTTATTATAATTCAATAATAACCATGAAATTCTCAGCTTCTCAAACGTAAGTCAAAAGTCAAAATTTCAAAGAATTCTTTTTCGAAATTCTAATCAAAACAAAGTACTTCTCTGCTTGTCAAACGTCGTCAAAAAATATTATTAAATTATATCATCACGATTGCAGTACATAATCAGATGTATCGTGGCGTCCAAACTATATCACGCGCACGATATACCACTGACGTACTTTACTACTTTCTATTAAAAAAGGAAATTAATTTGAAATATATGATTAATATAATTTAAAATTTCTAGGGAACTATTGATCATAGCGAGATAAATTTTATATCAATCGATAGAAAATTTTATTTCACTATTTTATAGCTATGAAATTTGAAATTAGAACGACAATTACTTTTTTAAATTTAAAGTTACTGAAATTTAGGTTCTCTAACAGTGAAATAATGCTGTTTAACGACTCGCAGTGCTATGTCGCGAGTTTTATTGCTGGTGGCATCAAAGCATTACCGAGAGACAGATCTGGGCTATTATATTAGTAATAGTAAGTATATGGTGAAATAAAATCTGTTTATCCAGGAGGGAATGTATCGTAGCTTTACACCCTGTTTATATCGGTCCTTTCAGAATTATTTCTAAGGCAAAATCTTAGGAAGCTACCTTTAATATCTACGTTGAAAACTTTCTTGTCTCGAAAATATGAGAAATTGAAACTCTCAATGAAATAACAAAAATTCTTTGAATATACTAAGGCTCCGATGAAGATCACGCCAGAGTTACCCAAACCGAGGATATCCTGCTAATTACGAGACTGGGAATTGAAAGTCAAAAACATCATTCCCCACTCTAGCGATAGAGGGCAGGAGGAGAGGATGGCTGGAACTTACAGAAACTCTGACATGGGCTGTGGTTTTGTGAAAAAGGCCCGGATGCTGCATTTTGCCATTCATGCCCTGAAAGCTCCCATTCAAATATAGATAATGTAAATATTGTGCATATTTCAAAGTGCTAATCAGAAAGTAAGTTTCATTTGATTAATTGATCGGCCACACAATTATAACACGAGTAAGTAGTTTCAGTCGGCAATACGCGAAATAGACTGCCTACGAAAGGAAATTGCGAGACACTTATTAATTCCAATAAACTCTTAAATAAAGATGCGTTCACTCATCGGAAAACTATAAACGCGGCCACATTTAGGCTATTCCTTCATGAAGCAATTTAACTTACAAGTCTTATAGAATGATGATGCATACATGTGCTATTAACGACGAAAGTATCGAAATAAGACCAAATTTTCCAAACCGCCAGAAACATGTAATTAAATCATATTTTTGAAGGCTTAATATCTTTGCGTTATAAGGAAGGAATGTAACAATAAATGGGGGGAATCTTTGGAAAAATTATCTTTCTTCGATAATGTAAAATCGTTTTATTTCAAAAGCAAGGTGTTAAGCGCTAATTTTCAACGGAAGGCTCAGACAGATTCAATTTATACTGTGGTTCTTTTCAACACTTGTATGCACCTGTTTACAGAAAATTCGAGATTCGAATAATGGTTCGATATTCAGTGTCTTTATGATACCAAATCAGAAACAATTTGGCTCCAAAATGGTTATCTATTCAGTAGAAGAGTATGTTAATTTTCTTCCGAAAACTTGCTTCTTCATCGGAAGAGTTAATCTTTTAAATTTACTCCTACTATATTCAAAGCAAATGAGAAAATTTTCAAAACAGTAAGAATTTCCTTATATAACAAATCCCTTTCCTGTGGTATTTTACAATCAGGAACAGTTATGCAAGTAGGAACCAACCACCATGTTATGGATTTCGTATGCAGTACTGAAATCTGTACCTAAATGTGCGTAGACACTCGTGCAAAATCGAGCAAACTGCAGTTATTTATAATGCAATAAGTAATTTCTAAATTATTACAGTAAGCTTTCTAATAAATTATTAGAAATCTTTCTGTAATGCTTTTCATTAACAGCTATAAAGCAAAATATATAGCTCTTAAAGAAAACTGATGAAGTGGTGTTATATGTATCAAAATATATATTTTAAAGTAAGTTTCCTATAATCCGTTTCCAGTTCTCCGTTTTTATAATAAAATTCTTTATTGATGTATGCAATTAGTGCATGATGTGTTATAAAATATACAAATCTTTAAAAATTTATTTTTACGGCATCCCAATGCACTAATATTCTGTAAGTAATGCAATAGGAAGAAACATTAATGGCAGAAATGTTCAAAATAAAGGACAGACAGAAAGAATTCTTATACATTGATCAAAATTATTGCTCATAAGAGTTTGATATGATTGATTAATACCCCATTTTTAAGATTCCCAAGGCCACTTTGTGCATTTCAGGCCACGTAGACTTGAATCGTGGTCAGATGATGAAGACAACACCTGAGCAGGCACTCCACACTATGCCATAGTGAGGATGTCTGACATACAAAGGTCCGTTTACCGTGTACTAGTCCCACATACACGACGCTTCTCCGGTTGGGTTTCAAAGTCACAATCCATCGAATATCGTTACCGAGACTCTACCAGGAACTTAAAAGATTCAAAGAAATGACACGTTTCTAGTAACAACTGAAAAAATATTGTCCGGCAACCTAATACGACAAACAGTGCTGGAAAATGTAAAAAGGAAAGAAAAAATTCGATTGACTGGAAAGTGTCACTGATATCAGCTTCAGGAGGCAAACTAAAAAATAGTCATCACGCATAGAGTAATAGCGAGGAAAAATCAGGTAATATTTTGCAATAATCTATGCACTTGAGATTTTCATCAAAGATAGGAAGGCTAATGAATTCTTTTTACCAAGTTTCAAAGTGGTTATAACATATATATGTCTGCTTGATTTTTATGGAGCACTTGACATTTTTAACTTGTAGGCTTATTAGGCTTTGAACGCAATATGCTTCGCTCAAAGTAAAGGTCAAAACGAATCATTATAATAAAAAAGTTTTTCTCTTTTTACCGCCCATAAAAATCATATAAGGAAGTTCAATTGTGCATTCATCAAATATCTGAGGAAATAAATCTTATTTATATAATGAAAACCGCTTTATAAATTGTCTAGCTTCTCACAACATACAACTCTGCTAAACAAAACCTCATTTTAATTCTCTTTTATCATACTATTTACCTATTTAGACAAAATTCCAAGTAAACATGTGAGTAGAATGAGAATTTAACTATTCTATTATCTCTAAAAATTACTTTCTTTTACAAAGAACAGTGAATTCCCAGCCTAGATTGCACTAATTCCCAAAGAACTACCGAAAATCAATGTAAAAGAGCCAAGAACAAAGAAATGCTTTCTGTAATTGATAGTCCTGTTATCATCCAAATGAAACGACTATATCATGTTAGTAAGAAAACGATTATGGTGACAAAGGTAATGAATGCGTCCAAAAAAAGCATCATTCATACAGATATTAGACGGAATAAAAGTCGGTTACGGAGAATTTTCTTCCGACCCAAGAATTACACATAGTGCGTTCGCATTCCTATTAAGCATGACTTGGCTGGATGTTATGTAATCAGAAACTAACAACCAATTCGTAGTTTTCAGGTTTGTTACTGAAAGTGTACCTAAATGACTGCGTAACTTATTCTGCAAAATTGAACCAATTCCAAACCATTGCACTACGTACAACCTACAGTGCAACAGTTAATTCTGAACAAAAAATGCAACATAGATTTTTCTGTAGTATCTTGGGAGTTTCCTTCCCATGCAATAGTAATGATTGCGTGTGCAGGAACATGGAGCGACCTTTTGTAATGTCTTAGAGAAACAGTTATATCTAAAAATGCGCATTTTAGAGATGGTTTTCTTTGCTTAACATCTCTACTTGTGATTTAAATAAAAATATAATTCAAAATTCAGCTTGCGGAAGCACGAAAACAAGCCAGGATCGCATAGAAATGTATAGGGACGATAAAGGGTCTTGCGACGAGGTCGGCACATCCATCATCTCAGCATTCATAAATTGTTGCTTGTTCTCCATACACAATAGGAATTTTTAACAAACAGAACAGCGCCCTCTAGCTCACCTAGTTTTCGTTTCTGGCCATACTTTCCTCTGGGATTTTGACTTGATGTTGTGTTTTTTACGTTACATTTTGAATTACCCTGTATTTATCCTCCAAATTGAGTTACAAACTAACTATTATCCACTTAATAGCACGAATTTTTTTCAGTTTATGAAAGTTGACCCTACATCCTGTAGTACGTGCATAGTTTATGGATTATATTTCTTTAATGAGCTTTCTTTTATAACAGATTACGGTTTAAAAAACAGTATCGAAATTAAATGAAAACCGAATTCTACAGTATTTAGCAAAATACACAGGGATGAAAATTCGAAAATGAACAGTATAATCTTATTATTATATTTCAATGAGAATATTTCTCCGGAAAGAAAATAATGTTACACACACTGTTAGAAGATTAATTTACCATGTTATTCTTAATGTCCGTTTTCGAAAGCTGTCTCACAGCGTTCTTATCTTTCATGAAGATTCTTAATCATATTCCGGAAAAAGGTTGTTGCAAACATCTGCAAAACGAAATTTTCTCCATTAAAGGCAGCGCCATTTGAACTCTGTTCTTTTGAAACTACTATTAAACTATTTATTTTAAAATTCCCGACAATTATGAAAAAATGGGAGATTAGTTCAGTTGGATTAGAATTCCATTTTGAGGCAACACAAGGGTTATTTTGGGAAGGACCTCGTCATCTTGAACTATGTTCAGATGATAAAGACAACACTTGAGCCGGCACATTTCCTTTCCAAATAAAACTAGCGATAAGACGTTTGACTCTCAACAACAGATTCAACGTGTACCAGACTGGCATACATGGCGGATCTTTGGTGGAACATCGGGTCTGGAACCTAAAACTTCTCAGCCCTAAAACTGAGACCCAACAACAAATCCATTGCGATATTTAAAAAATCCGAGGGAACGGAGTCCTTATAGGATGTTGCAGTAATAATGACCAATGAAAACACGTGACTGACATTTTATTATGAATATTGTATCTTAAATTTAAATTCGGCAAATAATACTGTTGAAAAGAAGGTAATTTTGATCGGTTTGCAATAAGAACGTATGATTATATAATAGTTTCTACTACTGCGTTCTACTTTAAGTAATTGCGTTAGGCCTCGTGTATAAAATATGATAAAATCTAGAATGCTGCGTTCTCAATGGCAACCACTGTAGTACCACTTGGTATGTTTGTCTCAGCTAGAAATTATCGAGTTGTCTGACTATCAAATGCAGCATAAAGTATGCAGTGTCATTTGTTTCATGCTAAAAATGGTCAACTATTTCTGCCGACGACTTATCAATTCTTCACCTTCTCAACACAAAACTCCACCATAGTAAGACCATCGAGCTCCCAGGTCAAATGAAGAGACATCTGTTCCTGTACCCTCAATATTGTTACAAAATTCGTCTTGTGGGTGTACGTGAATGCAGATTTAGAAGCAGGGTAATAAAAAAAGAAATGGCTCTTTATTCCACAATGTTTTCAGCAAAAACACTAACATAGCTCAAGAAACCAAGCTAGACAGCTCTTGTACAAATTTGCAACAGAGATCACCAAAAAAACTCAGGCACAGCGCTTTCAATAGCACTCAAATGTTTTTCTGTTCATCAGCTTGCTTGCTGATCAAAGTCCAACTGACTACTCTTGGTTTCAGAGCTCGCTTTTATATCTTTTCAATAAGAATTTACGTCATTACATAGGAAATTATGTAATCTCTAGAAGGTTCATGAAATTACTGGTTCCCAGCAGAGATAGGACGACAGTTCAGGATTTTTCTAGAAAATTCCTTCTGTCGACAAAGTCGCAAGTTTGTCACCAAGATTACCATATCAGGGAAACAACTTTACAACTTCGTAACAATATCGAACTGTTTAGCGCTTCTTGTGAAACACGAATGTTTTATTGAAAAAAGCGCCTCTTTGAACTATTTTAGAGCAAAAACTGCTTAAACGAAGAACAAATTATGGAAAAATACTATTTAAATACATTTTTAATATCATTTCCTTGCCCGTCCATATATATTTGTTCAGCATTAATGTATATAATATTTAAGTTTAAAACTATCTATTAATATTTTGTGCGTAGAATAGCCTTCTAATGTTTATTTCAAGGTACGAACATTTTTATCTTTCTTGGTAAGCTTTAGTGCCAGATCTGTAATTCTCTGAACCCAAGAACTTATGGATTAAAATAAAAAAGACTCACTATACCTACCCAATACCTTAAGGGATTATTGATTCTAGGCACAGGGGTATAGAATGATGTTCTGTATTGTTGATACTGTATAATCAATTTCGTATCTGCAGATATTACATCTAATGTTGCTTAGTACAGTCTTATTAAGTTTCTCGTGTCTTTTATTTTCTCAGATACTAACTTATTCACTACAGGTACTGTCTTATTTCCTCACTCTTTTCGAAATAGTGTTCGCTGACTCCGTCGTTTATGGGAGTGGTTTCCCTTAATGATCTGTTTTTTATAAGTGGAAGTAACAATCGAATGTGTACTTTTTTACAAAAGCTGCATGAAACAAGTTCTTTTTCGCACGTGTGGCTGCAATTATGTCTTGTCACCACAGTAACATCAGATTCTAAATGCCCAAATTTCAGTACTGCATATTTTTACACTTTCAGCATTTATAATTAAGGCTAAAGTATGTGCAGAGTGATTTAGAAGCCAGAAGCAACTAAAAAATAAATGAAATGAATGAATGAAGATAAATAGATGCAATTAGCACAGATAGAATGGAAATTAAATCGTATTTTCTGCCGAGAAACCACAATTAATTATTAACATAATTTACAGTTTAAACAACCAAATAGTTCTACAGATGTCGGAGCGATAAAACATTATTTAGAGAAACGTCTTATAAATTTTCAATGTATTGCTCTCCATGCAGAACCTCAGCTGTGAGACGGAGAACCACATTTTTTCACTGAAATATGTAACATTTCTGTTATTCATCTTTGTCATCGATCAGAAATGGTTATTAACGCTGCGTAAAATATGATTACTAGTCTTATAATTGTGTTTTTGAAAGGAGGATGACACACTGAACACTTGAAAGCCGTTATTACACTCATTGTCTTCCCTATGTAGCGCATCACTCCACCAAATGCAGATGAATGAAAGAAACTGAAAGATGGAATGACAGGTGAGTGGATGAATGAGAGAAAAATCCCATGTGAGTAATCATATCGTTCCCTTGCAGATTAACTAAGTCCCTTTCAGGAAAATACAAATTTAGGTTTAAACCAACGTTCTCGCCACACCCAATAGTAAATAACTATAAGGTATCGGAAATGAAGGACCCAAGGTCCATGCGCTCCGATTAAAACTCAAATCACTGGCGCAGAATAATCTTGTGTTTTAAAATGTAAACTATGCCAACAAATTCTAGTTTCGAGACAAAAAAAATCCGGTTTCTTCCTCATCCTTGCTGTGAAAAATGTCATCTTTCTGTATTCAGTCGTTTGCGAATGAATTATTGATTTTTTTATAATTGCTCTGGACTTCTGAATTACCCTGTAAATTAAAACATAAGTCTTGTAATTTTCACACACTCAAGGTATTTCGAATCAGTTTTTTCAAACAATCAGAAGCTGCAAAATTAGCTTACTCTCTCTCACTAAAACTTTTAAAAACAAAACTGGGAAAAAGTACATTTCTAAAAGGCTTTAAAATTTTTCGAAGATAAAAAGCAGTGAAAGTAAATAAAATTACCCATAAAGAAATTTTATTATTTTAAAATCAATTTTCAACTTGAAATTAAAATGTTAGTGCTATTTTCATCTATCACATCCGAAATATTTTGTTTAGTATGTAAATGTTAAATTTTTCAGTGTACAAAAAAACGATTTATAATTTACTGAAGTTTATTTCATGAAGTATGTTCCAAGTTGAATTTTCCCCTAGATTCCCCATATAAAGTGCACTTAAAAATTATTCTCAATTAATGAATTATTGAAACAACATCTTGAAATTTTTTGACGACAGGAAGATCCAATTTATTATGTATTTTCTCAAAAGGGGAAGTTTCCCTAGATTTAAAGATTTCGCAAATAAAGTGAGCTTAAAAATAACCCTCAATTAATAAATTATTGAAACAACATCTTGAAATTTT
>BGPR01000399.1:540419-589755 GCA_013235015.1 Araneus ventricosus | reverse complement strand
TCGATATTGCTTCGTTCAGTTACACGTATTGCTGACTGCAGTCTGTGATAAAGGACAGTAGTATTAAATGAAAACTTTTACGGATCTCTTGAAAATTTATTGTTGTTATCTCCAAACTGTAACTGTTCAACTGCTATATGTCACTAGGTTTTCATTATGTGTATAGAACAAATATTTTATGGAGTATACTTATTTAACATGCAGAACAGAAAAGAGCAAAGGAACTACCATTGTCCTTCTATGTTTTACTGTAATTTTCAAAGAATTGAGTTTAGATTTATTTATTAATTTATGAAATTCTGGAAAACCGGATAAATCAGTAATTTACCTCTGTTGCAATTTTTTTTAGAATCATATTTAGATGTCATTTTCAAGCATGTTCAGAAATACCGTTGAACGGAACAAATTGAGAGTATTTATATGTGGCTTTATCTATATATATATATAAAATTCAATGTTTGTATGTACATACGTATGTATGCACATAATAATAATGTAATAATATATATATTGTATATATGTATCCTTGCTCATATGTAATACCTATAATAATGCATATATGTATCAACATATGTCTTTAATGTACATGCATTAATGTATTTATATCAATAATATTATATAATAACAATAATAATAATATGTATAGCACCATATATGTATGCATATATGTGATGTATTGCATGTAGATATAAGCATGATTACATGTAATGTATATATGTATCATGTCATGTCATATTAGCATATGTATGTCGTATGCTTATGTATGAGCTAAACTAATTCTTACGGTTTTCTGCAATACCTTTTAGCAGAAAAAAACGCTAATTAATATCATAGGCGGGCTTCTCCTCCTGACAAGCTGCTCGCCTTGATATTTTTGAAGTTTTTTGTCTTCATTTTGTTGTCTTTTTGTTTCATGTTTGTATTGATGTATTGCTTTTTTGTTGACGCAACTTTTGCCCGAATGCAGAAATAGCTTTCTCCATTTAATTTTTCTTGTATGTATGTAATTTTTAATTTTTGGGTTTTTTTTCGAGAATTTTTCGGGTTTTTTTATAACTTATGTTTGTTCCAGAATCACTTCTGAAACGCTGCACCGATTTTGGGGAAACTTGGTATACAACTTCCTCATTAGCCAATTTGAAGTACTGTAGGGATAGATAAGCCCTCACCCAGTCCCACCGGGTAGGCTGGGACAATGTCTCCAAAATGCTTGTAACAAATAGACTGATAGACACGCTTGACGATTTTTATGGCTTGGGCAATTTTGATGAAATATGGTACAAATAGTTCTAATTGTCCAACTAAAAAAACTATAGAGGTAAATAAACACCAACCCAATTCATCAGGATGGTGTGGGGCAAAGTCTTTTAAATACATTTAATAAATGAGCCGATTGGCATTAAATTTGATAGAGCTAGGACAATTTTGATGACACTGGGTACATATATTCCTCACAGGCTGACTAAAAGTAATGTATGGGTAAATAAACGCTAATCCAGTTCCTCAGAGTAGGGCGCGGCAAAATCTTCAAAATACATGTAAACTGGGCCGATTGACATGCTGTTGAATGTGGAAAGGGCCAATTTGATGAAATTCGGTACATGAATTTCTTATTGTCCGACTGAAAATACGATGGGTAAATAAACGCTAACCCAATCCCAGAGGGTAGGGTGGGGTAAAGTCTCTTAAATGCATCCAAAAAATGGTCCGATTGATATGAAATTTGATACGGCTGGAGCGATTTTTTGATGAAACTTGGTACGCATTTTCCTCATTAAGCAACACAATTTAATGTTGGGGTAAATAAGCCTTAACCCAGACCTTTAGGGTTGTATGGGACATTGTCTGCAAAATACACGCATAGACTTATCGAAGTGAAATTTAACTTACAGATTTCGACATATAGATCTAAAAATATGAAGAGGCTAAATCTTTTTTAACGAGCCCTTTAGGATGATAACTACAGATGAGGCATGTAGAAATGTTTATTTAGAATGGCTGGAGCAATTTTGATGAAACATGTTTCATTAGTTGATTTAGAAACTTTAATTGTTGAACTTTTAGTTAAAAACTGACTCCAAAATTGTTAAAAAATAAAACAGTTTTGAGCAATGAGGCCCTATCTCTCCCTCTTCTGGGTTGGATGAAGGTGAGTCATTGAAAGATATTTAACAAATGGATCGATCACCATGAATGTTTGATGTCCAGGGTTCTTAAAATAATAATATGTCTCAAAAATTGGCTAACAATCTAAGAAATATATGTAATACAGTATACTTAGATATATTATCAATGAAAGAAGCTTTTTGTAGTGTTAACTTATGAATCATTTCATAAAAAAATGAAAAATACTCTAGCAATAAAGTAAAAGTAGTAAACATTATATTATTTTAATAATATTTTCATTTTCCTGTCTTCCAAAAGATTTTGACTTGAAAAAGACCGGACAAAGCCGGGTACTTTGCTATTTAGTATAATATGTTTCAATGCTAGAATCGTATAAAGTCAGCACATGAGCTTGCGAAAATCGCAGGATACAGCAGAAAATAGACTTACTTCCTACCTGCGGAAAGCAGTCAGAGGGTTAAGATTGACTCAAAGTGCACTCAGTCTTTATATGTGCTGTACAGAATGTAAGGCTTTTTTCTTTTCCTACATTCTGTATAGCATATATCACCACAACTGCTTCACAGAAAAACAGTTGGCGTAAAAAATTACAGATACGTTACGTATTTATAATCAATTTCTATAGTATTCTTTAATAACAGATCAATCCTCATTAGGAGAATGATTATAATACTTTTAATTCTTCAAATTATATATATATATCAAGCATCAAAACGCTTAGGCCTCTTTACTGGAAACCACAAGTCGCGTATCCCAGAAGCGTTTTACCTCAGAGAGCGGCTTTATATGAATAATTCAACAGAAAGGAAGTCATGTAATTTCCGAACGCAGGGTGATTAATGGTAGTTCGGTCACCAATATCGATTAGACGGGCAAACATCGGTATAACAGTAACCCCCTTGACGTTCGGGATATATCGATAAATATGTGGTCTTCGAATCTGGACATGTTGGGTAACACAGTTAGGTAAACTGTATCTTTCCCACAAATAAACAGCTTATTGAAAATCCGTCTTCCCGATTTCGAAGAAGAGCTTCAGCCGGAGACTTGGGTTAAAATTAAATCCTTGGAGATACGATAGCTGGAATTCAAAGATCCGTAAGTTGGTTGTGCCATTTGGATGAATTAAGTTCCTGTTTTGAAGCTACAAGGGGGGAATTTTTTGACAGGTCTGTGCATTTTCAACCACGGCTAGACGACGAGGATGACAAGTCGTCACCTGGCCAACACATCTGGTAACGCCATTCCACATTTCTACGCCACACCAGCGTAGGAGAGGAGGGATAACCAACCTGAACGCGATCATAGGTGTTGCGTAAAAGTTTGAGCAAAATTCACTGATATACAGTAATGGCCAAAGAAAACTCACAGCTATAGTTTTGGTAATATTTTAAACATGAAATTAATTCAATCACTTGCAAGGTGGCGCAATAGAAAAAACGACGATTCATTCAAGCGTTCCTATTGCAAACAGAACAAAATTGACTTCTTTTCAACAGTATTATTTGCCAATTTAAATTAATATTGTCATATTCATAAAAAATATAAATAATTCGTTTTCATTGGCTACGATTGTAAAAATGAAAAACTTACAATCAAAAATACAAACACTTCTCAAAATGCCAAAACCTGGTTCGTGTGGAGTTTGATTGACACAGATTGAGAATTGCCAACGACCGTACGAAGCTGAAAGCAGCGATTCTGATCACCAAAGCTAAAGCCTCGGTCCCACGATCAGATAGCCCAAGGATTTCGTCCGGGGTTCGCGTTATTTCCTGTCTTCGGAACGGGAAGATTCGTTATCGCTCTGGGGCTTGTAAGAGCATCTGCGGTTTCCCGCGTATTGGCAGTAAATATCTGAAACATCAAAGAGGACGGACGGCACCATTACATCTGTTCCCGTGGCCTGTTGTATTTTGTACTCTGTTCTCATGTCTTAGTTTCTTAGCAGTTTCGAAAGGATTATGGAGTGGAATAATGAATTGATTATGGAATTTTGGGATCTGTACGAGGGAGAACCTCGTGAAAGTGGGGAAGTGGGAGTAAGAGTACGCAATCGGGTAAGAGTACGCAGGGTTTTTTTCCTGTTGGCAACAGTGCAAGCAGAAGCGAGTGTGATCATATCAATACGTGTGTTTTCAGCTCTCTCAAGAGACCGCCATTATTATTTTCATACTTGCTGTCTTTTATTTATCAGGTAAGATATGATTTCGTTATGTTAGCATGTAATTTTTCTGTGAAGAAATCTTAATTTTTCTGTAAATAAAGGACTAATGCTTACTTTCTAAGTAAATATCATTATGAGGTTTGTTCCCTTCTGAACAATGTGGCCACGTTAGAATTTAACTTTAGTGAATGTTACGACCATCTATGAACGGTTTAGATAAGCAATATATCGGCGGCTAAGAGTATACGCAGACCAGATATGCGAAAAGGAAAAGGTAGAATTAGAGGAAGCAAAGGCCAATCGCGTTTTTAATAAAAAATAAAAATGGGGACAAAACTTTAAAAAAAAGAAAAGCCCTGAAAGCAAAGAAAAAACTTATTCTGAATTCTATCGAAAACCCAGTTCCTTCAACAAGTTCGGCAAATAATGAGGGGACAATATGCCCAGGCTGCTAACACACATATGATGAAGATTGGATCCAGTGTGGATTGTAAGGAGTGGTGGCATGAGAAATGTTCCAGTTACGAAGGCAGTGACCATTTGTATGCGACTACTGCTAAATTTTCAGTGTGCGTACTTTTGGTCTCACGTCCTGCGTACTCTTATCTGCCACGTCGGATAAGAGTACGCATTTGGCATTTTCTTCCCTTACGTTTCGTAATATATATTTTTTTAAAGCTAAAATTTTAATTTTTTGTACCCTTCTTTCTAAGTTAATAAACTATGATTCAGTATATTTTCGAGGCTCTAACTTTTCAATTCTCATTTTTATAACGAAATATCCACTAGGTGCGTACTCTTACCCTCCTTTCCCTTACTAAGATAATCGCCAAACATAAAAAATTTCGGAGATAAATTTGAATAGTACATGAACCTGATTTTAATAAAAAACGAGCAAATTGTCAAATACAAGCAGATAAAAAATCAACAAAAATATAATTTTAATTCTTGAGCATTCATTAAAACATCAACATAATGCTTTAAGAATTGATTAGAATTTAAATTATACATCAATTCGAAACAATAAATTATTTTTTTAGGTTTGATGAAATGTTGCATGTTTATTGAATACCTTGTAAAGCGACAAAGTTTAAATTTATACAAACTGTATACTCATTGCTTCTTATAAACTAAATGTCAAGTTCAAATGTTATTTAGTTCTTCGTGTTTCATATATAGAGGAGTAATAATATTAAATAAACCATTGCAGAAATTCAGAGAATTGAATTTAACAATAATTCTTGTCTCTTTTTTTTCAATACAGATAATTAACATATTTATTTTAGTTCAAAATATGCAAACGCGAGAAATCGAGAAATACAGAAATTCATTTTAAGAATATATTTTTTAAGATAATAAATATTTAAAAATAGTATATTGTCCTCAAAAGAAGGTCAGTTGTTGGAATTATAAAATTTAAATCGACTATTAATTTCTTGTTATTTTTACACGAAAATTTTGTGTTGGATATTAAATAGTGCATGCTTTAATAGCAACACTTCAGATGCATTGTTATAACAAAAATTACATTTTTTGTACGCCATATCCTATTTTGATTGAATTAAATACAAGTAAATAAATTGGTAGCCACAATATTTGCAAATATAGCAAATGAGAAAAGAACACTGACTGACACATTTACTCGTTCTGTTGAATATAAATTTAAAGAAACAAATTTTTTTCACATTTCGAAAATATTATTTTCAAATTAAACGAAAAGACCTGCGTTGTATTTACTAAAGCTATAAATGTAACACTAAACTTCAGTACCTAAAAATATTTCGAATTTTTATGAAATTTTGTTTCGCTTCATGAGCTCAGTGAGCTCATAAAATTCTATGAAATGCTTACTATTAAATATTATTCAAAATTGAAATGATGCCGTCGGGGTGCGTTGCGTTTTACAGGTTTTTTCAATAACTCGCTACTCAGCAGCACAAAATTCGCTGCAAAAAAGGCTACTTTCTCGTCACTGTCCAATTCATAAATTTCATTCATTTTTTATTGAAAATTATTTCAAAAAAATCAATAGTGAAACTGAAGGAGCGAAACAGAGGAAAGGGAAACTCTCTCGAAAACCGCTGCTGACCTGCAGAGTGTTGAGAGATTTGACGAAAAGCGGTTCAGTGGCCAGACGGCGCTGAGTAAATTTGCCAAGTTACGCGCCGTGGGAATGGCGCATCTGGTCCAATTCAGACTGCATATTTACGAATCCTACTATAGTTTGGATTGAGGTCGCTTTTCATTGGCTCTCAGCGTCACGTGACTTTGCTTGCTTCTGAATGATGTCATAGGAGCGCGCTTAGTTTAGATTTCGATTTTTGTCTTAGCTATTGTATCATGGAGAAACCAAAATTATCTTTATCTTGAATTCATCATTCCCTTTAGAAATATCCAAATAATCGTAATTAAAAGATAATTTTGGGTTTTCCATGATACAATAGCTAAGACAAAAATCGAAATCCAAACCAAGAACGCTCCTATGACACCATTCAGAAGCAAGCAAGTCACACGACTCTAAGAGCCAATGAAAAGTGACCTCAATCCAAACCATAGTAGGATCCGCAAATATGCATTCAGACTGGCCATAAACCCCTTACGACGCGAGTAACTCGGAGGTTATCTGATCGTGGGAAGCAGCATCGGGTGCTGTCAGTACTTGGGAGGGTAACCACCTGGGAACACCACGTGCTGTTGGCATCTTTTTTTCTCCCCTCCGGCCCGTGAAAGGCCTTACACCCTTCCGGGTAGATTGGTTCGGGGTAGGTGTTAATAAAAATAATAATAATAGGCTGAGGATGGTGTCGACTCACACGACACACGCCAAGTGATTACCATCACTTTATTTTTGGAATATGCTCAGAACCTTACAAGAGGAAAATAGAAAGATCATTACAGTATAGCAAAATACAGCGTGCAGTTAGATGTTAGATGACATAAACAGTGACGTTCACCACATGATTGTGACATGACGTTAATTGAGTCCATTAAAGTAAAAAATAATGTTGTGTTAAATGAGATTTCGTAAGTATTTTTTCTTTAGATGTTAAATTAATCCTTAATAGATGTCCTGAATATTATTCGAAATGTTTGATTCCACATATGTGCGTTAAAAAATCAATATATATTTTTTAATTTTAGCCAAATTTAGCCAACTAATCAAATAGAATCTACCTTCTTAAAGTATTTATTTAAAAATTATATTTTCAATTTATTTGGCAATTTTAATTGCAAAACAGAAGAATTTGCTTTTCCTAATTAGAAAAATTAATTTAAGTTACGACGTTCTAATTCCAAAGCATAAAATCAATATTCTGATCTTCAAAAATGGGAAAGGTTGTTAATTTCAGTTCACTTATTATCTTTTCGTTAATAAGCTTTATTTCAGAGAATTCACTTTATGGAAGAAAACTTTCACATATGTTATTCTCAAGAATGGGAAATCAATCCATTTTTCTCCCTTTTGTACTACATGAAGTGGGAAAATCTTCCCTTGTGTTTGATTTGATTGAAAGTTCAGATTAAATTATAGTATAATTTTTCTTCCGTAATTCCTAATCATGTAATTGTTGCCCAGTTTGCTTCATTCAACTTTTAAAATAAATTATATAATTTTTCATAAGAGATTTTTGCGTCAAAAAATGAATTATTCTAAAGTACTAGAATGAAATGTTCTGTTTTTCTTGAAAAAAATTCTTAAAAACTGTTGGAAATTATACGCAGTTAACTTTCCTTCAGTCTCATTCAATCTTCTAACCAATCACAAGCTATTGTGATAATGTCATGATACAATACGTCACTGCGTGACGTCATATATATCCCATGATTCCTTTCATGGAGAGCCGGTATAATGCAGTTAGTGATGTAGTTTGAACTGTGCTTGTGAAACGTTCTTTATGTCTGTGTCTTTGTCTTACGTGCTATGTGTTCAAAATAAACGATGATTAAACCAGTTTCTCGAACTCTACTAATTGCACTCTGCTAATTTTCCCTTCAAAAACCCTATTATTAAGGTTATATAATTTATTACCCTTATTTTCACTAGTAAAAATTTTCTATATTTAAAAAAGAATTATAATCATTTCATCACTCTTATTCATTTACGATAAACTGCCTTTGTTCGTTTGAAATCTTAACATGACATGTAGTTTCCGAATTAGAACGTTGCATTAATATTTAAAAGAACCACCTGCTTTTAAACTATCGGTTAAATCGACCATCATTAAACGACGGAAACCTAAAGGAGATTTCCAGGAAGTTTCTTCCCATGTGGGCAATTTTCAAGCACAGCTGCAGCTGGTTTCTAGTGCAGCTGCGACATATAATGTTACTTCGATACTATTTTCAACACAATGCTAGGAATAAATCTCCATTAAATGAAAACATCTGATCCCTAGAGATTGTTCCAATGAGCTATTTTTAAATTTAAAAAATAATTTTGAAAAGATAAAAACCTAGCATAGATCAACTGTTGCAGCAACAAATTATAATTACTGTGCAACCCACCTTCGATTTTTAATGGTAGATGTAGCCTTATACTAAAAATAAGGGTAATGAGTAAGAAACAAAGGGCTACCCTGGCCCTGCCGTAGCATTTGAATGACAGTAACCGCAATTTTAAGATAGAAACTGAGGGTGAAGTCCTAATGGTAATAACCAGCCTCTGCCCAACCCGTAGGTACGTCTCGTCATCAGAGTGGAAGTAACTCAACCCCACAACATTACTGTACACACCAGGGAGTTGAGAACCCTCTTATTTATCCGCAGGCTTCTCATCCATTTACTCGTGGTAACCCCCGGTGGGAGAGGGTCACGAGTAAGCGGTATTTATGATTGTTCATTACAGATGTTACAAAGGTTGAACCGTTATTAGTTTTCCTGTATATACAGGTAATTACAGTTGATATACCATTAAACGTTGGGCATTTCAAGTGTAAATAATCTAGCTGTTCTCTTATCACTCAGTAGATAGTTGCTAAACTCCTCTATCCAATTATATGGCCTCATATGTCATAGTTTGGTTTTTTGCTAAAGGTGGAAGATAAAATATAAAACGAAAAAATGTAGAAAGAGATCATAGATCATGTCTTCCATTGATTTGAAAAAAGGAGCGAGGGAGAATCCCTTAATACGATTGAACCGTTATTAGTTTTTCCTGTATATACAGGTAATTATAGCTGTATCCTTTATTATTATCCAGCTTATTCCTTTATTTTTAAATCTACCATGTGATATACAAACATATTCCTTTTCGCATATGAAAGTTGTTTGTTAATAAGGATTTGAAGCCTTCTAACGTCAAGTGTGATAAAAATAGGGAAATTGATGACGATGAAAAGAAAACATGATACTGATGGAAGAATCTGAAGTGGATGATTTTAACTCTTTTCAACGAGAAATGGACTCAGCGGGGATAGAGAATATTACTTATTGTGAATCATCTATAACAGTTTACAACAAATATGTATATTTTGATCGATAATTTTGGGCGTGTCAGAATGAAGATCCATTATTCGTACGTCTTCAGAAATGATGGAACTGACTGTAGTGATCTGGATGTGACAAGTTTGAGAGCACCAATCTGGCAAAATCAAGATTTGTTTTGGTGGTGAATAACCAGTTTGCGATTTCCGAAAGTCAGATAACAGATATATTCTCGAATCCCAATCGATGAAGTAAATGGTAGGAAAGACGTATTTGTTGTTTCAGGTAGTGTAAATGTCAAAGAAAAATGAGTTGAACAGTGGATTGAATGTTCTACTTCAACTGGAAGTTCAACTTACTAGTACTAAATTCAACTGCTAGTTTTTACTAATTTTAATGTGTATTTCTAAGCCTTAAATACTTCCTTCTTGTTTGTCATAATATTTTGTCCTTTCTGTTCATATAAAGATTCATTCCCCAACTTTTCCAAACAAATTGGAGATAGAATGATTGTATATTTTCCCAAATTGGAAGTGATAAATAATTCTAATTTATATAAGAAATTCCATGAAATAGAAGATGTTTTTCCAGAAAAGCCATAAAGAGAGTAGTTTGGATAAATGGGAACGGGAAATAGTAGTAGACCTCTCTTCGATCACATATAATCATTTTAAATTGAAAAGAATGACATTGTCTAAAAAATTATTTTCCAATTACCCCAACTGACCCTATCTGTTTTCTTCTTTAGACATTTTATTTCCAGAAATTTAACTTAAATGTTACTTATTTTCTGAACCACTGTTGATCCATGACTTCACTAAGAGACAAAGAAAATTGTCCTCTTTGGTTGGTTAAACTAAAATTTATTTCTGCTGCCCGAAGACGGTTTAGAACCCAGTACAAGAAAGAAGTAACATACAGAAATTCAGCAACCAAGTGGATGAAACTATCTAAATAGACATGTTTAGTCAAACATAAGTCACGGTCTGGTAGGCCAAAGTCTAGTGAAGAAACTGTATTATCCGTAGAAAAGTAACAAAAACAATAAATCATGTTTTTGTTACATCTTTCTAAATCCATTCTCAGAATCTTTCTACTACATATAACTTCCTAAATAAAAAGAATTGTAAATTGCACATGAATATTATGTACTCCCTTTAAATATTGTTGTTTTTTTTTTAAAAAAAAGTGTCTCATGCTTACTTGTATCAATTGCAAAAATTTAGTTTCTGTACGCTGTGTTGTTTTACAACAGGATCGCATATTTTCATGCAATAAAGTATTTCTTTGTCGCATTTTTGCATAGGCATTTTTTACAGCTTGAAAAATATTACCTATTTTTAGAATGGGTCGATTTATTTTTATTATGCTTTATTCATAAAAAAATTATCAGTTGTTGCTTAGACAAATTTTTACAATAGTTATTAACTGAAAAATTTATCGGATTCATTCGATAGTTGATTTTAATACGCAACAATGATTCTAATAACTATTATATTCTCCAAAATTATTAATCTAAAACATGTTCTATTGGACGTTTTTAAAAGATATCCTAAATTGTATTCAAGAAAAATAAACGCAGGAACGTGTATTCAAGAAAAATAAACGCAAGAACGGAAAGAGACACTTCTTACATTAAATTAATCTTTCATATTGACTGATTTTGTTACATATAGCTATCTTACATACCGAACTTCAATGTTAATTTCGACAATATATACTTAAACGGCATGAGTAAACATCCTTTTATTTCAAAAAACTAGATCCCGACCAAAATACACTTTATTTTAATAGATTTTTAAAAATAGAAATATATCAAAATGTAATAGAATATGTACATTAAAAAAATTTTCCAAAATTCACCAAGAAATCAAAATCGTTCAAAAATACGGATTCTCTTTTTCTAGTGTTAACATAATTCACTGGCTATATGATCCTAATTTAAAAGACAATAAATGCGCATCAAAGTCTCCTGCAAGAATGAATCTAATAGAATATAAAAATCAATTGCTTTTGATTAAAATTACTTTTGTGAGAGTCTCCTCTCTTAAATTACCTTGAAAAGCGTCTTCTCCGTTTTGGCTCTCGAAGTTCCACAAATCTAATTTAAAAAATGAGAAAATAATAGAGGAGCGAAATAAGCTTCTAAGTTCTAGGTATTAAGCATCAAATCACAAAGAAGAGATCTGAATATTAAATACCCTTAATGCACTTGTAGGTGTCTGAGAAAAAAGAAATGTAAATTCTTCTTCAAAGAACCAAGATAATTACTTATCTGAAATATCTTGAAATAAATTAGCTTTAGAAATAAATTGATGAGAAAACTCAGAGCTTTCATATTTTTTTTCGATGATAAGATAGTCATCTTTTCTAGAGTATTTTAATGAAATCTGAGCTCGGTTGCATATCAACATCCCTTCTAAAAGAAAAAGCCAGATATGAAACATGTTTGCTCATTCCATATTTTGAAAGGAATGGTATTTAGACGAAATGGAATGGAAAGAATAAAGGCGCGGAATGAATAATTTATAGTTTCAAATACAGGGCATTCTAAAAAAAACGCATGCACACTCCAAATACCTATTGTTACAAATGTGAAAGACCGTTTTTCCTGCTATGTTAGTCTTGTGGTTAGAAAGAATATTTTACAGAGATTCGTATTGTATGGAAGCCAATGGCGCACGACCTTGGCGACAAATTTGGCAACTTTGGCGACAAAATGAAGGTCATCGAAAATATTCGAATTATTGACCTATCTCTTTTAGGAACAGATGTATAAAGAATGTACTAGATGATTCTATGCGACGTCACATTCTGTCGGAAAAGGTACAAATAACCGAAGGTGCTGAGACGAGTGAACGTCTTTGGAGTGTTTTGAACGTCTTTGGAGTGTTTTTGTACGTCTTGAATCTCTTTGCAATTTTGTCCACAATGCGAGCTGGTAAGCTGATAGACACCGAGTGGTATTGAAAGTTCTGTTACTGATACTATTATTCATTTGCTGTCTGTTTGTGTTGCTAATTTGTACAGGAGCTATTTTTCTTCTTTCCTGCGCTTCGTGATTACCGGAATAATCGTGAATAGAGAGTAGTTCTCCATTATCCTGCTTGTTGGACTGTTTACACCGTGGAACCACAGCACGATTTTCGTGATGTTATTAAGTAGAAAGTGAATAACATGCAGCGAAATGTCATCAGTCAAATTAGATAAGACATTAATTATTATCGCGGCATGAGGAGCAATCTTGATGGTATTCTAATGGTTAGAAAATGAGAGTGGTTAGAGTAAAAAGAGATATAGTTGAGTTCCTACCACACTAACTGAATCTAATCACGTTGAATTCCTTTTTGTTGAGATGCTTGAGACATTATGTTTATGGCTGCAACGGACGAGTTGAGAGCAACTATTAAAAGAGAAGAAAGCATACTAACAGATATGCTAGGCGACGTTTGCAGTTCCGCTTGCTGGTGATATGTAAGTGTTGTTCGATAATTCCTCTCAAAAAGTTTTAAAAAAACTTTTTTCCCGGATAATTATACTATCCAATATTTATTTTTCAACATAATTTCCTTTGAGATTTATACACTTAGTTCAGCAATGTTCCAGTTTTTTTTCCGTCCATGAAATACAGTTTGTCGAACCCTTCAAAGTAGACAGATGTTTCGTAAATAAATTCACCGTTCGATGAAATTTTCTTTCCAAACAGCCATTTTTTCGTATTTTGGATCAAAAGTAATCCGAAGGGGCGAAACTGGGAGAATACGGGGGATTCGGCAGATTTTGGTACCTTAATCGTGTAGTTTTGCGTTAATTATTGCAGAAGTGTGAGTTGGTGAATTTTCATGGTGAAAAAGAATCTTCCTTTTCGCTATGTGAGATCGTTTTTTCTTTATTTCATTGTTTCTATAATCCAGCAAAGAAGCATAATATTGTTAGGTAACTATTTTGCCCTTTTCCAAAAAATATAAAAAGATTATACCATTGGTGTCCGTGAACATTCTAAAACCAATAATTTAACTAAAATGAAATCCAAGCGAGAAATCTGGACTTGTTTCAAGACACTGAAATAGAGACAGAAAATTTCACTGAATATTAATTTCACTGAAATAAAATCCAAACAATATATCTGAACTTGTTTCAAGGCAGTAAAATTTAGTCTTATTTAATTTCTAACTCAGAATCATTTAAATAACAGTCTAATTCTTAGCGATTTTTTTCCGCAATTCTTAATTATCTGCGTGGCAAACCGCAGATTTTATTAAATATATAATAGAAATGAAACTCAGACAAAAAATCTAAACTTATTTTAAGGCAATTAAATGGATTCTTATTCAATTTCCAACTGAGAATCATCTAAAAAACAGTCCAAAATTTATCGATTCTAAATTATTCGTGTGAAAAACAGCAGAATACTTCATGACAATCCTGCCTGTAATAAAAAAACCTATTATTTTTTTAACGCTTGCAGCTGTATGAAATGAAATTTCTCATCTCTGAAAAGCTAGCCCTTCCCTTCAAAAACTTGAGAAATAAAGAGAGAGATTTCTTTTACAAGACAAATTTACTTTTAGAAATTTATTGCACTTTCTAGCATCGAAAGTTATTAAAACTTTCCAGAAGTTACACAACCTGGTATGTTAATATAGGGAAAGGTTTATGGTAAGTCTTTCCTACGATGTTCCGCCTATTCTAGGCTATGGTGGCTGATTAACTTCAAGGCTCTTTTTATGGCATTCCAGATATACTGAATGGATTTGATTTGGTGTTCTTAGATTGAAAATCCGTAACATAAAACTTAATAAAATAATCCTAGAACAGAAGATAGCCATCTGAAACCAGGGAGAAAAGCTGTCGTCTTGTTTTTATTTTTCAATTTATATCAAACAGTTATAATCCCATCTAGATAGTCTATAAGTAAATCATCAATTTATTAAAAAATATCAGGATAATCCACAAGAATTTCGATAACAACTATCGGAGACAAGTTCTGAGCTATTTTCACTTAGAACAATTTGAGACTAATCATAAAATTACGTACTTCAGTGTTCCTTCCGACACTCCAATCTCCATCCTACGCTTCAAAAATAAATCCTATATTTTAGTAAATATATCATATACTCCAATAAAAAAAATACTTCAGCATTTCTCAGACTTATTTCCATGAATACATTCATCTTTCTTGGTATAATTTTAAGTTTTCTTTTACTGTAACCAAGGTAATTAGAAATGCAATACAAAGGAAAAACTAATTTCAGGAATTATCGGAAATTAGTTCTGATCCATTGTAACTCAGAGTAAATTCAGACTGATCCGTAAGATGACATAGTTCAAAAGAAAATTTAACTAGCAAAGAGAATTAAAAATTTTAAATGTATGAAAAATTTGAAATATCTGACACATTGTATCCAGTGCGCGCAAAATGCAAAGGCATCCATAATGACAATGACTAAATTAAAACAAATTGATCCTTAGAAAATATTTAAAAGGAATTAAAAGAATCAGGCCTGAAGACTTCATCAAGGGTCACCCCATGGCAAGGGTTCAAAAATGGGATTTTTTCTGCGATGGGCCTGACTTATGCCAAAATTTGACCCCTCGTGACGCAAAAATCGCAAGTCATTGAGAGAGTCGATAAGCAAATTTTCCAAAACACAGAAATTTGCCATGAACATAATACCACAATATCATAATCCATGTGAATGACTTTATTAACATATTCATTTTCCGTTGTGTAATTTTAAGTTGTTCCTTACTATAGACAAGGTGCAAGCAGTGCGAGACAAGGAGAAAAAGAAATTCTAGCCGAGTATCACTTGCTTATCTTGCAACACTCCATTATCGTCCACTTCATATTTGACTCATCATTTAATGAACCTGTTGCTTCCCCCTTTGAGGGCATTATCACTTATTTTGAAAAGCTCTGTTATAGTTTGTGAGTCAGGTTACACTTCTTATCTTCTCTTTATCATAGGGTGTTGTGAATCGGGATATTACTCCATACTACTATTTTCTAACTGCCTTCTATCCTAAATATGGAATTTAACCTTTTATCGTAAGTAAGGAAGTGAATCTTGTATCTTAAATTGGGAAATCAACAGATATAATGCATTCAGAATTGGCTCCGTCTTGAAATCTCGTCTCTAAAATTCTGTACGATTAAGCAAATCCTTCATCATGAGCTTAATTATTTGAATTGACACAACATTAAGGGGATGGTGGACACTATATAGCTTTGTTCTTAATTATTGACTTGGAGTTCTGAAATTTTGTCCACATATCTATTGAAAAATTACTATATGGTATATATTTTTTTTTTAAAAAAATTAACTCAATAAAATTTTAAAAATTAAAAAAAATTATTTTTTTTAATTTTTTTAAAAAGATTTTCATATTTTCATTTCATTTCACATTATTATTACTCATAAGTACATTTACAACATAAATGGGTATCATTTTGATATTTCACTGAATAGTTAATTTATAGGAAATATTTTTGTTTTGTTTACTTAATTTTCATCACAATTTTACATTTTTTCTAAATAAAGTGACTTTTAACTATCTAAATGAAGTCGAAAAATAAAATGGATACCAAGATTTATTTTAGTATCTGTCAGAATACCGTACTAAAAATTTCATAAGATTTACCAAAAAAATTAAGACGCATGGAACATTTTAAAGACACGTAAAGCTGAAAAATATAGTTTTGAGAAAAAGGCATTTTAAAATATACGTGTACCTACACTTACCTTTGATACTTGCTCTTTTTATACCATACATCATTTATTTTATTAAACTATAGACATATTTATGCTATTTTATTCACTTAAAAGTAAGTTTTGAAGAGAAAAATGTTTAAATGGAAAGTCTTGATTTGAAGCGTTAGAATTTTCAGGCACGCATGTTTTCGAAATTAGTATAAATAACTATTTATTCACAACAAAAATAAATTGAACTTGACTTTTGACTATCTAAATGAATTGGAAACATAAAATGGATACAAATATTAATTTTAGTATCTATCAGGATACCGTAATAGAAATTTCATAATTAAGACTCATGAAGACACGTAAATCTGAAAAAATATAGTTTTGAGAAAAAGACATTTTAAATATCTATACACACTTGCCTTTGATACTTGCTCTCTTTATACCATACTAATAAGAAGATGCATTTGAAGGGGAAAAAATATTTAATGATTTCTATGGATTCATTTTTCCACAGTTCATCGACAAACAGAGAATTTGACGCGTTATAATTTTCAGGAATATGTATTTCTAAATTAATATAAATAACTACTTATTCAAAACAAAAGTAAATTAAAATTTGCCAGGATCATATGTTTCACCTTCTTTTTCAACGATTTTTGTATTATTATTAGATTTAGATAGTTTCTTCGAAATTCTTTTTCTTTTCCACTTCTCAGTACCCCTACTTTCACGTTGGGCTATGCGGCGTTTATCACATCTTTGAGCAATGTGAACAGATTCTGAGTTCAATTCATTCTGTTATGCGCTAAGGTTATTCAAGCAGCCAAAATTGAACTCACCTATGGCAGAAATTGCTGCCAATTCGAGCCGCTTTTTAGAAACGAAAGTTTCTTTTGGGTAATTGTTCCAAATAACACTATGAATGCTCTCATTTACATTCTGGGTTTTTCCCGAGACGCATCTTGCCAACAGATCGTTGTTTGCAAGCCTTTGATGCACAGGCAGTATTTTTCCAGAAATCTTCATTGACGAATGAGACTTTGGCTTTTCATTGTTAGCCAATGCCCTCTGATAAAAGCACCATGATGTCAAGCCTGTTGGGCATTTATTATGCTTAGGTGCTTTGTCTGTCGATGAACTGTGGCATAATGAAGCAAAATTGCAGTTTTCATTTTCTGTACATCAGAGACGTTGTCTTTTATAGCTTTCCTGTAAAAATTTGTAAGCTTTAATATAGTGCTTTCTTTCAAGCTTCTCTCTTTGCGACCACCAATTGTGACACCTTCAAATCACCGCTCTTTGATTTTATTGCGAAGTCCTGTCCCAAGTCACTTTACCATATGATTTAGACATTCTTCTTTAGAAATTTTCATACTGTCACCATGTAGATCTAATTCTAATAAATGTTGGTATGTCTTAGAATCACTATCTGACAGAATACTCATGTATCGCATACCTCAGTTTTCAACTGATCTCATCTATAAAATTTCTGCAGCTTTAACTTTCATCGCATTTGATGATCTCACACAGTTTTCGCTGCATTCTGGCTTGTGGGCTTTGTACCATATGGAGAAATCAGCACTGTGTTCCCCAAGATCCCTTTTTGCAGTAGTGCATTCAGAACAATATTTCGAAAGTATCTCGTAATCAAAGACGAGACCAGTCAAAATATCAACAACTATACTAATACCATAAAGCGATGTATGTCCACGTTTCTGCCATGTGCCATCATACGGGACTGTGATATCAATATTTTCGTCAGATGGTGATGCTAACTCATTATGCTTTTGGATAATAATTTTGTGAGGCACTTGAAGAATGACATCTTTATAGCTCTGCTTCTCCTCATACAATTTATCTAAACAATTTGAAAATGTTTTTTATCCATTGCACGAATGCCAATAGCCATTGAAAAACTTCCAATGCTACGTGGCCTTTCCCAATTTTCAAAAAAGCTTCAACAAGCATTTTATTTGCTTCAAAACATTTATCATCATTCCACGATGGCTGGAAAATATGCATTTAAATATTTTCTCACAGTTTTTGAATTTTAGTTCTATTTTATCCATACTGTTATTTATGATGACATAAGAATTTTTTCAATGGCATTGCTTGTTGAAGCAGAAGTAGAAGACAACATTTCCAATTTTGTGGCACTTACGTTTAAAGAGTTTTTCTTTTCCCTACTTTCATTGCTTACACAGTTTACAACACACACTGAAATATCGGAATTCTCTACTTTATCTTTTTCCCATCTCTTGCCTATGCTCGAAGCACACAAACGCTTTAGTTTTAATGGCCTACCTTTCAATTTACGATATCGTCGACTAACGGTATCCATTATGCAAAATATACACAAAGTATAAAGTATTATTACTTACCAGGGTTTTGAAGCAAAAAAAGTCACTTCAGAGGATACCAGGAAGCAGGCAGAAAACACAAATGATGATAACAAATAACAACACGTCAACCCGTTAAACACGAGGGAGAAATGTAAACAAAACACGGCAAACAGCAGTTAACAGTTACAGTTAAAATCCACGAAAGCTAAAACGTAAAAATATTAATTCTAAAATAAAATGTAAAAAAAATCGTGGTTCCTCTTTATTGACGTTGTTATTTACATATTTAAATTTTTTGTCCCTTTAAATTTTTTAAATGCCTATAATTTTTTAATAAATTTATTTAGAAACACGTGGTTTTGTGCATACGGTTCAGTAAAGTAAACAACATCTTAATGTAACAAAAAGTTTTCTATATTTTGGTCAATTTTTGCCAATTTCAATGTCCACCGTCCCCTTAAGTTGAATATTAAAATTAGCCGTTGACTGGTTTCCGCTGGTTAAATCTCAATGTAAATGAATATTTTAATTCGATTATTTTTTCGGATTTCCTGATAAAAAATTACTTCTTCTTAAATTTCAGAGATGAATCCCGTACAATAAGTGATCAAACTAAAAGCAATCAATTCCCTAGAATTTTTGAGCTGTGAACTATTCAGTAACAGGAAGTTTTCATTTTATATGGCAAAAGTACATCTAAAAATCTTGCTTTCTATTGCTAATTCTTGTTCGAAGAAGTGTTCGGAGCAATCACTCTCAAATTTATATATCTACCTTATAGACAGACTAAACGTCCTGAAATGGGGGAATTGCCATACAAAATTTTCTGAACTTGACACGTTATTTCAGTTCATTTCAATGCAAAATGCAATTTGAGGTAAAAAAATTTATTTTATCACAAATTTTGTGAAAGCAGTAGTCTTGTGCTTGCCTTATTTAATATTCAATTAATTAGATATTTACTTTTTCATTAATTTTAGTTAATCATCTGATATTTACTTTTTCAATTAAAAAATCAAATTGAAAAAGGCTACCCCCCAAAAAACTGAAAGAGCCAAGCAAACACAAATTGCATCCTTTTTCAATAAAAAATTAAAAGGTTTAAAATGCATTACTTTGCTATTTAAATAAGTCTCAAACTGTACTGTGCCAGAAATAATGAATTAAGAGTTTTTTTAATTAATATTTTGTCTCCCAAAAATTGTAACCTTATGTTAAAATAATATTAAATATTTATATAAATATTTAATATTATAGGAAAGCTCATTATCTGATCATACCCAACTTTTGATAGATATCTACAATTTTAGTAAAAAGAGAGACTATATATTTTAAATTTCATTCATCTAGTTTGTTTCGTTTTAACTTACTTGTATGCGAAGTATACAACGAGAAAGTATTGTAATCGTCGAAAAATACAACCTCGAGATTTTGATAAAAACCTCTTTTTAAACCTTCCTTGAGTCCGAAATTATTTCTGTCTGTCTCTGTGTCTGTGAACATGATAACTCAAAAGTGTGTGAGCTAGACCGATGAAATTCAGCATGTGATCTTTACACTAAGTTTGTAGATTTCTATCAAATTTTGGACGATAGCTGTTAGTCTGGCTGCCCGCGCTCATGTGAATAAGATAAATCAAAAACTTAAATATCTAGCTGGATAAAAATTTAGTACATAGTTTTATCATCAAAATTGTAGATCCGTATCAAATTTTAATTTCAATCTGTCGAAAAAAAGCGTTCAAATTGCATATTCGGTTTTCTTCATCATACAATCGGCTACGATTTCTATAAATGATACTGTTCCTGTTGGCGGTTTAAAAAAACACATCAAATTGCTGCTTCACTCCAAATGGCAGGAGCAGTGGAACATAGAGACTAGAAGCAAGCTTCATGCTGTCAAACCAACTGGCCTTCTTTAAAGAACATAAAAGCTGATGCTATTTTGTCTTAGCTACGTGTAGGTCATACAAAATTTACTCACCGTCACTTATTGCTCGGGGAACAAGCGCCAATGTGCTCAAAATGCAACTGTATTATGTATGTTCATCACATCTTAGCAGAATGCTCAAATTTTAACTCACAATGTTTATATTTTTTTCATACTACGACAGTTTCATTACCTACGTTACTTGGAGAAACCCCACATATTCATTTTTTCCCATTTTTTAAAGCAATCAATTTTTGCTCTCTTATTTACACACAGTTCAGTTTTAACTGAAAATTTTTTACACATCGGTTTTTTTATACATATGCAATCTCATACTTTTATCTTGGCATGATTTTACATTTTTTTAGCGCCCCGTTTGCTCAAGTTCATGGCTCTTGCGCCAAAAAATTCAACACAACCATCATCATACAATGACGCATAAAACGGCCATATTGTGTATTGGCGGCCGCTTGGCGTATTTTACTCCTTATCTTGTATTGAACCGGAGACCTTTGGGTCCCGAGCCGAACATCTTAACCACTAGACAAAAGGAATCCCCAATGTCCGGAGGTGGATATTGGCTAATATAAATCAGAGTAAGATGGCGTAGCATGGTGCGCCACAGGAGCAACCCCCAGCTTGTTTGATATTATCTGAATATCAAGGAAGCGATGTGCTGCGTGTATATGCCAGATTGTTGGTTAGCAGGCACGTGCGTGCTTTGTACTATGAAATGGTCATAGGCTTTGCGTGCTGTGAAATGCGTCACAGACTTTGTGCTATGAAATGGTCATAGGCTTTGTGTGTTGTGAAATGCGTCACAAACTTTGTGCTATGAAATTTGTCATAGACTTTTGAATTGGGAGAGCTGCAATGCTGTAGAGTCCTGCCATCTGGTGGATATAGCAGAAGATGGAATTGATCTGATTTTTGGTGCTGCCATTAGAGGGACTGAAAGTTGTTGTTGCGTGTTCTTTGTCCTCGAGTCACCACTATGGAGGCGGAATAGAGCCAGAGACCTTTGGGTCCCGAGCCGAACATCTTAACCACTAGACAAAAGGAATTTCTAATGTTCGGAGGTGGATATCGGCTAATATAAATCAGAGTAAGATGGCGTAGCACGGTGCGCCACATATTGATGCCCTTTCGTCTTACTGTTATTTTATCATATATTATTGCCCTTCGCCGCGGTCTAAAAAGGTAATATAATTCTAAGTACTCTTCGTTTTCTGAACGCTGCTGAATATTCTCAATTTTTCTGCACAGGTGTGGTACGACACCTTTGTTAGGGAGTATATGAGAAAATCTAGGGAAGACCACTTCCGCTCGTTCAGTTATCATATTCACAGACAATAGGAGATAATTCCAAATATAGTACTTTCGGATTCGTGAAAATCTAAAACGTGGAGATTGATCAAATTCTCGGACTTTTCGGGAATTACAATGCTTCATTTTGCTATATTTCGTATACGACAAAGTAAACAGATCAGAACTTTGTGCGAAAGTTAACTGTGAAATGCGTAAATTCAGCTTAAGCTTATGCGACATAAAATTATATGTTAAACAACTATGCTATTAAGCGTGTCCTGAAAGCGTGGAATATGAGGCATGTTAATTTGTTCAATAGAAGCATATTTGCACAAAAGTTCATTCTTCGCAGAAAATGAACTTCCCTTTCAAGACCGTAATCAAATGCACTCGACTTATTATCTTGCAGGCAGCTTTTTGTTGACGCTACAAAATTTGCTCAGCGTCTAAGAGACAACCGTCCTGCGTATACAACTGTTTGGTGGTTTACGAAATTTGCTTATGAATGGATCTTGGAAGCATCTTATTGAATAAAGCCGACGCATGTCTGCATTTTCTGAATCCTTTAGAGTGTCTTATATGAATAGAGCTAAATTGCACGGAAATGAAGTGTAAATAGCGAACACTTGCTCAGAAACCCGCCTGTAGTACAGATGTCTATTGATGTAATATTTTCGCTAAATATAAATGTCTTATAGGGGGAGAAAAGATCTTCTGCTAGCAAAGTTACTTGTATGCCTTCATATGATAAATATTATTTCATATTATATTAAAAGAAATATCTGCAATAAATTCAGAAATTATTTTATTGCAGTACTTCTAATCCCACTTTGTTTAGCATACCTAGCCGTATCCATGAGTTATCGACTCATGATAAATTGAAAATACGGTGTCTTCAGTTAGTTAAAGAGGCTTCGGGCTAGGTTGCGTTCCTGAAAGATCGTTTAAAAGAAACTGGCCCACATTTGTGTTTTCCATGGTGGGAAAAACCCCAGCGGCCGGAATAAAAAATTTTGGAAGCTTCGAGACTGTATTCTCAAATGAAACAAATTAAACTCAAATAAAGAAAAATAGGAATTGCTTTTTTGAATGGACATTTTAGACTTAACAAATTTTAGAATGACTATGTTATGCAACTCCATACTTGGCCCTGTGCATATAACAATTACAGTTATCTAACAATTGGGTGGATACAGAACAGAACCTATAAATATATATCGTTTAGAAACTTTCAAAATAAATAATTGTTTCTTATGTAAGTTTTACAGTTCGTGCAACAGATAATCGGAAAACATCTGTTAGCACGAATTGATTATCATTGAAAGAAATCGAAGAAACTTGTAATTTTAAAATAAGTTGAAATCAAAATATGAATACTCGATATTTGTTATACTATTCTCGACATCTATTGTGTTACGACATGTTTTATTCTCGACATTTGTTTTATAACTTACATAACACATTTACAAAATGAAAAGTGAATTTATAAATTCGCTTTTAAAAAATCAAAAATCTTTGCCGCCATTTCAAAACTCATTATCATTTTTGCTACCTCCACAATAAGAAAATATTACAGAATTCTCTTCATGTATCAAACAAAAAACACCAACAAGTATTTCTGTGCAATAAGTTCGAAGCACATCAAGCGGAAATAAATTTAATAAAAGCACTTTTTAAAACACATTTTATTAGTGTACTAAAAAGAAGAAATTTTAATTATTTCCCCTTTTTTATTTTTTAACTTACTGTTATAAATATTATAGAATCGTGAAACAATTTCTTCTCAAATTCACTACCAGGTGGCACCGGTCGTTGATGATGAATCAAAATTAAGTTAAATTAATCAATTAAATGATAATTAAATTTAAAAAAATATTAAAATAGAGTCTTAGCATTAAGTACGCACAAATTTACGAAATTTCGAAACTCTGATACATTAGGTAGTGAGCGAAAATTGATTACAAAATTCGATCTTTACAACAAAATTACATCTCTTAACACGAAGAGGTATAAAAATCATTATAATGTTGAAGATCATATTAATACATTATGTCATGACATTTAATAATAGATAACATAATTAAATAGTGTTAAAACGATGAGTAGTTAAATGCAGGATCAGAATAAGTATCTGGCACAAGCCAGATTAATAATATATTGAATGGATAATCCAGACTAATTGGAGTTTGAGCCTAACCGGATTATCTACTTATCCGGATTTTCGTATTCCGTAATGAGCCTGAGATCTACAGTTCTATGAATTCTATGTGAAATTCTCGGTAAAGACAGCATTGAACTGTTTTATTTATAGATAAAATCGAAGGAAAAGCTACAGGCGTAACTGACCACAAAATACATTAAAATTAAAGTATCATTTTGATAATATTCAAATGAAATGAAATTCTGTCAGTTCTTAAAACTTCTGAATTATTTCGATAATAAAAAATAGGGACACTTCTATAGAATCTACAGTGCTATTCAGAATTATTATAATGCTAAAGAGAATTTTACACTTTTTATTATAGAAAATAAATTTATTTATTTATATCTCAAATATATTAATTTTATCAATAATTCAATCAGATTCATTAGAAAAAAATTCAAATAACTAAAACTTTATCGCAAAATGAGTCAGAATTGGAACATTTTTATGTAACTCTAAATTATGTGTTGTACAAAATTATTCGACCGGTCAAAAACTTACATCGAAAAATTAACATAACAGTTTCTAAAAATAAAATATCAGTGTTTAATGTTTATATGGGCCTTCTTTGACCTCAATAACTGCTTTCAGTCTTTGGTTCAGGCTATCAACGAGTTTCTGCGTTGTCTCCTGGTTGATACTGCACCGTTTATCTTTGATCGTCTCAAAAAAATGATTTTTATTTCTTCTCTCTTTAAAAGGGAATTTCTGATTAAAAACTGACCGTAAATTTTAGATGGTATGAAGGTCTGGGCTTTGAAAGGGTCACTCTAGTATCTTAATCTTGTTTTTTGAGAAATAATCTTTGGAAATCTTTGACGTGTATTTTAAGTAATTATCTCGTTGAAAGATATACAGTCGAGCCACTCTCAAATTTCTGATTTCAGATTTTCGGACAGGTATCGGCATACATAGTTACAATCATTTTTACCATTGACCCTCTCAATTCCAGCAATACCTTTAGGGTGAAACAACCCCATACCATCACAATTTCCGCTTCACTGTTTTACTCTCTGTAGGATATTCATCATTTTTAGAGCCTGGTCTGATCGTCCCTCCACTCTTTTTTTTTATCTAAAAAGATCATATTCGCTTTTGTATGACCATAAAACACTGCTCAGAATTGTAAATCTTCGAAATATGCTCTTTTGCAAAGACCAAACTCATTGCCATGTTCTGTTTTGAAATGTATTAAGATGTATGGTCTTTTTCTTTGGATATAACTTATCAACGCTGAGTTTTTGATTATAAAGTCAAACTGTTAGAGCTGACACATTCAATTTCAAATCTTTCACATTCTCTGTTCGCGATATATCGTTCTTTTTCTAAGCAAATCTTACATTCATAGAGTTTTCTCTTGTACTTGTTTTCGGTTTCGACCACTCTTGTATACGATGGATCATGTCGTCTCATACTTCTTGCACAAATAGTAAATATCCAACATCGACAATTTATACTTCTTTGCTAGGTTTTCATATTATACCCCATCTTTTCGATCTTCATTGCTGCGGAGGCGAAGATCAAAAGAAATATTTTAGTTCTTGTGCTTCACTGTTGGCTTGACTGCTTCGTAGAGTAAAAAAATAAATTACCAAATAAATTAATCCGTTAAAATTAGTAAAATTTTACCAAAATAAAACGAAATTCAATTCGTACTCCTTGGAATGTAGCTTTCGTCATTAGTACTTCGAATAATTTTGAGCAGCTAAAATAAACTGTTTAAAACGATAATTCTTTTTAAGAAATAGTAATATTTCATGAAATGACTAAAACTTATATGCATTTATGGAGGATGAAATAAGGTACTAGAAAATCAAAAAAACATCAAATCATCAAGTTTTTAAAATTTTATGAACAAAAGATGAAATTTTAATAGTCCTTTCTAATAACTTTGAACCGCACTGTATTTGTCCAGCATCACTACGATGAAAATAAAATAAGAAGAAAACTAGTACACTAACCTTCTTGTTTCGGGCATTTCACAAATCTCATATTGATTTTTACACACTCTTATTTAGCTTGAATTTTTCTTGTTTGTAAAGATGGAATTTTGTAATCGACTTTTCACTCACTCCCTGATGTGCTTCAGTTTTGAAATTTGGTATGCTTGTGCGTTTTCGATGACAGCACTCTGTTCCAATATTTTAGAACTTGTTTATCAGTTCATCAACTTGTTTTAAGTGAATTTTGATTTCTAACGAGCGGCGGCACCTGGTTGTGAATTTGAGAAGCAAATTATTTCAAGAGTCCATAAAATTTATAATAATGAAATATAAATTAAAAACTAAACTAGAAAATAGTTAAAATAAAAATAATTTCTACTTTTTAATACACTAGTAAATGTGTGTTTTTAAGAAATGTTTTTATAAATTTATTTTATTCATTTTGGTGCTTCGCTATTATGGCGTTGCAATTCGCTTAATTTCAAAAGGATTGGGATTTATTCGTAATTGTTACATACAAACAGCGATTAGCAATAACCCGTCGTTTCGTAAATAAAATGCGTAAAATCACTTAAGGATGCGATTGGAATGTTTAAGGAATATTCACTTTTTCTCTAAATTTTGTTATATTAAATGTTAAAGAATTTCGATTACATATTTCAGATATGCATTTTTATTAAGCATAAATAAGTTACAATTTTACCTAATTACAAAGCCTACTACTACAGCCTTACCATTTACGAACTTTCGAAATTGGAAATACCTTACTTAAAATGATTTTAAAACATTTCATATTCATCTTTTCTGATGTGAATGTTTCGAATGAAATGTCATGTCAGGTGAAAATAAGCATCAGAAAAGTTTTTATTTTTCCTATTTCTAAAGGGTGCTGACAAAATATCTTGAATTTTTTTAAATATTTATAGATTTACTTTCAAGTAGCAATATAAAGTAGTCGAATTTTTAAGAAGAATACTTTATTTTCTAGTTTAAAAGTTCTTTTAAAATCTCATGAACATTTTTTTAACTTTTGATTCTGCATACTTATTAATAATTCTAAAAAATGTCTCAAGGACTGAAAAGGTATCAACTCATAATTTTTTAAAGTTTCTTTGAAGCAAAAAGAATCGAAATTATCTGGTTCTTATAATTATACTATATGATCAAAAGTATCCGGAAACTTCCAGATCTACACATTTTTGCGAATTTCTCCAGAAAGGCTCTATAAACTGCACTTGAACTTCGACCATGTGATTAATAGGCTTGAACTCACATTTTACCGTGAAGTCACATTTTACGGATTAGAGGACAAACCAGAAATTGAGAAAGAAGTAAATGATTTTGGATTACTCTGTTTCACAGAAAGTTCATAATAATTTTGTAACTTTCAGCACTGGTTTTGTTTGCTACACATTGCTTGCATGCATTTTCGTAAAAATAGCAAGTATATTATGGAAAATATAAATGTTTTCTTTTAAAAAAAGTCCCAACGTCTTCCACGTGTTTTTTTGCTTATAATATGTAGAGTTTTCAAACAAAAAGAAACTTGCAGATTGCTAGATAATATGTTAGAGAATTATTAAAGTTTGAAAGAGAGTTTTAAAATTTGAAGTAAATACATCGAATATTAGAGGAAATATGAGTATTTGTTGTAAATAATTTTTTACTGCGAAGGTGAGAAATGTAGCCTAATTTCTCTTTCATCATTTCAAAGCTAGATATATATGGCAACTTATATAAAAATTCCAGTCGAATACCATTAAGATTTAGAAAGCTATCGGCATTGAAGCGAGTAGAATTTCTTTTTCTCTCTAAGAGAACAAAATGACGAGATCCTTTCCACAATGTATCCTTACAACTTCAAAATTTTGGCCATCAGGTTCTGTCGATTTCATGCCTGAAATCGAATAAAATTTTCGTCAAAATATCTGTTTTCGTTTCCCGTAATCTATACAAATTAAAATATCAAACTAATAGTTATTTGAAAACCATGATTATATTTAACTTAACACATCATCAGTAACTTTCCAGAAAAATATAAGCAACACTTAATTAATTACGAGGGTTGTTCGGAAAGTAAGTTCCGCTACTTCCAAAAAGAAAACGGAGACAGATGTGGACAAATTTAAATATTTAATAACGATCTGCAAACATTACACTACTTTTCGACGTAGTCACCCAGCACATTAAGGCATTTATCGATCGAGAAACAAGGTTTTTCATGCCAGCATCATAGAAGGTGGCCTCCTGTGAGGTTAGTCAGGAGGTTACGGCATCTTTCACTTTTTCATCATCATCAAAACGTTGGCCACTCAAGAATCGTTTCAAGTGCAAGAATAGGTGAAAGTCACTTGACCCCAGATCAGGACTATGAGGTTGATGATTCATTTGTTCCCAACCAAAGTACTCAATAAAATTTTGAGGTACGAGCGGAATGTGGCCTGGCTTTGTCGTGCAATAAAATGACACCATCACTATACCCTCATTCATAACTGTATCGCCGTACATCTCACAGATTTATCTATGAATTTTGCATCGACTCATATTCCTTACATTCAAAAAGCGATATACAGAACGAATTTCACAGTCGGCAGGACTCTCTATAGTCTTAAACGTCTTTAGAGCAAGATTTACACTTGCCAGCGTTTCACCATACGGACTTTTCTGTTATGACGCATTCATTAGTCACTTCAGACGCCTTACCTCATAAGCAGCTTAGCGCCACCTGTTGGATGCAGGAAGCATTATATTCTGGAACTTAGTTTTCGAATAACCCTCGTACATCTAAAGAAAACATGACATATTGAAAATATATAAATCAATTCCCACGAATTTTACTTTCCTTTAAAGGTTTCATCTCACAGTCATAATTAGTTAGAAAAACTTTGTTATGCTTACTGCTGACAGTATAAAAGGAACAATCGTTCCGAAATTGTGCTTATTAAGACATGAAGACCTGACAGTATAATCCTCCTATTTAGATTTTTTTCGATAAGTTTAGAAACCAGAAAACGGTATTCTCCGATTAATTCTTCACCGATACTTTCTACATAATACCTAATATCTCAAAAAGATACATAAGAAAACACACTTATTCTTATTGTTTACAATCTTAGAGAGACAGCATTGAAAACATGTGTGTATAGGAAACATAGTAGTGCAATCTTCTTGATTAGAATTCTTTCAAAAAACTTGTAAACAAAGAAATATAATTCAAATATAAGCATAGTTTCTTCATAATATCTAATCTACAGAAGATAAATGTCAGAAAAGCCTATTTGTAGCAATCATCAAAGTAAAATCGTTAAAAACATACTTAAAACGTAACAGCGCAGTAATCCTGCGTAGAGCATTTTCAGCAAACTTAGAAAACTGCAAAAACGAAAAAATACTTTCACAATAATACCTAATACTTAAAATAAAAATGTTACCAAAGCAGACTTCAGCTTATTGATGAGAGCATGAAAGTAATAATATTAAAACTATGCTTGAAATGTAATTGTGCAATCATCCTGCTTAGAACTTTTTCAACAAACCTAGAGACCAGAACTGCTTTTTAAAGATGAACATGCTTTCTGAATGGTATTTAATCATTTCCTAAGTTAAAAAAGAAATGTTAGCAAATCATGCTTAAGCTCATCTCTGTTAACATGAAGTGTCAACATTGAAAACATGCTTGAAACATACTAGTGCAATCCTCCAAAATAATATTTTTAAACAAACTTTCAAACCAACAAATGTTATCCAACAATGAACATGCTTCCACATAGTTTCTTACATTTAAATACAAAAATAACTAAACTTCTGAAATCCTTAAAATAATTTGAACGAAGGCTAATATTTTCCACAGGAAAAAAGACATCACTCTACTCAAATTCCCAATAATTTAAAAGTCAGTTTCAAACACAAAACAGAACGACAATGTTGAGAAACTAGAAGAAAAAGAATCATGAAAGAAATATTCTCCTTAAGACTCGTATACTAGTCAACCCAAAAAACTCTTAAGACGACGTTGATATTGCCTTTGTTTTGTCTCGCTTATACTTATCAGGAAATGACGATGCTGCCCAGTCACGTCTCATCATAAAAATAGCTATAAAACGATCTCTACGATCTCGTTTATTCGTTTATGACCAATAGCAAGAGGCCATAACTATAATTTCCTTTCTTTCACCAGAAAACACAATTCGTGAATATGGAGGCGGACTCTCTTGATGATAAAAGATGAGTCCGAATATTATTGAGTTAAATGTTACAGCAGAACTCCTGAAGGTTTTGAGAATAGTATGTATTGAAAGAAACAATGTCGAAGTAAATTTGAAACTGTCGTTTAAAGGTGGATTATGGCTTCGTAAAAGTGCATTTAAAATGTGTCTGTTTTGTATGGTAGTATTGTTTCCGTGTATCAATGTTTGTAGAAGATAACTGAAAAAAAGAAATAAATTTGCATCGATAAAAATTATCTCCATTTAGTTGTAAGCATGACAAAACCAGTGGAAGCCCTCGGCTTTCTTGCATACTTCTATAATATCATTTAACGCCGTTGTACAGTGAAGAGAATCGAGTATCCCTAATAAGACAAAACACTCTACAATATTGTTACGATATCTTTCTATATTTTACGGGATTCAGAATATCGGAATACATCATGGAGGCATTGTACAATATATTGTACTAATAAGAATGTATTTTGATCCTCTTCTTTTTTACCATTTGGATCCGAAATTTTATATAGATCTACAATTATGACGTAAAGACCACATACCGAAGAGAATCGAGTATCCCTAATAGGACAAGATACTCTACAATATTGCTACGATCTATTCCTGATATTTTACGTTATTCAAAATATCGAACACAGTCATGGAGATATCGTGCAATAATTTCTGTAAAATAATTTGTCTCTTTTTGGAATTCCACTTATCATTTGGATACAAAATTTGATACAGATCTACAATTATGATGTAAAGACCACATGCCGAAGAGAATCGAGTATCCCTAATAGGACAAGATATTCTACAATATTGATACGATCTATTCCCGATAATTTCCGGCATTCAAAATATAGAACACCGTCATGGAGATATAGTGCAATAACTTGTGCAAAATAATTTGTCTCTTTTTGGAATATAAAATACCATTTGGATACAAAATTTGATACAGATCTACAATTATGATATAAAGACTACACACCGAATTTAAATCAGTTCTTTGCTCTTTTTTTAGCTATTTTGACAGGATACGGAGGCTGCCTAGCCCTTATCAGGGCTATTGTGGAAAGCCATAAAAACATACTGCATCAAAAGGATACCTGCCGCCGTCCTGTAGATTGGACATGACTGTGAGAGTAGCCGATTTGAGACAGTATAAACATAATATAATATTGTTTTTCTTCCCAGTTATTATTAATATGATGGTGTGAATGATATATGGATGTAAGTATGAATGAATGCAGAGTGGTTGTATGATTGAGGCATCCAGAGCGAAAATGTGTCCAATAAAATATTTCCTTTTGAGCAGAACCCAAATTCCCTCTATGTAACTAAAATATTCAGGTTCATATCAAACTGTTACCAGGACTAACCAAATTAAAAATACGTCAGGAGTCGAAGATTGTGGTCCCAGAGGCCGTGCGCTTCCCCCGCTCACCTTATCACTGTCTCTTGAGTTATAGTATTCAAACATATGCTGAGAGGCGGATAGATAGCTTATTACCTGACGGATTTTATACAAAGTTCGATCCAGACCTACAATTTTGGTGTGACAATCACACAATAAAATTCACACATACAGTTTGTGTTTCTAAGTTATAGCGTTCACATGTAAGAGGACGGATAAACAATTAGATTTCTTTTTCACGCATCTCACCCAAATTTGATACAGAACTACAGTTTTGTTTTAAAGATCACATGCAGAATTTCATTCATCTAGCTTTTTCCGTTTTTGAAGGCTGGCATAATTTAAAATTGTTTTTTCTTCAACTCAGGAAAGTCTAAGACATAAAGCTTTATGAAAATGTCGAGGTCGAATTTTTCGACGATTACAATGCATTTTCTTTGTGCACTTCGTATGGAAGAAAGTAAAAAAAATGAATAATTAATTTCAGCTTAAAGTATGGCAGAATGCTTTAATTTGCTTGCAAGATTCTGTTTAATTTTTATCTGTTTTCAGCTTTGCTGTTCACTTTTTCTTTCCAAAACTTAATCGAATATTTTTTCCAATTAATTGTTGGTTTCTAACTTACTGAAACTTAACATATTCACTGTATAATCCGCAAACATATTACTTGAAAATATTAAATAGTAAAACAAAAATTGTAGTTTTCCAGTACCTAATGAATCATGAAAAAATTGTTCTAGTCGCTTTTTCAAAATATTCAGCTTATTCGGAAAGTTGTCGTACCAAAGAAAGTATTCTTATACTAAACAAATTATTGGACTTTGTTTTTTAAGATTTAATGCTAGCAGTGTCAATACGGAGGTGAGTTTATATAAGAAAATATATGCGATTGAAATCCATTTCTTCATGTAAAATTTATTTCTTATATTATGTTTACAGTATTATCTTGTATTCATTTTTATCTTTGAAATTATTATTATATTTTTATTTTATACTCTTGCCTACATATAGATGACAATACAAATCTCTACTATTAATTTCATATTATCTCAATTGAGCATTCGTCTTGCATTCTGAGAGAGTACGTCATTAAGTTCCTTAATGACAACACGCTGCTGTCATTAAGTTCCTTTACATTTTTATGTTTAAAATTAATTTATGAGCTCTCAGTTCCAATAGTTTGCTTAAATTTATGGTGGTATTAATTTTGACTAATTGAATATTTTGTTTTTGTTCGTCTTGAGTAAAAGAAGAAAAATTCCCAAAATTAATCAATTTTGTGCGGCGCCAAACCATGGACATCATATTGAAATAAATTAACAAAGTTATTTTGAAAGAATATTCCGATTAAGCTCATTGGTAGCATTTTTACAGAATGTAATTATGTCTTGCAAAATATTTCCAATTTGCAAGAAAAAGAACAAGACTATAACGCTGCAAAAGCATTTTTCAGCTTCATTAATTTCACTGAACAGAATATTGGATTTTTAGCACGAAAATGATTTTCAGTCTTTTATATTATTTCATTTTTAAAAAACTAGAATACTAATTTGTATAAAATGAAAGCGATTTAATCACGATCTTTAAACTCTTTCAAAATAGTTGGAATGCAGCAATCAATTTTTCAGAAACAAAATAGGTTTCCGATTAAAATATAGTTTTTTTTTGTTTGTTTACAGGAAGAATGCTTACTTTCCTTTACCCAAAAAGCAGTTTATTGATCAAAATACAATAATACTAAGGAAAATTACAACCGCTGTCCTACATATGTTTTAAATAAAAATTCATGACTAATACAGTATGAGAAATTCCTCTAGAATGCCCAGATAATTATGTTTCTAACTATCTGGAAAACAGTGAATATTATTATGCAAGCTATGAAATTTCATCAGCACCACAATTTTTAAAATTACAGAAGGAAATTTCGTGCAGAAATTTTTTTTTCTCTAATACATCTCGGTAATAATAATAAATCTTGTTCAAATAACGATTAAATTTTATAATGCGTTTGCTATTTTTATCTAAAAATGATTTTTAGAAAAAGTGTAGTCACAAACGTATATGCTTTAATTCCATGTGTCGACATTTTAAGTATAACTAATTTCTGAGTTTTTCATTCATTTCTGATCATTTTTCTTAAACGTTTCTCCCTTTCACCAAGAATTATAGATAATAAATAAAAGAAAATTTGCTCTTCATAAATCATTTTGATCATCCATTACATCGATAGGATATTATTACTTCGTTCTCAGAAGGAACCTTAAGAAGGATCTTAAGGTTTTTTCTGAAGTCTTAAAATTGTCTCTTTTTTGCATAAATCATTGTTTTCTAATCAAAAATTATCATTAAAAATTCTAAGCAATCTTTCAAATTATGGTCATGACAGCAGTAAAAGAAAGTTCTTAATGTTGTAACGTTTCATCGTAGTTATCAGAAATTAAATCTTCAGATGTAAATCCTGGACATTTGTACTGAATTTCTATCTATACTAATTTTAAAGCTAATTTACATTTTTTGTAAAACTCTTAATTATGCTAATGAATAGTGTATGAGGTGTCATCTTTTTCTTCAGTCCCTGCAGTTACAAATTATTTACAGGTTAAGAATGAATAGTAATTAAAGGATTTTCCTGTTCGTACTCTGCCATTTCTTAAGTCACCACCTCATTGCTGTATTCTAATTCTTGCATAAGGTCGTGCTTGTAGGTCATTAGCAGTTACTGCATACCACTTTAGGGTGGATTTTCCATTCTAATTATCTTCTTTGTGACTAAGTAATTTCTCTTCTTGCAATGGGTTTACTTTTTATTTCGGCGATTCATTAACCATGTTTCTGTAGTAATGGTAAAAGTTGCTTTTTTCAAATTCAGTCTTTTCTGGCGATTCTCAAACTGAGGTACACATACGCCTTTTGGATAAACGATATATATTTTGGATATATGCCAAAAAAGGGTAAACGCTTTTAAATTCTCCTGACAACACCTAGCATAGGTAAATGTTTGAGTTCTTGATGGCAGGCCATCACTTATGGCATTTTTATACTTTTTTATAACGCATATCTTTTATTATTTTTTCTATGCTATTCTTTTAGTGTAACCACTTAACTGATTACCCGTGCTTCAAGAGTATGTCGAATTATTGTATTTCTTTGTCATTCGTAGACATTATAATTCATTACAGATATTTCGAGTAACACGTAAACATCTGAAATATTCTATGTACTTTTAGTTAAATCAAAACAACAAAGCATTTCGAAAACAGAATGAACCATAAAATATAATAGTTGAGGTAAGTGAACAGTCAAGTATTTAAGAGTATAAATTTGAGATATTCTTGCATTAATTAATAATTTTCTGTTGATATATAATTCATTAATTTATGTTGGTAATAACTACGTCTTCCTTCAGTCTTTTTTAAAGGATACTGTAGTTTAACATAATAATATACACATAATATAAAATAAAAAAACTAAATGAATGGTAAATAAATAAATATTATAAATACAAACATGATAAAAGATGTTTATAAGTATTTGATATTTTGGAAGATATTTGGCCTTATTACAAATTAGATAAAAGAAATTAAATTTGCCAAAATAATTTTTGCGCAATAAATTTTTGTAATCAAAGAAAGGCTTTGTACTCAACCTGTAGATGAAATTTGATAAACTTGATGCTAAAGATTCTATTTCTCTAAGTCCTCACTGCATTTTGTGAATAATGGATAGCCAAAACATTGTGCAACTTCTTGAGTATCTGTTCGTTACGTGAAATCTCTTTTTAATTTATAAAAGTTTCAGTGAAAAAGCAACGGAAGTTCTTCCGCACACAATCATGTTTACACCACTTTAAAGCCCTCTAAGGATTTGGACTGAAATGAAGACAAAACTCCTGGTCATTCACAAGTGCGAGTTAAAATGGGAGGAAAAAGAATTGAATCTCTTTCCTATCCGAGAAAGTAGTTGAGGCCTAAATGCTCAAACACAAAGTAATCGCAATTCTAAGAAAGTTTAAAAGAAAACTGTACTATTTTTGGAACACACTTGTGTTACATTCAAGGAAATTGGATTGCCTCAAGTTATTTTTCGCCGAATTCAATTGAAGTATTGAGGCGTGATGGCGTAATCTTTCACGGAATACTTGCCGAAATCATGCTATATCATTTGGAAAAAATAAAGGAATAAACCATTTTGGTGTGAATATGTTAATAGGGCGATATTGCAAAGAAATCTATAGATAGAACCTAAAATTTTGAAAAATCTTAAGTTATCTCTCACAAACTATACGACTAAAAACTCTCAACAGAAAAAAAATTCAATTGTTTGTTTACTTTTTTATCCTTCCGCCATTCAAGTGACAAAATTTCACGATATAGGCCGTGTTGCGGGTGCGGTACGTTGATTATGCTTGTAGATAACGAGTTACTAAAAAATTCACTTTAGAAGTAATACTGAAAGAATGCGTTAATTGAAGATTAATGAAGTCCTTGGTGTTGTTTTAGTTTAAGAATGAAGAAATAATACCTGAAATTTACTTCTGTATTCGCACTGTTATACAAAATATACAGTTTCTTAGAATCACCTACTATTTTTAAACGCTTTTACTAAGCTCGAAATGTTTCATGTTTGTATGTATGTCAGGTTGGAATTTTGTGATCGATTTTTCGCTCACTTCTAAATGCACTAGAGTTCTGAAATTTTGTATATTTATTGGGTCTTGATGATAATGCAAGATTTTAATAATTTTAGATCTCTCAATTATCAATTTAAAAAAAATCCCAAAAATACGTTTGCACTCGGTAGGTTTCGGTGGCGCCATCTATAGCATTTCTGAGAACTAAAATACTTTACACAGTAATTTAAATGTTTCAAAAAAAATAAGTATATCGTATTATAGATGTTTTTAAAGAAATTATTAAGAAATTATTAGCTGAAGAAAAAATGGATTTGAGTTCGAAATATTTTTTGTAAGGTCAGAATTTTGTGATCAATACTTTACTCATTTCTTAATGCACTAGAGTTCTGAAATTTTGTATATTCATTGGGTCTTAAAGACAATGCAATATTTCAGTAATTTTAGAGCTCTTTTCACTAGAATAATTGTTGAAATTAGTTCCTGAAAAATTGATTCTGAATAAATTAAAGACTATTATAAATTAAATACTAAAATCTAGAAAATCTCTATTTCTACTAATAATAAAAGAGAAAGTCTATCTGTCTGTCTGTTGGCAATCTACAGAACATACCGTTGAACTTAGAGCTACCAAATTTGGTATATTTTTGAGGGTGGGAATGTGCACCTCGGAGCCATTTTTTTCAGTTTTTTATTCTAATTTTAATTATTTAAAAATTGAGCGAAATTTGGTCGGAAGTAATTAACGCTTGAAAATTATTTTTATACCATTTTGAAGTGCGAATTTTCACCTTTGTAATGTTGTTAGTTTCAACTCTGTATATTGTTTCAGCGAATTTTAAAATCTTTTTGAAAGCATTATCTATTGCTATGATATCAGTAAAGGTCACAGAATGGATAACACCCCTCGCGGAGAAGGTCACGGAACGTTGTATCCTCTAGGAGGGGAGATAAGTTTACCCCTTTTCCCCCTTCTTCGAGATGATGTGGAAGCAATTCGCCTGTATCGGGGTAGGAGGCGGGGTGTACAGCGGTTTTCTTTAACAAAAAGATTCACAGTTCATTACCACGAAATGTTTTTCCTCTCTAAGTTTAAAACTATTTTTTAATTGATTATGTTAAGATAAATGCTGATTTTTTACAATTTTCAAGCCTTTTAAACTCATTTTATGCGTAAACCACTTCTATTCCATTTTGAAATGTGAAAAGTGACATTTCCTCTGATATTAAACTTAATGCTATACGTCTTTTTTTTTCAAACTTTTGTCCCTGTTTCAAATTATACATGCTTTACCAAACCTTCAACAAACTCAATTAGAATACCACAATCAGAACGAAACAGATAATTAAACATCAAATTAAAAAAGAATTAAAATAGCTTTTCGCTGTTATAAAGGTTTTTATACATAAATTTACAATGTTTTCCGATTGCATGTGATTGATGATGTTTTAAAGACTTATACCATTTTATCAAAATTAATGAGCATTTCAAATTGTAACAACAATTTCAAATTAATATTTGAGAATAAGCAGCTAAAAACTGCATTCATTTATTGTTCTCGGAAATTTCATTTACGAGGTGGAAACTTAGAACTTTGAATTTATACATCTAAAGATGATCTTTTTTTACTATTTCATATTGGATGCATCTCTATTTCATTTTTGATTTTGGAACTAATTGTTTTATCTAAAAAAATAAACGAAAAATTCATTTTTTCATGACATGTTACTTAATCCATAATAGCCATTTGTTTGAGTTTTCAGATGGTTTTTTTTTTTCAAAAATGACAATTTATTACGTTAAAAAAATTCAAAGCGGAAATAACTTCGTCGGATAAATAGCTTTATTTACAAATTATTAACATTAAATAAACAATGACAACTATTTCAAACATCATGCATATGTTGCATTTTTTTTATATAACTGAATCATTTTAAGTTATAAGCTCTAATATGGGCGAACCAGCTGGTCGCCGAGGGCGGCTAGTAATAAATATAAAAAACTTTTTAAAAAAACTCGTTTACCAATGCATTAGAAAAGAAATAATAATTTTTTCTTAAAAATCTGGAAGTCAGAACAAAAATCGTAAAAGCGTGAGTGAGCTGAAAGCAATAGGAGAAAGATATAAAACCAGCGCTTCACGCTTTTACGATTTTTGTTCTGACTTCAAGATTTTTAAGAATTTTCTTTTAATGCATTAGTAAAAGCGTTTTTTTTTTAAGTTTTTTATATTTATTATTAAACTGTGGTTACAATTCATTGGGAAGTAATAATAGATGTAAACTGCATGTTGCAGTAAAGAACAGATGCGCGGACCCGTCCATGCGAGTGTTAATAGAAGCGAAAACAGTTGCGTCCCCGTCAGTACGGGTAATGCGAGCAGAATATACATTGAAAATAAGCTGTAAACAATCTAGAAGCGCCCCCTGGCGGAGACGCTAAAAATAAGCATGCAGAGAAACAAAAATACACAATATGCACTAATATCAAATTAAAATAAAGTAAAATAATAGAATATAAAAATAGAAGAAAGCACGCAAACACAAAATACATCAGTATTAAAAAAATAAAGCAATAGATTGCCGAACAGGTTCTTATATCTTGTATGCAGTGTTTTAGTGCAGATAATTTGAGTTTGACATGCAAAAATTATCACGATTCTGTTTTTCTGCAAAATATCACCTGCTGTAAATTAATGAATGGCAGTCTTGTTAAAGAGGGATTATATTTTTAATAAATATTTTCGTATTCAGATTAAGCTTTTGTTCATTTGGATAAGAGATGGTTTACGATTTTGTGTTTTTAGGCTGAGACAAAATAATATTACCGTATTTTTTTCCCAGTTTCTTGATTTGATTTTAACATCCACATGCTGCAATTATTTATAAAACATTTGACGCTTGATGCAAATTTGGATAATGAAATTTTATTTTGAATGTTGAACAGAAAATTGTAAGTCAAATGACCACTAGATTTTTAAAAAGAACAAATTCACGCATGAAATGCTGAACATATTAGTTTTTCCAATATCGGTCGCCGTTAAGGAAGATATGGATCTATTGGTTCAGAATTTATACGTTTTAAATATTCTTTAACCCTTTGCGGACTGGTGACGTTTTAGAACACTCAGATCAAGTTGGCGCACTTTATGCGGCATCCCGTTTTCTCCAACTTTACGCTTATTTAATTATACACAAGTTTATTTTTAATGGTGTAATAAGATTAGAGGTTTAATGGATGGATGATACAAACATTTATGCTGGAGTTTGAGTCGCCTTTATTCTTCGTGAACTGGACTCCAAGACAGTTTCAATTTCTTGGCAGCTGTACTCAGTCGCTGAAAAGTGACTGAAAGAGATTTAATCGAGATTTAATGCACCATATTTGTCCTCAGCTGGTATTTTCTTGCTTAATTCTTCCAAAATAGCCAAATTTTGTTCTGGAAGGATAATTTCCCGTCGTTTCGTGATAGCCAAGTTTGGTTATGGAGGGCGTTTTATGCACTTTCAAGAGCGATCAGACCATACTGACTTATTTATTGTCAGTATGGTCTGGAAACTATCGGAGCAAGAAAGAGGAATATTAATACAAGGTTAGAGGGGTGGAGAGCTCTCCACCTTTGATATTTTTTATTCAATCATGGTGCAAAACCACTTTAGCATTCTATACGCCGTACCTGCCCGCAATGGGTTAAGAGGGAAAGAAAAGTGGACTCGGTCAAAATTATCGGTTTTCAGGCTTGCTGCAGTTAACAATTTGCCAGCAGAGAAAATAAAACAGGATTAGGATGAAGTTTACGAAAAAGAACTATGTCCAGAGTACTTTCGGGCAATATAAAATATGCAAAATGCAAGAAAATGAATGTCAATAAAATACATGCAGCCAACTGAGAAATGCCGTTCATAACCACCAATAATTCCTCTTAGGCAAACTGTAAAACTTATTTATTATTCCATACGCATTGCCATACTAAAGATAGGACTTAGCTTAGACCTACAAGCTTAGAATTTATTTCCGATATGGATCAAAGCATATTAAAAAATTCATCTAAAATCCCATTTGGAACCACTTATTGAAACACATGCGAGTTTCAAAAGGATAATACTTCCATACATGTGTCTGCGTCCTCCAAATTGGTGCCGTAAAGAAAATATAAATACTTTGGTCTGGTCTGAAAAGTGTTCAGATTTATCTAAGTCAGAATGAGAATGTGAAGGTGCCATTGGTGCGCACCGTCTACTTCAGAGGCTTCCAATAAAATACATGTAGCCAACTGAAAAATGCCATTCATAACCACCAATAATTCCTCTTAGGCATACTGTAAACTTATTTATTATTCCATATGTATTATCATACTAAAGATATACAGGTAGACTGCCGCTGTCTTTTATAATCTTCATATACTTCAAGATATTAGATCCAATACACTCAGCCGGACTACTTCCAGCATACATAAATCAGCTGCATAGTACGCTAAAACTATCTTCTCCAACGGTATCTTTCACTGAAGAATTAGACATCGTTAGTCACGCCGTCTACGTGCGTTAGCAATACAAAACGCACTGACCATGCGCCAACAGTATTCTCTAGTACTTAGTTTAATTTGGATATAAGCTACATAAATACATTCGTTTAATCGTTGAACAAACAAGTATTTAAGCTCATTCGAAGTATATGCTTACATACAATCTATTATATGATGATTAACTAAAATATAACACCGTTGTAATTTTTAGTTTGAGTGAAATTTGATCTAAGGTGCATTTGATATAAGGTGCATTGATATAAGGTGACATAAGTGGACATGACCGTGATAATATTTTCTACTCTTTAGCACATCAGATCTAATTTTATGGGCCAATTTTAATTGCTTCTCCTCCCAATGATTTTCATTGTTCTGAAATTTTAAATCATTAATATGACAATAATTGTGTGTGCTACTTATGAGTTTACCTAATCCAAAACTTAGCGGAGATTTTCAACTTTAGTATAAGAACTACATTTCAAACATTGTTCTTCTAATTATGTGTTTTTAAGGCGACAAACCTCGAAAAACTGATGCAAAATTGTCAAATTCGATACATTATGTGTCTGAAACAATGCAATTCACAAACTTTTTTTCTAGAAAAATATCTGTTCTTTCTCTTAAAGTACACACATTTTCAAACCTTCATATTGGTATGTATTTATTTGAGAGAGTAATAAATATGGGTATAATTTTTGGAGAAAAAATGAGATAGTCACCTTGTGAGCATGATTACGTATAAAATATTTATCTAAACACAATATTTTGTGCGTCTAAGTAATCCAAACAGTCTGTTTAAGAAACTGAACCTCAATTTATTAACCTTTAATTTTAATTTATATTTTATATACCAATTTAAAATAAAAATAGTTAAAATGCTTGCTTGTCTAACTCCCAAGAAAACTTCTTTGAAGAAATATGTACAAGAATGTGGTTCAACTTGTAGAAAATAGCAAAATACATATTCGGTAAAAATTTTATGTAAAAATATTCAATAGTTCTTGAGACGTCGTGCACTCAGTGTCAAAAAAAACACATTTTTAAATATAGCGCTTTAAAGATATGGCCATATTCAGTGTTTACGTTGAAGAGCTGATATATTTTCATTCATAATTTTCATAATTATGAGAATTTTTTAACGTGGACTGTTTTAAATTGCTTAGAAAAGACAGGGAAATAATATATATATATATATATATATATATATATATATATATATATTTCATAAAATCGAAAAATCTTGAGGTTTAATAGTCGTATATTCCCTTAAATAATTGAGACCACAAACAAATACAAAAATAGCAGGGGAAAAGACAACACACAACATTCGTAATCTCTGGACCTTTTTAAGACTCAGAAGTCTAAATCTCTACTCAAACTTTGTATATGTCTTTTGCCTTTTCATGCTCTTGTGCAATCTACAGAAAACTGGTCCAAACTTCCAGAATTTCAGTGAACTACTAAGAGAATATTGAACATATAAACGAGTGCACATATCCAAGTCCTAATTCAAAAGAACAAAGCAAAATAAAATTCAGGAAAATAACCATTATTCAAATAACTTAGATAAATTTTGACGAAGCAAATTACTTTTCAGTTTGAAAATATCATAATAATATTTCGATGAAAACAACCAGGAAAATAAATGCACCTTTGAGAGCATATTTCTGTTAGCCGAGCAGAAATTTAAATTTTTTTTCGAAAATATAACCTCTACATACATTCGATACATAACAGTATATTCCTATATCAAATCGCATATCAAACAGAGTATTTCTTTTAAACCCAATCATTTATTACTTAATAATTCTGCAGACACAAATCTCAATAAATCTCAAAAGCTCTCTCTAAAATCTCAAAATAATGTTTACTTTTTATTAAATCAGAATTATTCAAAACTTTACGGCATTAAAAGAGCAGAAAAACCAGTCATTAAAAAGTCTACAAACAAGCGTTTTGATCAAATTCAAATTTGTTAGACAAATAGCATGAAAAGCTTCTACCAAAGTAGCCCATTCAGAATCGAAAGATAAACAATCAATTCCCAAACCGCATATGATACGTTTATCATTATTCAATTATACTTCTCAAATCTCTTTGTGGAATCACTTTGGCTAGACAAAGTTGCCTTGAACTTCAGCTGTGATTCAAAAGCCGTCTAAATCAAAATTACACAATTGTTGGCAGATGTTTAAGCTCTACCAAACCTAACTATATATTACAACTGTAAACGGTGAACGTATACTACTTACTTATTTATTTGCTTCGACACCATAAATAGAAACGAAATTCCCTTTCATCGAGTTCCAAAAGTTGCCCTGCAAATAGAATCCTCACTCCTACTTCTCAGTCTCCATTGTTAATAACAAACGTATCATAATCCCCAAATTAGATCAAAACTCTGCGACAAAGAGCTACAAAACACGTACCATACTGTAATAGGACTCGCGTAACCTAAGAAAAAGATTATCTGAAGCTTTTCGACACGAGAATTAGATCTGGAACTTCTGGTAAATTACTCTTTCATTTTATTTTTTATTCTCGACACTGCACACATGATAAATGAAAGAAAACCGCCGCACACCGTTCCTCCGCGTTTATTAGATTCTGGGTAACCAAGGATAAGAAAGTCTTGGCAAGACGGTTAATCCAGAGAAAGCATGTAGAAAGCCAATGGAAAAGGTTGGACTTTTTGTTGTGCGAGTTATTTTCTTTTTCGTGTTGGATTACCGTAAGCGAAAAAGTTATTGGGGAGAAAAGGGGGCAATCCGATAACACGCAAAACCAATAAAATTCGATCGGGAGTGGAGAGAGAACAAAAACTCTAGTTCCTATAAATACTGATGTTAAGTGATGAATCGTGTTCTTGGGTGAAGAGGATCAGCATGAGGATCAGTGAGTAGTCGATAGTGATTGCTTTTCGTTCGCTTTTTTATTTAATGATGTAGCGAAATCATCAGTGTACAAAGAAGTACCACACTTGGATTGCATGTACAGATATGCTCAGACACGAGATAATTGATAAATTACGTCATGCCATTAAAAATGTCATCGTTGTGGGAAGAACAATCCTTAAGGAAAACTAAATCATATTTTGATGGTCGATAGTTATTGTTTTTCCTTTACTTTTGTATACCTTTTTTATCTAATGATCTAGAGAAAGCCTCAATGTAAAAGGAATTATTACAGACATGATGAGATATGATATGATTGATAAATTGCCCTGTGGTTCATAACCGTGATCTCTCAAAATAGTCCAGGCCATAAGAGCCCTCCAAAGAAATCCCGTGCCGAAATAGTCTCGACAAAATTACCGAAGACAAAATAGCCCCGACAAAATAATTTTTAATGTTATTCAGTATTTGAATTTGGGTTATTTTGTCAGGGCTGTTTCGGCATGCGCTATTTTGTGGGGATTCTTTTGGCTTGGACTATTTTGACGAGGTACCCTTTCATAAGGTCATAGTGATACGAGGAATAGTTCTAAAGGAAAATAAAATTTAGCGACCGAAGTGAAATAAAATATAAAATAAGCAAATTACAACGAAGAAGAGTTTAGAAACAAATAATGATTGTAAAAACCTAGGATGAAGCACTATGGACGAGTAGTTTTTTTGTCTTGTTTACCCACCCTACAAATCAACTTCCGGTGAAAATGTTAATTCAATTTTAACCTACAAGATTTTAACACTCTGTTTGAATATATTAATTAATGTTTCAAGTAGAGTTTTCTAATGTTATGGCTTAAAGATATTTTGAAAATATTAAATTTCATACTCCTATTGTTGTAGTTCTCAGTGTTTACTTAATATAAGAGCCTAATTTTGTGTAAAGGCTGCCATAATTATTCATTATCGCTCTTTTTTTGAACCCTCACCACGGAAGTTCTGTGAAACCAAAATAATCAAATCAGAAAACTCGTCCATATCCTTTACACGGAATACTAGCATGGCCGACCGCTGAGCTTACGGAAGATGGTTTCTTCCTACAAGACAAACTTCACTAGTGCTCGTCCCATTCAGCAAGCTTATCGTTAAGAGGTGAGAAGTATCATCGGGATAAGGAACCTTTAAAATGCAAAATGGAAACGGGAAACTAGCACTACATTCCTAACACCCCATCTGTTACCCAAAGTGGCTCCCAAAGAGAATTAAATAATAGAAAAATTAATATTTTTCTTCAGCATCATTGTTGAAAGTGCAGAGATTTAACACTTTAGTCGTCACGACTCCCGTCTGAGATTCGAACCATCTATCGAATTAGATGTCTCCTTCTCTCCTATCTCTCAACTACAGAAAAGGAGGAGTCACCTGATTAGATAGTAGGCATGAATCATATTAGATCGCCGTGTGAATCGAATTTGATTCATATGGCGATCAACGTGTTAAGTAGCGCGGATCCGGTCAATGATGATATTTATAGTTCAGTTTTTGTTAGATAAGCTCCCATTTTGAAGCTGTTTTGTGATGGAAATAGTAAATTTCAATCCTAGTTAGATGAAGAAGATACTTAAGCTACTGTCATCTCTCTAAAGATCCACACTGTACCAGAGAGGAGAGAGTTCGACTAATCACGAGTCATCATTAAATCTTTTTGCACTTCTTCTGCCATTCAATCTTACTAACCGAAGAACCAATCCCTAGTCTGAGATAAAAGAAATGTTTAATATCCTTTTTGATTACTATGTTCTCACCCAGAGTAAAAATATAAGTGAAATTTTCAGTGACATTTCAGAAAAATAGTGCTAACATTATTTTACTTTTTGAAAAACAAGAGTCTCTTAGTCGCTTTCCTTGATGAGCTTTCGTAGTCATTTAAATGTGCTGACGAATTCTATTCTGAATTGAGCTCGATTTGGCGATAAAACTAACGAAAGTACTTAAGATTTCTTTCTCTACATGAAGTCGGGGATAAAACAATCTTTTCTAAAATTCTTAGTCAGTGAAACTTTTTTAGTTTCAAGGAGAATGCTGAAAGTAGAAGAAAAATGTAATGTGAAATGTTTTTTGAAAGAGATCTAAGTAGACAGTTTTATGGTGAAAATGCCATCAACAAAGTAATTTTCTTTCATCCAACCATTTAAATGAGTGATTTGCTATTGCTTAACGGAAATATGCTAGCTGACTCCGAAATTGATTTTTCTGAATTCTGATTTTTTGTCTTGTTTAAAAGTTTATGATAAGATTGCTTCCTTTCTTTCATCTCATAGAGAAATTATTACATTCTTTTAAAAATATTTCACCAGCATGAAGTACGGCAAATATGAAATGTATAAAAAATTTTAACTGATAAATTAAAACACCTTTTGATAACATGACACACCTATAAAATTAATATTCACAGTTACTTGAACTACATTACACTCAGACTTTGTCAAAACTTTCTAAAAATCGTTTGAGTAAAAATAATTAGATATAAAATATGAATATAATTTTAGTTTGATATCCTTGAAATATGCTAAGCAAATGACGACTGGGTTTTAAAAAAACTCATATTCCCTGGGCGCCACTTGCCCATGCTGCGCCACTGACCACGTTGACAAAACGTTAATATGTTTGTGTCACTTTTTAAACTCAAATACAATAAGGAGTCAGAAAATACTACGTCCAGGGCACCGTTTACGCAAGTTAAGCCTCTTATGATGAAAGGAGGAAGGGGAGGAGAAAAAATCATAGTAGCGCCGCTTTCTCTTGCTTCGCCATTGTCAGTACATGAAGTCATTAAAGGTTAACCGAGTCCCGTTCCTACCGAAGAGACAGGGCCTAATGAGAAAAAAAAGGAATGGTGCTTCCGGTCAGGCGCGGAAACACCAAAAAGAAGAGAATGGTAGGTGGCCATAAAAAGCATGGTATGAAGTGTTTCTGTTGTCTTCGTAGCAGTGATGGGGATGGGAAGATGGAATTCCAAGGTTTGTCAGACTCGTGTGAAGTGGGTCAAAGTATGGAGACAAACAGAAGAGATTAGTTTAGCTGCTGGCCTAGGGGTCAGAGATACAGAAGAGGGCAAAATAAAATCAACGAAACGTTACCGTGAAAAACTGTTTAACTAAGTTTAAAGAGTTATAAGTACTTAGACTTGAAAATATTTCTACCACGAGCAATGCCGGGTATATAAGCTAGCAACGCAATAAACTCGGAGTTGATGACGCCATCCTAGAAATGTTTATGCCTATATTATTTTCAATATATTTTTATTTTTCATTAATAAATTGTGGACGGGAAACTCTAATTCGCATCTTTTGAAAATCAATGCAGTGACTTTGAGAAAAAGTTAAACGAATGCTTTGGGTTCTTCTTGTAATAAACTTGTCATATTATTCAAAAGATAGACAAGTGGTCAAAGAAAGTGGTGTTTTGTATAATAACTTGGGCATTATTCAAATTGAGTTATAACATATAAAAAATAAATACCATACGAAAATAGTATATAAAGACTTTTTTTATTTCATTTAGCCAAAAATTAGGTTAGCAGTAACATGAATTACTCTGAAGTTGAAGAAAATGTTGCAATACGGAACTTCTACTGTTATACGACGAGTCTTTATGGCGATTCCTGGCACTATTCTCTGGTATGCGGCAACCTATTTTTCACAAAATTGATGGCACTGGAAACCAAACAAATTCATAGAGTGTATTTACTGCAAACAAGTGAAGAGAGACACATATACATGGTATATTAGTAAATTTTGCACAGCAACTCTTCACCAAAGAAATTATTTTGAAGTACACCAAACCAAAAAATCAAGACTAAAAATATCATTAAATATAATGACTAATTTTTCATACAATGTTGTAATTTTGAATGCTTTATTCAATTATATGAGTCAAAAATATTTGGAGATTAAGATCATGTGCTTTTTACAATCATCAATGTGTTAAAAAAATGCCCAAAAACCTTTCTTTTTATTTTTAACTGTAAAACAAGCTATTCACGCTACCAAAAACATAGGCGACGTTACAATTCACATACTAAAGATTTTCACCCGTATTCCTTGTTATTCTGAAGGAACTAAGAAAGTGTGATTGTGTTGATGGTTTTGCAGTTATTGTGCGTTGAAAATACTGCCTGATGATCTTCGTAATTGCGCTTTGTCTGGAAAAAAATAATAAATTATTCTTAACCAAAGATATTGAATTTTATAATTATTCTTCATTTTTTGGAGAGAAATTTACAATCATTCCAAACATTTTCATCTGACTCAAATAGATTTAATATTATTGTAAAAATTTTAGCATGGCAGAAGTTTGTATTATTTTATGTCGTATGCATATCTTATTCTTGATTTTTTTTATGAAAAGAATCTTATTTTAAAAATTATCAACCCAAATCTCTGTTGTTTTTTAATTGAAACATCATCTGTGCACGTGATTTAACTCAAATCTAGTGAAAACAGGCATTGTTTTCTTCCTGTTTTAAACAATTTCGCTCATGTCAATTTAGTTTGAAATTAGTAGTGAAAAATATGAGAAATAAATCAGAAAATATAAAATATAGACTCAATAATTTTGCTTTATTTAAAAAAATCATCTTCACTGAAAATTTTATAAATAACGCCATAGATTCATGAATCATTATCAGAATTATCTTGGAAAAACAGTCTTGTGATCGTTTGGCATTAGACTTACGTCAAAACATTCTACTAAAATGAATATTTTTCAAGCGAAAACAATCGAAGAATTGCCTAGAATTTAAAGGAAAAAGACATGAAAATTTTAAAAATTGCCTTCCTCTTTTTTATCAGAAGCTTTCTTAAGCTCCAAGTGACATTAAAAGAATTTAGATTTTCGAAATTCTATTCAAGTATATTCTGAAAGCGCTTTGAGGTTCTATTACTTATTTTCTTTCAAAACCAATTGCATTTCCTTTTCTAACTTCCTGCATTGGCATCATTCAAAGAAGTTCTTTTATTGATAAGCTTTGATGGTGGGATGCTCGTAAAATATTTATGTTCTAAGGATACAGTTGGCAATTTGGTAGACGGGAAAAGAAAATGTTTACTGTTTTCATTCCAAAAAGGACTTTAAACAGCTTTATTTGCCAACTGATCTCTGTTCGAGATATGTCGAATGGAGTCGCTGCTATTTGTTTGCTTTCAGGATGTCCAATATTTCATTTTAAATAACATGGCATCAGAAAGGGGACTCTAAATGGTGCGACCTCTAAATAAGAACGATAGGTTCAGATGTTTCTTAAAATCTGTTTCAGAAGCATTCAATGAAAATGATTGATTCTCATTCCAAAATATTCAGATGATAAATGAATTAAATATCTCGTTCTCTATCTCCTTTAAGATATAGCTCCTTAAAAACACTTTGGTGTACCTAAATTTACGATGTATTTCAATTGTACTAGGTATAAACTGTCTATTCTTGAAGCTGCACTATTTACTACTACTATTATTTTAGTACGGA
>BGPR01000399.1:521427-540409 GCA_013235015.1 Araneus ventricosus | reverse complement strand
AAGGAAGCTGAACACATAGGACGAACTTTATGTTTATTTACTAGGACAGTACGTTTAAGTCATTAAATTGCTATTCTAATCGCTTCTAAATATAAAAGTTTGTACACTCTATAATATAAGCGAGAAGTAACATATATCGAAGTTTCATAAGATAAAATAATCAATAAATTAATTGTCATGGTTACGTGAGGGTCTTCAGGTGAACAGACAGTTAGGGTGAAGGGCAGCCCAAAATTATCCCTCACTTGATATCACTCCAATGGATTTCTTCTCAAAGGGTATCTAAAGCATAATATTTGAGTTTAATGTCATCTACGATCGACTAGTGGAGAGCAGCCATTGAAAGAGAATGCGCCCAAATACTAAATCACAAGTTTAACAATTGGACGTTAATGTCAAGCAACTCTACTACTTCGAGATAACTTACATAATGTTACATATGTATTAATTATCTAACTGCTATGTATATTAATAATTGTTTAGGTAATAATTGTTTGACGTCGGCATCCATTTACGGGACTCCCAGTATTACCATCAATTCCATGTGAGACCAAAATGGACCAACCCACAAATTTGGTATGACGAGCTAGACCTTCAAGAATTAAACCCTGATTTTTAATTAGATTAGCAGGTATTAATTATGAAAATGATATGAATATCACTGTCGGTCTACTTTTCCTCTCAGTCTAGGAAGCTCGGCTCTCTGATAATTCTATATGGCGATGAAGATATTAATCATTCAAGAAGAGAGTACGCAGGAAAAAAACTCTGAAATACAGACCTTTGAACAAAAACATATGTTAACAACGTTACTGTACATAGAACGATATCGAAAATAGAATTTCATTTTTCTCTCAATTACACAGTCGACGTGGCTCACAACATTCTTTGGAGAAACAATCTGATTATGACGAAAAAGTCAAGTGGTATGGTGAGTTTGTTCTGTTTTGAACATAGGCATCATAATTCATAAACACTGAGAGTGAGCCAATTTACAAATACTGCTACAGTATAGGGTAATTAAAATCGTTTTCATCCTTTCCGGTTTTGAAAAAAATACATGTTTTCAATTTCAGTTTGATGTCTAGCTTTGTTTAGTAAAAATTAGGGCTTATCCTCTATGATTCTGAACATCTCGTGTGTTCCAAGCGGGTAGTATTGTTTTGGTGTTTTGTAGTTGATATTTTAGAAAGTATATAATAATGATCGTTTGACAGATTATGCTCTTTGCCATCCTAAGTTATGTTCTAGTATCTCTAACTTTTTTCAGTAAAGAATTGCAGCAAAAAAATATGTTTCACTCAAAAGGAAAAGTTTTGAAGATTAAAAATCAATTAAACTCATTTTCTCTATAAAAAAATTGCTCCAATTGATTTGATAATTTGTCTCTGTATTTAACAAATGTCTTTAACCCTTAAATGCCCGATTTTCTTAAATTTTATTTTAAAATGTTTTTTTACTTTCATTTCTTGAATAAAATATGGGAAAAATACTTTAAAATATTCTATTTTGTTTTAAGTATGGTTTTATGGCTAAAAAACACCTTGTTACCAACTGATAACGCTGGGCTTTATTTCAGAAAGAACTTCCTTCATAAAACTCTATAATATTAAACACAGATGAATTTTAATAATTATAAGAATTATAAGAATTTTAATTATTATAATAACTAATAATACGATAAGGAATTTCTTTCAACATTGTAGAATAAAATATAGTATTCTCAAGCGTACAAACAAAGCAAAAAAAGCTGCAGCCTCAAGTGAAAAACATCAATTTATTTTTATTTTTTATCAACACTCAGGTTGCCATCTATATATTGTAAATTAATTTAATAAAATTTTCAATATGTACCCTATTGACAACAACAAGCATTGGAGCTTCAGTCTTATGCTCAAGATTTTAGAAGAAAAAAATGCGTATGTTTCTAAAAGGCAACACTGGGCATTTAAGGGTTACATCATAGAAGAAAAAATTTCGTATGTTGCTAAAAGGCAACACTGGGCATTTAAGGGTTACATCATCATCAGAAATATTTCTGTATGAAATAAAAAAAATTTGGTGGGACACATGCACGGAAATCTATACATACCAGCACTGAAAAATATTCGACCAATTTTCATGAATATATCTACATTACTGCTTTAAGGGTAAAACGAAAATTAGAATTTCTCATCCATTTTATTGGTAAATTGCATTTAATTCAAACCTCAAAATATTTCTTTAAAAATTAGTTAGGAGCAGATTTCCTATGAATAATTTATTTTTGATCTCTGAACCGCGAAAATTTGTTTCCAATACATTATTTTCAGATTAAAAACAAAATTGTGAGCAAATAAAGAAGATAAAAATTTTGAAAAGTGAACTAAATCGATATCTTAACTAACTAATATGTATTTTGCGAAAATAAATTATCTTAGGAAAACATTTTTTCTCCTTTTATCGTTAGGCATTCACTGTCTAGAGAAATCATGTGACCAAAGTGTAAAAAAATTACAGATTACAGCAAAACACTCTCCTCAGGAAAAACGCGAATTGCTTAATAAATGTTGATAACATTGAAAAGTATCAAGAAAGTTTTGATGACAAAAAGTGCTTACTCCTTGATTTCATAAAGATGGATTAGATTCTGCTGATGCTCTGTAAAATCTACATTTTATTATTAAACATAAAAGCGAATTTGCTACACATTCGAAAATGAGTTCGAGAGAAAAAAAAAATTTTCTTCAAAAACTTTCTCGTGCAAGTATAATTTTGTCTTTTCTGACCCCGAAATTTGATAGAAATTATTTTTACGTCAAAGAGTTTACATTTTCAGAAAAAAGCTTTGCTAAGTGCAGCTTTTCTTGAGAGAAAAGACTTATAGATTTTTAAACTAGGAAAATTGTCTCGAAGATTTTTTGTATCGGGACGAAAATAGCGAAATAAAATATTTACATTTACAGATATATTTTGAACATTATTGTTTTATCTGAACATAATAAATCAAAAGATTTTGTTTTTATGTATGAAAGATATTTTCAACGAAAAGTTCTGTAAGTGTATAGCATTCGAAAGAGGGGAAATTTTTTTAGGATCTTAAAGTTATTCATGGGAAGATTTTTTTGTTTTTATATTCTGTTCAGTAATTTTTTTGTTATACCGTTCAATGCAACTACTCTGTTAAAAATAAAATAGAATTTTTAAAAAGCCAAATCATTTTTGTTGAATTATTAAGAATTTTTGACAACTAAAATATATTGATTTTCGAGATATTTCAATTTTATTACCTAATATTTCGTTTCAACGCAATATTTGGTAATAAAGATATTAGGTAAATATCTTCTCAATTAAATACAGAATGACCTGGCATTTCGTGACTTCTTTTGAATGCAAGGTGCAACGACGAAAATTATTGTAAAATATGCATAAAAATATTTTTTACGGTTTTATTAAACTTATACAAAACATTTTACTCCAACTTAATAGATGTCATTTAAAAGATAATTTTTTGAATTTTCAGAGTTTTAGAAAATTACTTTTGTGCTTTGATATTTTTTGGAAGTTATCAATAAAAACGCCAAAATTTCCTTAATTTTTAATCAATTATAATTCTTTTCAAATTTTCAAAAAAACGGCTCCGAGGTGGACATTCCTACCCTCCAAAGTATTTTTCCACATACTTACACACACACACTCCCCCCATTCTGCTTTATTATTATTCTCATCAGGCCCAGCGTCGCCTGTAGAGAACACTAAACAACACTTTTTCAAACTTCACCTCATTAATTCAAATAACTTTAGATTTGTCAAAATTGGTAGTAGATCTTTTCAATAGATGGCAAAAATTATCAGCAGTCAGTTATCAGCTGAAAATTGTGTGGATTTTTTACAGTAAATGGAGTTTTCTGAAAAATTGAATATTTCTCATACGCGCAAAACTAAGTCATTATATCACTGGCTATTGATTTTGTGAAAATCTTTTTTATACCGTAATTATGTAGAGTAAAAGTCATATTTTTAATTATCTCTTTTTTTCTAGAGATTTTAAGAGATTTTGTGATATCTCTTACTTACTTGGAGATAAATACCTAACAATTTTGGTGTCTACTTCAGGAGACATCGGGTCTTCGATGAGTAAATATTGAAAATATAATATATGGAAAAGGTAATCTTAACACAATCGTTTAAACTCTTAAGAGTGTGATTTTTTCCTCCAGAATACTCATCATATTAGATTCCCTATGCAAAATATAGAGACTTATTTGCAAAGTATTATAACCCTTTTTTATGATTTGTATAATGTGTATTTACATTTCTAAGATTTTTTAAGATTTCTAATAAATTTGTAGTCTATTCTTTATTATAAAACTTGCTAAAATTAATAAAGGCGAGTGTTATAATTAAAATTATTCTTCATTTTATCAAAATAGTTACATATTTTTGCAAAATATCAGATTAAGTATCAATAAATTAATATTTGTTTTTTACTCCATCGTATGTCAGTATGACGAAATGTCTCCTATAGGAGACACTAAGTTTCTCAATTTAAAAAAATTGAAATATTTTTTTGACATTTTTGGAATGTTTTGATGTATTTTGAACATATTAGTGCAAAAATTAACGAAATTTAAAATTCTAAATTGGTCTTGGGTCTTAGGAGCTTATTACAGACAAAATATTTTCTGAGGGATTAATTACTCTTTCAGTTTTCTAGTTCCATTAAAAATGTTGGATTTTCATTCAAATAAAAGTTTGTTACTTTATTTAATTTTTAAACCTTAATTTGAATTCAAAAGTTATTGATAAAACAAATTTTGTTTTAATTCCACACCTACTAATCATCATTATTTTTTATATTTATACGAAAGAATCAACGTGCCTCAAGGGTGCATCATTTCCACCACCCCTAATATGAGGCAGATTGATACAAAACCATTTTTAGGAAAAATATGCTATAAGTATTTTATCGCTTCATTTATGACTAAAACTCGACGGAAATCCTATATTAGATTAACAAGTTTATAAATACAGTGTATTAACTTTAATCATTACCGTTGACAAAATGATTTTTTAGCCTTCCAGAAAAAGTATATCAATGTCTCCGAACTCTCCTTACCACTTTCTTTACAGCTTTGGCTTGAATAAAATTGCTGGAATCGCTTCGTTCACGTTGGGTAAAGCAATGGCTTTTAAGCAGTCTATGACGTTTCCCCTCATACGTCCCTATATAAAGAAAGCTGTCTTGTTTTGGTATACCTGTCCTAATCTTAAAGTTTATAGGTCGTCTTTCGAAAAACCCTGTATCTCTAATTCGTATTTTCTCAGAAGACTTTTTTCACAGATTTCTGCTTGCGAGCCTGATACACTCTAAATTCTTCGACATCAAATTTCTTCCCGTTGTTGAAGTGTCGAATTTGAAGGAGAGAATACCGTTATTTTGGTTTAAAACTACGAGGTTCATCATAATTGTGTCCTTGTGTAGCTTTGAAACGCTACGTTAAACTAACCACTCTAGACTAAAACAAGCAGTTGTTTTTAAAATGTCTTCTTCTATCAAATTGTTTCCATTCCCTTTTAAAATTTCTATTCGCATATTTCTTTTCTCAAAATGGGCTTCACGGTAAACCTTAAACTCAGAGAATTCTTATTCTATTGGAAGTTTTATCTTCTCTGATAACTTAACTGTTTAATGCCATGCCATTGCCTAGTCTCCGGAAATAAATTCATTCATTTACGAATTCTCAAATCTAAAGAATTCTTATCTGGAAACTCTGACGTTAGATTCGAAAACTGGACAAGCTATCGATCTTTATATCTGGACTTAATCTTAAACCTTTCACGCACCGACCATAAGGAAGTTATCTCTGTCTGCTGCCAACATATCTCGAGAAAATATTTTGTCTTTTATCTTTATTCCGTGGAACCACACATGAGAGAAAGAATAGAATGGGATCTCAAATAAGTAGAAGGAAAAGGAACTAAAGGAAACTGTCCAAAATAAAAGAAGAAAAAGTGGAAGAATTGTTGACGAAACGTAGGGTTAGGAGGAAGAAAAATTCTTTTTACTTCATCTCGGTGCCTGTGAATAGGCTACCTTTTATGGCTGTGTATTTCTTGCTGCTCGAATCTATTTTCGTACATGTGTCTTTTCTGGATAAAGTAGGTCGGCTCTTTGGTTTTTTGGGGGTATTATTCTCTGCATCTACTATTGTTCTTTCTTTTTCGTTTTTTTCTTTCTGGGTGGATGTTTTTCTGGCTATTAAAAAGGTCGAAACGGCCTGCCAACAAGGTGCAAGATAAAAGAATAAAACAAACTAAAGATGTGTGGACGTGGACGGAAAACAAAGTAGCAATTCCATTTCCTTCCTTGCACGTTTCTTTGGATGCTTAAAACTATCGGTTCCGATCCAAGAAATAAAGGCTTAGAATAAATTACTATTTACCACACGTATCAGATATGTAATTTTTCTAAATGAATTAAACCAATGCATGATGTTGTCAAATAGATTCAATTATATTGCGTTGAGTAATAAATAACTCACAAGCCTTTTTCTCAAATTCATCAAATTTAAAATGCTCGCATAAATGCAATGCATCGGCAAAATGATTTATACTATTTGAAAGAGCATTTATTGCTCTAAAAGATATTGTATTTTCATTTTTTTAATTTTATTTATTTTTTGTGTATTCTAATACTATTAAAATGGAATATTAATGAATTGATTAATTGATGGTGAAAAAACGAAGCAGTTTCTACATCATTCGCTTCTTGCATTTAATTGAGGTGTAAAGACTGCGAAGATGTTCGTGAGATTTGTTCTGTGTATGCAAAAGGAGCAATGTTTGAAAATGCTGCCCACCGTTTATCTTCGCGCTTCAAAAAAAGCTAAAATATGAATAGCCGATCAACCAACTTCTTCTTCAAACAACCAGAGGAATTATTAAAAAATATATTTGAAAATTTTAAATAAATTTGGAAAACTCCCATGAATTATTATTCAACCCCATTAATAATGGAAGTTTCAGGAAAGGAAGGAATTTTTTTTATGGAAATAGTTTAAACCAACAGGAGTGTTCTCTCCTCGTCTTTATCGTATATTACACAATATGTTGCATTTTGTGTTCAGATTCTTAGTACATAGCATAACAACACCTCCTGTCCCCTTGCCTAGAGTCCTTATGACTCTTCTTTATGAGCAGTTTGAATAGACAGGAAGAGGAAGCTTAATGAAACCATCAAGCAACTACAGGGTGCTCCAAAAATATTCGGCACAAATGGAAGGGTAAATCAGGCATACAATAAGCATCCAAAATCACATAGAAACATGGGTGCGCAAACGCCATCTGGAAACAGCAGATGGCATTTAAAATAATACAGTGGTGGCCACAATTGCCGACATTTTTTGAAATTCTCACATTTTTTTCAAATATGTCCTTGAGCTTCTTTCATATAAAGAATAGGTTTCAATTCCCAATTTGCAATGAAGATTCGGTCACGAGGGCATTTTGGGGACCGACCAGAAATTAACGAAATCGAAAAGGGATTTTGCCTCATCCCATTTCGAGAAAGCTGATAATGGTTTCCAACTTTCTTCAATTATGTTGTGCGTTGTACGCAATATTTACATGCATTTTTTAAAAAAAAGATCTGGAATATTCGGGATGATATAAAGGTTTCTCTTAAAAATCCCAACTTTTCAGCACGTTTTTTGCTTATAACTTGTGGAGTTTTCCTTGGAATAATACGAAACTTAGAAAATATTTGGCAATATACTACAGAAGCATTGTAGTAAAATTTCAAATAAATGCATTGATAATAAAAGAAGATATATGCATTTGTAGTAAATACTTTTTACTGTGCATACGTGACATGTAGCCGAATTTTTCTTTCACAATTTTAGAGCCAGATATATAGAGCAACTTGTATAAAAATTTCACTCCAATACCTTTAAGATTCAGAACGATATCAGCATTTTGGCCAGTTCTGTTTTAGTTTAAATGTCATCTGCTGTCTCTAGATGGCGTTTGCGCACCCATGTTCCTATTTGATTTCGGATTCTTATAGTTGTGTTCATATGCGCACAGACAGGTCGAGAGACATACTACCTGTTGACTTTTTTAGTTTGGAATTTGATACAGGTCTACAGTCTTTCAGTAAAGGTCACATGTTAATTGCGTTCGTCTATCTTGTGCCGGCTTTGAATTATTACGTTCAAGAACACAAAGACATAACTCCATAAATGGTTTTTCCGGAATCGGGATGTCTTTTTGAACCATTACAATGCTTCTTTATTCTCTTCAAGATATGCAAGATTCGCCAGTACAAGTTCAAATTTTTCCAAAATCAACCATTCAAGTAAGGAGATAACTTTATCACTCAACAAATTTCCATGAAATAACTTCCAGATAACATTGAAATGCTTTTGAACTCTAACAAAGTCAACGCACCAAAATCCCTGAATTCTCTTGAACTGGTCACACATCGAAAACAAATAAATTAAATTAAATAAAAATCTATGAGCATCATAACATAATTATTTTAGGTCCATTTTGTATGTGCTAGAATATTTGTTCGCATTCGGTATTGTTTCAGTTAACCACTAATTACAGGGTTCAACAGATGAATTCTTTGCAAATGAATTCAAATTAGGTTATTCACATTTCCATGACCTAAAACGAACAGAATACTACCACAATGCTAAATCATTAGCTTTAATATTCAAAACGGGAAATGAATTACAATGCAATTAATGAAATACTCAATTTATGGCTACAAGGTGAAAAAATTTCACTCATTAACAGGGAAATTTTAAGACAGACTCTCATTACATGGGCCGGTTGAATTTCCCTTCATACCTTTTTTACTTTCTCGTATACGAAGTATACAAAGAGAAAGTATTTTAATCGTCAAAAAATTCGAACTCGAGATTTTGACTCCGAGTCCGAAAAACACAATTTGGGAATTATGTCTGTCTGTGTGTCTGTGAGCACGATAACTCAATAACTATTAAAGCTAAAGGGATGAAATTTAGTATGTTGGCTTTACACATAATTTGTAGGTTTCTATCAAATTTTGAACAAAATCCGTTCAAGGGAAATTTGTCTGTATATATGTCCGTGTTAATGTGAACGCGATAACTCACAAACCTAAATAGCTAGGTGGATAAAATTTGGTACACAGTTTTATCATCATGAATGTAGGTCAGTATCAAATTTTGGACTAGATCTGTCAAAGGGTTGACTGCCTGACTGTCTGGATAATCGCATACTTTTGAACGCAATAACTTCTTTAAAAAATTACTTTGATAAATGAAACTTGGTGTGTGGCCTTCTTACCTTAATGGTAGATTAGTATCCAATTTTTGTGCCAATCGGTTGAAAAAAGGCGTTCAAATTGTATAATTAATTTTTCTAATCCGATTCTCCATGCGCATGCGTACTGTTAGCAATCTCTGCCCACGCGGAAGCTATTGAGCGAATTACGTCACTTTGTCGTTCAACCGGCAATAGTGGAACCTAGCAGTCTGCGATAGATGCGTTTCAATTGGTACGTATCTCTTTGAATTTCATTCTTTACCTAAATATTTTACAATCACTATAATCTACAATGAAAAACCTTCAGATAGGCACTGGATTCTGGGTTACAGTAGGTTCGAATTTTTTTATCCACGCGGGGGGGGGGACGACACCTTTTGGGGGAAGTATACGAGAAAGTTTAGGGGAGTCCACTTCCACTATTTCCGATGGCTGAGGGAATATTCGGATAACTTATATTCATCTTCTTCATTTTAATTATTCCTTGCCGAATAGTTGGTATCATATAGAAATAGCAAACTGTTAAAATGATTTGTGGATTCTCTCCAAATTGTGGGCACTGCAAAGGTCATTGAACAACCTACAAGATTAAGCCGATTTCGCAAGTTGCTAGCGCAAGTGTTTCAAACAATATGCCATACCCATAAATTATCTTGGTCTCCGATTCCACAATCAAACTAAAGGCGATATATGTTTCCATGATTGGGGCGATCGCTTTTTATGACTGAAAAGGGTTACTTCACCACACACGTAGCAAAAGCTGTCGGAACAAATATTTTAAAAAGGAAACTGAGGTCATCTACAAGCAATAACACTCAATGAAAATGTAAATAAAGCTCAAATATTCACTTACAGCAGAGAAACAATTAACACCTGTGAACACCGATTGTGTCTAATGATAAATAAAACAAATCGAAGGTCATGTTATTTACACTTTTTCTAACCTGAAATGAACAATTATCTTGACTTATTGCCAACTAAAATGAAAATATTTCCACGGATATTGCCGAACTAATATGAAAAAAATGCCTTCGTTTCCACACATTCACTGCTTTACAACTGTCCACAATCAACACTTGTAAAATAAAAATAGATCTAATTATCAATTTTTCAGGTAAGTTTCGTTTTCGACAGCATCAAATCCAATCGAATTGGCTACTTTTGTTTAGTTTACAATTTGTTATTGAATAGAGTTAGTTGTTCTTCCACGCACTTCGAGATTGTCTTTTACCATGATGCTGGTTTTCCAGCCATAGGTTTACTTTTGCTCGGAAACAACTTTGACAGCGAAATGGAGTTGACTTAATGCTGACGACATATAACCAAAATGTATCACACCAGTTTAATTTTGGGATCCCTTGGACATCTTGCAAGAGGGAAAAGGGCGTGATGTCATAGGGACATGTCAGGTTATGTGCGCAGCGATTTCTTCTGTTCATCTTAAATATGAAGAGGTATGAGATATATTTCTTAATACATGAGAAAAGGACCTCGTGAAAGTCCTCCTATTTTAAAACAGAATACTATTTTTACTTTAAATTTATTCAATCAATGTAAAATGTTTCGTTAAATTTTTTTGATATTTCGTTCAAATCCAAATTATCTACCTGTCAGTGGCGTAGCGAGGGCGCCTGAGTCATAATATGATTTTTTTCCACCACCACCCTTGATCATCAGTGGCTTAGCATGTTTAAATGGTGCCAGGGGCATGGTATTTTTTGCCCCCCCCCATCGTATTTGACCTTAAAAAGTGACGTTAACGTATTTAAGTTATGTGAACGTGACCAGTGTTGTAGCGATGGTAAGTGGCGTTAGGATCATAATATGATATTTTTTTACCCCAGTCGTCATCAGTGGCCTAAAAAGTGTAAATGATGCCCTAGACACGGTTTATTTTCAAGACCTCTCATCATATTTTGCCTTAAGAATAATATAAATTCGGCAATGTTTTGAACTCCATGGTGCCTTCTAAATCTAGCGCCCGGGCACCAATACCCCCCTGCACCCCTGTTGCTACGCCACTGCCACCTGTCATACTATTTTAAATATATATCTAATAATTTGAGGATTCAAAGATTTTGAAATTTTTCTGTATGAACAACGTATGTAATAAAGAGATGAATAGGCTGAAGAAATAATAAAGTCTTTTGCCAAAATTACTTCGAATTCTGTGAGATCAAAACCAGACGTCTAACTTTCATAAACTTCTATTTGAAGTTTACCTTGGGGATGTCAGTACAATTATATAAACTAGAAAGCATTCGAGAGCAGCATTATCTTGTAAATTGGCTTAACAGCTGCATTCCTTCAAGTTAATAAGTCTTCAAAGCCTTATGCTGAAAATGTGTTTGCGAACTTGGAGGACCAAATTTGGAATTTTTTCCATAAAAAGATTTTGCTTAGAAGATTTTTTCTGAAAACAATTCTAAGCAGCAAAATCCTATCTTTCATGAAGAGTATGATCTTTTTAAATTAATAAATTTCTTAATGATCTGGTTACTTTCTATATGAAATATTCACCGGCATTCTTCATTTAAAAGTGAACAAGATGACAAATTTATGACTGTGAAAGTCATATATCAACCTAATTAATTTCTTTCATTTTTATATTAATAGTATACAGGTTTCATTAGTTTTAGAACAAAGTGTAGAAATTTAATTTTATTACTATGATATGCTGTGAGAATACTGAAATAAAAGAGCAGCCATCTCTTATTTCTAGAATGAGGCCAAATCGGACAATAAACACAAAATTCTTTTAATGTTATTCAGGTAACAGCAATACAATAATCAATAAAAAGTAATAAACATCTAGTAAAAGGTTCTATCTATTTATGTGAATGAAAAACCATACTTATTGATTATGTAAAGAAGAAGAATTACTGTCATTGCTATCTGGCGCATCTATTTAATAAAGTATTAATTTAAGCCAACACTTGCATATAGATTTTTTAAAACTATCTTTTTTAAACGAAAAATATTTAAATGAATAATCATTCATACATTTAAAAATATCTCAAAAGCCAGATGATTGACATTTCGAATTTCGTAGCGATATGTTTAACTGTGAACCAGAAAAAGTCAGTGTGCGGGAGCTCGCCGGAGTTCGTATTGTCTCGTTCGAATTCTCCCTTGGTTTGCTATATTCGGTTAGTTAATTCGGGTTTTTTTTATTGTTATTATCTTATATATTATTATATTATATATTATCGATATATATTTTTTACGAACTAGTGTAAACAGTTAAAATAGCACTTCGTAAAGTCAGTGTTTCGTAACTAAAGCAATTACGTTTTTCAACATTGTGTTTGGAAAGAAAAATTGAATTGAAATTACTCAGGCCAACACCTTTGCTAAACCGTATCCAGGTGACGAAATGTAAGACTAGAGATTTCAAAAAGGAATTCAAACACGATATATATGAGAAATGTTCATGGATTTGTGGATGAGAATCAACTAACAGACTGTTTTGTTTTCCATACCTCCTGTTTGCAAAACAGAATGATGATTCAAGTTGGGTTAGTTACGGTGTTGCTGATTTATCACATATAACTCAGAAAATAAAAAAGCATGAATGCTCACAATCACATTTAAACTCGGTCTTAGATTTCAATTTGCTAGGAAAGGTGGATATTCTCCAACAACTCGACAGTGCATCTCGTTCAAATGTTAAAAGACATAATGAGAAAGTTATCAAAAATCGTTATGTTCTAACAAAAATCATTGATTGCATTCTGTTTTGCGGTGCATTTGAGCTTGCACTTCGAGGATATGATAAATGCGAGGATTCATTAAATACGGGAGTTTTCAGAGGTCTTATCAACTTCTCAGCAGCAATTGATTCGTCTCTTAAAGACCATCTCACTAGTGTCACTGTTTTAAAAGGAACGTCACAAGAAATTCAAAAGGATTTATTAGATGACATGTTCACTGTTTGTCAGAACTGCATACAGAGTGAGATCTCAAAAGCAAGTTTTGTTTCAATAGCAGCTGAAACTACTGATGTGCCATCCATTTCCCAATTGGTTGTCATTTTCCGATACGTTTTAAGTAACGGACAACCGGTTGAGAGATTCTGGGAATTCACGAATCCACCTGGGCATGATGCAAAATATATAGCTGAATGTATCCAAGCAAGTTTGGAAAAAGTAGTAGCCAAACCCGAGAAATTAATATCGCAGAGATACGATGGTACAAACGTGATGAGTGGTTAACACGCTGCTGTTCAAGCTTTTAGTCAACGTGCCTACAAGAATGCACAATATGTGCATTGCTACGCACATCAGCTCAATTTGATTGTTGGGCAAGCAACCAGTCAGAATCAGCAAGTTCGAGTATTTTTTTTCAATCCGAGTGATATTACTAACTTTTTCAATGAATCTCCACAGATAATTACTATTCTAGATGAAATTGTTAGAAAAAGGATACCTCATGGTTCAGCTATTAGATGGAACCATCGATACAGTGTCTGATCATAGGGAACAGTTGATCGAATGCATGGGAAAAATAGAATCAACACATAAACAAGTTGTAGCAATAAATCAATCAGGAGATATTCGCCGTATGTTAGAAGACTCGAAATTTGAGTTTTGGCTTAGGGGCTGTCCATAAATGATGTCACACTTTTTTTCAATATTTTTTACCCCCCCTTGTCACATGTCACACTATATATTACACAAACATAAACTTGCAGTTCAGAAACAAAGCACTACGTTATAGATCATATTTCAAATTTTATTTTTAAACTTTAACTATGTGTTTTAATGACATTTGTGAGCATAACAATAATAATGATTTTATGTGTACTTATTTTGTATGAAATAAGATTAAGGTTTACAACAAAAACCTAATTAATATACAATAGTAATAAAATATTAATATAAAAGAGCAATTGTAAACAGTAGTATTTTGGAATTTGATATATTTTGCTTATCTTTACTTTATGAACATAAAATACTCTTAAACAAATTGAAATTTAAAAAAAGCGCCTCAATAAAGATCAACCTGTTTGTGTCACTACCACTCACCCAGTGGGGCGACATATCTTTTGTTGGACATTTCAAGGGTGTGACGGGGGAGATTTGCTTCTAATGGTGAAGAATTTCTGCTGCTACCATATACTCAGAACCTACCCTGAATGCCTTTTTCAAAAAGAAAGGAATATAAGTGAAAAAAAATCATAAGAAGGTTGTTTTAGCCACGATTAAAAAATACCCTCAAATTCTGGTAATTTCAAAATTTAATCTGCTGATTTTAAATGTTTTTATTTTAATCAAAATGTGTGATTCACACTTCTTGCTACTCCCTCCCCTCCCTTTGTCACAAACTGTCACAATTTCACGAACCCCCTCCCCCTCCAAGCATGACATCATTTGTGGACGGCCCCTTACAGTGCTTCACAATATTATGCCACATGTCGATGCATTATACAGCCAGCTTCAGAAAACACTAACTGATGCGGCACTCATTAGAAAGCAAGTAAACGTTTTCCAGCAGTCATTAGAGAAAGAAAGGAGGAGAATGGACACAGTGACAAAGGAGATATCGGCATCATATGAAACTGCAAGAAAAAGAAAGATAGAAAATATTCATCTAAATAGAACTGTAGCACCTAAAGAGTATGTGGTGTTATCACGAATTAAGTAAAAGAGAGATTTTGTTTTATTTCTCACTATTCTGCTGTTTCTCGCCTCGAAGCTCCAAAATTCCAGGAGTACGAGAGAAAGTTTCCAACTCAAATTCTTAACCAAACAACTGATATTTATTCCATGTTATAGTAGGATCGTCCGAAAACTGAACTAGGAGTAATTTACAGAAGATCAGATTTCAGAAATATGACTGGTACTATTAGTCTTCTACAATTTATTATAAAAAAAAAATTTACAGACTACGTTTTATGAGACCTACAAACTATTGCTAATTATTGTTACAATTCCAATGACCACTGCTGAATCTGAGATATGCTTCTCAACTCTAAAACGAGTTAAGACATTTTTAAGAAGCACTATGAGCGAGAACAGACTAAGGCTCAAGTCATGCTTTCAATTGAAAAATGAATGATAAATGAGATACTTAAATTCAATGAAAACGTTATTGATTTGTTTGCCTCAAAAAAAAGACGCACGAGTGGATTTAATTTACAAAAATTGTACTTGACTATTTTGTAATCAAAGTTCAAAGATATATTGTAAGCAATATTATGGTTTTATTACATTCCATTGTAAGAAATAAAATTATACAATTTTTTTACCTATGAGAACTTGTTATTTTTTTTAGTTGCATTGTTTTCCGTTAACTTGTAAAAACGCAATTGTGTTTTAACTTGTAAGTTACGTCATATCTGCAGATTTAATTTTCGAAATTTGTTTTGTGAACCTCCATTTAAATAACCCACGAGCCGCCACTGGTCTCGAGATTTATTCTTAAAAATATACAAATCTTAAAGTAATTTCAAAAAGTTTCCACAGTTTTGGCCACCACTATAACTACACGTTGACTTAAAAAGGACTGACCTCAAGCGATAACGTCCCTGGCGTCATGACAACCACGGTGAAATAACAAAGTTGTCACTTGAGTTGACAATCTTAACTTTCCGGTAATCACGGTTAACAGAGAATATTCGACCCATGACGATATTTATCTCATGTTGATTTTACATGTATTTTAATAATTCCACATTGTTAGAGAAATAGCCATTCAAATCTATGGCCTCCGGTTCATTATACCACACAACCAAAGCGATGTCTTAAAAACATAACAAAATCTACAGAAAAAAGTGCTAAGCCGTCAATAATCTCAACATAGCTTTGTTTCTGATTTCTTAAATTTTAATTATTTCTTTCTTTGGAATATGTTAAGATAATATACACAAATGTGCGATTTATTTTGAATTTCTAACGTATTTAAAGCTAATTAAAATGGTCTTCTGGTTGAGATCTTTCTCAGGAAATGTTTTTTTTTTTCATGTGAATTAATTTTTAAATAAGATTTCTTTAAGCACTGTTTAATGGAATAAGTTTTATTGACCCGGATTACCAGGAAAATTTGTTATGTTTTTTATTTATTTATATATTTTAAGTATGGTGACTGATTCAAAGCAATAATACATTTATTAATTTAGAATGAATCCTAATTCGTAAAAATATTTCATTTTACAGGCAGAATTCGCCATTTTTCTATTGATTTGAGATTTTATTTCCGTTTGTGTCTTATGTTTTGCTGTGACAAGACACATGAGTATTGTTTATTATGGATGAAGTATTCATGAGAAAAAAAAAGATTTTTGAGAAAAACGCAATTTTTTTAGTACAACAAAGTATTTATAACTCTGCATAAATAATATGCAGATATATTGTATTTTGTTCGACAGAACTTTTGTTTCTCGAGGAACTGTAAATTTAATACGAGAAATCTATTTTTCAGTTAGCTCAACTTTAAAAAACTAGCATAACTTCATTAAATATCGAAAACACCAATGGAAAATAATAACATAAGACAATTAAAGTCTTCAGTATGCAGTATAGTCCCGCTAATCCGGAGTAGATGGAATCGGACCCTGTCCGGATCACCTAAAGTCCGGATAAAACGGAATTTGCCTCAAAAAGTATGTAATATACAAGTTTTAGATGGACAAAACAATAAAATTCGATGGAGGTTTTTTTCATAATTGCTTTTCCTACAGCTTAATTTTAGTTTTAATATTACTGTTTACGTAGACCTAAGTTTTTAACCTACGAACTCATGTAGGATTAACAAAACAAAATATCTTTGTACTTAATTAAAATTAAAAATTTATTGATTTTATATCCTGCTTTTTTGAAAAACTCCCGTTGGGATTAACCAAATATCCGAACGAACAGGGTTCGAATCAGAGGAACTCTACTGTTTTTAAAAAGCCTTCACGTCATACCGCTAAACAAAAACGATGCGTAATGGGAACATCAACCACTAAAGCAGATACAATCTCAATCGTCGTTAAATCTCATGATTCGCGCAACTCAAACGATAGCATCTTTAAAGATTAACTGGCTATCCAAGATCCTGGCTAGAGAGATCCTTCGTAATCCAAAAGACAGATTCCCAATAAGTTATTGATTTGTGGGAAAGATTCGGTTTGCCTAACAATATTGCCCAGCATGACCAGACGCGAAATCCACATATTGTCATGATTCTCACATACATCCCCTTTCTGCCCATAAGTCAAGAAGGGATGCTGTTTCGATATTTGGCCCCTTTAATCGATATTGCCGTCTGAATTAACATTAATCACGCTACGTTCGGAAATTGCACGCCTTCCCTTCTGTTGAATTATTCATATAAAGCTGTCTGAGGTAAAACACTTTTGGGATGCAACTTGGTTCGAAATTTTAGAAGCGATTTGTATATGCAATCGGTTAATGACAGTTCAGTCTATTGTAAGTGGATATCATCAAAGCTAGTTTTAGTATTATAGGACCATAGTGTCCTGGGTGGCAGCATCTCTGCTCAGAAGATCTCCTTGTATGCGGGGCTGGTGTATGCTATGTCCATTGGGCTAAACCGTTCTGCAAACGTGGCGTGGTATGAAAGTTTGGAGACGGAAGTACTGATTTGTCATCCTCCACTTCTAAACACGGTTCTTGCAACATCCGTTAGAAACAGACCTCATGTAGCTTCAAAACTGAACACTATCTAGCTAAACTAAAGTAATTTAAGCGTTATAATGCATAATCAAAATTAGTTAAAAGTTTTGAAAAATAGCTTCATTTGCTAAATGAAAATTTACTTATTAATTTAAAGTGAATAAGCTAAAAAAATATTAAAAAATTATTAAATTAATTAAAATTTAAATTTAATCTACTAGTCTTTTAATTATTTTTTAATTAATTTAAAGTAATCATACTAGTCTTTAAATTTTTATTTTAGAATTGAGTGCGTTTTATTTTGTAATATTTCACTCATATATATATATATATATATATACGTCATTTTATTCTGTTATAGGAAAGAAGGACAATTCTAAGAATGACGCTATCACCAATTGGTTTTTCTCCCTAAAATAAATATATTATGATAATAATGTGTTCCATCATAAAATAGAGACTAAATCATTCAGAAATACATAAAATAAAAAAATTTTACAATTACGAATTAGACTATCAAGGCTTTCTCAAATGCTTTACAACAATGATACATAGGTTATGGCGGCTTAGTAAATTCCACTAAAAATGAACTTTGTAATTTCGAACTAAAACTTCTCATGTAAATACATTTTTCAAATGATTAATTTTATTTTTATATTTCATGACAGCAACATTGCTATGAAATCAGAAAATAACAGATTGCCAATCTGAAATCATATCCAATTTGAAAATCCATGTCATTCTAATGGTATCTTTCTCTACGATAATGAAGGCTTTACTTCGTCTCTTTAATCAAAATTGATGCGTTATAGGAACATCATCCACCGAAATGGATACAATCGGAATCATCGTTAAATCTCACGAATCACCGAACTCCGGCGATCGCATCCACAAGGATTTCGTGGTAATCCAAGACTCCGGCTGAAGAGATCCTTCGAAATCGGAAACAAGGATTTGCAATAAGCTATTTATTTGTGGGAAAGATTTGGTTTACCTAACTATGTTCCCAACCATATCCTGGCGCAAAATCCACATATTTCTGGATATTGCCCTTAAAGCAATGA
>BGPR01000399.1:371801-521292 GCA_013235015.1 Araneus ventricosus | reverse complement strand
AAATGTCTAATATATAAATAAAGTTAGCATTTTGGAGACCGGAAAGACATAAACTGGGGGAGGGGGTTCAAATTATCCAACATCAAATTTTAATTTAAGAATGTGACTTACATACCAAGTTAGATTATTAAGATATGTTAATGGATGTATGCAGAATAGTCTCACGTTTTGTTTTTCTTTATTAAACGGTTTAATTTAAATGGACTCGTTTCATGTTTGCAGAAAGGGAATTTTGAAATCGGTTTTTCACTACTTCCTGATACTCTAGATTTTTGAAATTCGGTACACTTCTGTGAATTCGATGACAATACATTATTTCAATATTTTCAGAACATAATTATCAGTTAATCGATTAATCTACCGAATATTTATTCCATAGCGTGTCGCCACCTGGTTGTGGATTCGAGAAAAATTGATTTCAATATTCCATAATATTTATAATATTGAAATATAAATTAAAAACTAATAAATAAATAATAATTAATATAAAATGATAGATATTTTTCAGAAAACTAATAAAAAAATTTTTTTAATTGATTTTTTTTATTTTATTTTTTTCTTTAAATATAGTTCATCATTCTATATTAGTTATATATTAATATAGAATGAATAAGTTATATACTAATAGAATTAGTTATATACTGATATTAATTAATGACCAAAGTTAATATTTGTCTTTTTTTAGCTTGAATATAAATCGTAATCCACAGACAATGTGTTGATTGTCGAAGAAATTTTTAAATGGATTGCAGATTTAAATTCTGTGGATCACAGGTAACAAACTACACGTTCTTTGGTAATCCGTCTAAATTACAGGTTCGTCCGGATATAAGATTGATTCCTGCTCTAAAATATTAAATGTGTTCTTATATTCGAAAAAAAATTTTGTACTGTTTATATGAAAAACTTTATGAAATATTTTGAAAAACTACACGTTCTAAAAAAACTGATGTGGCCTCTGTATCTTAGACGCGTACGCATATTTTATCTTTGTGGATGCGAAAGCAGTTATAGATAAGAGAATATTATCGTGAATTTATCAACTAATATTGACAGTTAACTGATACAATATTTTTTGCACTTTTATTCATATTGAACTTGTTTCATTTGTTTAAAGATTAAATTTTGTAGCCGATTTTCTACTCACTTCCTAATGTGCTAGACTTTTAAAATTTTGTACACTTATTTATTCTCGATGTAAATGTGCTATTTTAATATTTTCATGTCGTAATTATCCATTAATCTGACAATTCAATTAAATTTTAATTTCATACCGGTAGCGCCACCTGGTTGTGAGTTTAAGAAAAATTAATTTCAAGATTCTATAGCAGTTAAATTAATGAATTTCAAATTATTCATTATAAAGTGAAAAATTTTAAAAATCCACTTTTTAGTACACTAATAAAAGTGTGTTTTATTGAATTTATCTTATCTCCATTCTTCAGTCTATTCTTCCTTTACTGACGAATTTTATAAACGTTAATATCATCCTATGCAAATTAATAGAAAATATGCGGATGTGACGGCATTTTAAATGTATGCAATATGAGCCATAAAGTTTGATTAGTTTTGTTACTATGATATCCATATAAATGCGATCCGTTTGTTTGTATAATTTCACGACCAAATATTTCATGTCTGTAACTCTGTAAACGACAAAAAACAAAATAACGTTTATTCCTGGTGGATCCTATTACATAGAAAGGGGGAAAGGGAACTCTAAAGACAAGCCAGCTGGGAGAGGGACGATGAGTCCTCTCAATGCTCGTTCAATATAAAACAACTAAGAAAAGAATAATTCACATAATTCAAACGCGCAGAATCCGTATCACATTTTTCCTTTCTTCACAGTTTTTTCCCTATTACTTTCAAATAAGGATATTTGCATGACAAAACATTTCAAAATGTACTTAAAGTATTTATTAAACAACAAATTGACTATTAGTAAAAATCTATAAAAATCAGTGTTAGTTAGATTGCAGGGAAACTCAGCCAGCAGGCCAAATCGTTGAATCCCAGCTATCTCTTTTTCAAGTATAAAATGATAAGCCAAAACTCCTTCTGGGGCGCTCTTCAAAATCGGAAACACGAATTTGTAATAAGCAATTTCCGGGGAAAATTCAGTTGATCTAACTATGTTGCCTAACATGTTATGACTCGAAATTCACATATTTATCGATATATCCCATAAAGAAAGGGGGGTAACTGCTCCATCGATGTTTGCTCCTCTAATCGATATTGCCGACTAAACTATCATTAATCACACTACGTTCGGAAATTACATGTCTTCTCCTCAGTTGAATTATTCATTTAAAGCCACTATTTCAGGTAAAACGCTTCTGGTATACACGAGATGTGGTTTCATGTTATGAAACCTAAACATTTCGATGTTTGAGCTACGTAACTTTAATGGTTAGAAATAAGCATTACAATCAACTGGCTCATTAGAATACAATCTATTATTCGAAAATATCACAGAAATTAGGTAAATGTGTAATGTATATGTATAGTTATGTTTCACGCAAATTTAGTAAAAAATTATAGACTCTGCTGAGCGCAAATGATATAAGTGAGTGCAATATCGTCCGGATTTTGCAATTCATTCGCAATAAGTGAAATAAAACTTTTGGTTTGTACCTTCCAAAAGAAAGCTTTTGTACGGTTCATAACTATTTCTTATTGCAAAATTTTTAAAACACGAAATACCCCGAAAATTCTTCAAAATAATTTTTCTAATATTAAATAAAAATGAATTATTAATAAAAAAATTGCTAAGAAAAAGGCAAATTTGCCAGGTTGCAGTAAAATATGCGGAAAATAATTTTGTTGCTGACTTCTGAAATAGTTTTGTTTAATTTTACGCCACGAGGGCCAATTTTGGACACAATCAAAAATTTTTTATGTATTTAAGACAGTACACAAATACAATTTTGGTTTCAATTTCTCAACATTGCACAAAGAACCTTGAAGAAATTGGTCTTTCATTAAGATTTTTACAACGTAGTCCATTTCTTTCTCAATTTATTTTATTTTCAAATTTTGATTAATATCGAGCAAATTTTATAAGCACTTTTTAAAGCAGAGTATAATTTTTGCACGCAATTAACTACGAAAATCTTAAGTTGTTCTACGTCGTACTTTTTTTACAAATACAGCAACAAATTTTGTTAATTAATGAGTTCTACTTACATCGCACTTTTTACTTTAAATGCAGAATTGGATATTTTCATTTCCAAAAACTTTGTTTTTGTCCCGTATAGAGACATGACAAAAACTCCTGCGATGATCTTTTTTTCTATGAAGACTCCAACGATTTTACATATAAAAATGTTTTAGTTTAGGATATTGTAACCCAAAGAGAAGAGAAGAAAGGATCTTCAACAAGCATTTTTAAGTAATAAAAACTTGTCACTGAGAGAGATAATTCTTTGATGCAAAATTTTTAGAATTTTTCTTGAAACAATTAGGGGTATAAAATTTAAAAGAGTGTAATGGGATAAATCAATAAAAACTCTATTCATCTAAGATTTTTAATAACCTATGAACTGAGAATTAAATATCTGTAAAGAATCTCTCAAACAAATTGTTTTATTTGGAGTTTTAGAAGTTCTTTTCTTCTAATAACATTAAAGAAATGAACACTACGTCATTAATTTACTGTGGCAAATAATAGCTAAGTAATCATATATCTGAAACCATGTATAAATGGAAATAACGATATATAATTTAACCAATTAACGATCAGCGTTCTCCTCCCAAGACAGTCATATTAACACTTCCGAGGCTAAACCAACCGCATTAAATTGTTTCCTTCTGCTTTGCCTAACAAGTCAATATACAGTGTGCCCGCTAAAGTCCGTTGTCACCCCAATAATTTCTGAACGGCAAGAGCTATAGTCATAAAAGTGGGGTCTAGGTATAGTAAAGTTGCCATGTGCTACGCAAGAAAACCGCTTACAGTGCCGCCTGGCGGCAAAATTCGGAGTTAGCGTTCCTATCTCGAAAAAGGTGCAAAATAGAGGGAACATGCCAATTACAAAGTTGTAGAACGTTATCGATTTAGTACAAAAAGTCACCTTGTGCACATTAATACGAAGAACGGAACGCTTAACATGCGCATTTGTTTGTTCGCATTTTCCAAAATTGTGACATCACAAGACATGAACAGAAGGAGAAAAGGTTATTTTTCGGCGGAAAATGACCCCATTATACTTTTCCTGTGGGAATAACTCAAACAGCAGGTGCATGGACCTTTCCGACAACATTGCAGGACTTTCGATGACGTATTACTGTTGCTTGTGCTAGCGCGCCACCTATATGCTAAAACGCGTGCAAAGTGAAATTCAAACAATGGCTCAAATCTGCATTGTAGATGACGGAAACTACTTTGAACACCGGAAATAAAGGTAGCTTTTGTGATAACTAATTGTTTTTCTCTTTTTAACCCGTTTTGTGACGTCACAGTTAAGGAAATCGCGAACAATAAAATGTGCAATTTAAGCGTTCTTTTCTTAGTATTAATACGCACAAGGTGTCTTTTTGTACTAAATCGATAAATCTCTACAACTTTGTAATTTCCATTTTTCCTCTATTTTGTACCATTTTCGAGATAGGAACGCTAACTCCGAATTTTGCCGCCAGCTGGCGCTGTAAGCGGTTATTTTTTTACGTAGCGCATGGCAACTTTACTATACTTAGACCCCACTTTTATGACTATAGCTCTTGCCGTTCAGAAATTATTGGGGTGACAACGGACTTTAGCGGGCACACTGTATATCTTAACTCCTATACAAGTTTCAACTGGATATAGCATTAATTAGGTAGATTTTGAAGTCAAAGTGTCGTCATTTTGATTTTTTTTTCTGCGATGCATTTACGAGGTAAAGTGAGGAATGAGAAAATAATCGATATTTTTTGATATTTTATTATATTTTAAAAATCTTTTAAAATTTATCTATAAAAAAGAATTTTTAAAATGATTTTTTCTACAGACCTTTCGATTATTTTTCTAAAAAGAATTTCAAAAGAAAAAAAAGAAACAAAAAAAATTTCGAAATTTAATTTTATTCCACTGTTATCTTAGTCTTGGTGTTTTAAATATAATTTAATAGAATTTTATTGAAATGTATGTTTTAAATTAATTTGAGAGTTAACAGACGAAAGTGGATATGTTTTGCAATGAAAACGGCTTTTGTTTCCCTCCTTTAATAAAAATTGTTATGATATAGAAATATCATCAACCGAAACAGATACAATCACAATTGTCGCTAAATCTCACGAACTGCCGAATTCCGGCGATCGCATCTACAGGGATTAAACTGTAGTCCAAGTCTCCGGCTGAAGAGATGTTTCGAAATCGGTAAGACGGATTTGTAATAAGCTATTTATTCATGGTAAAGATTCGGTTTATCTAACTATGTTTCCCAACGCATCCTGACTGGAAATCCACATGTTTGTCGATATTGCCCATAAGGCAAAGCTGTATCGATGTTTGGCTACTTTAATCGATATTTGTGACTGAACTATCATTAATCACACTACGTTCGTATATTACAAGCTTTCCTTCTGTTGAATTATTCATATAAAGTCGCTCTCTGATGTAAATCGCTTCTAGAATACGTGAGTTGTGGTTTGATGTTATGACGCAAAAAAATGTTTAGTATTTAAGGTTCGAAACTTTAACTGTTAGAAAATATTATATATATCGGTTAACGAGATTAACCGCTATTGTAATATAATATCAGTGAGGTTTTATTTTTAAATATAAAGTTAAGGGAAAACTAGTTTTCATAACAATGTCTAAAAGCTTTAGGTTTTAGTTTAGAGAAGCATAAGTAATTCAGATTAAATGGGTCTTGGAAACCGTCCGAGTTTCAGATTCATTCAGAATACTGATTCCTTCCCAAAATAAAATATTAAAGTCTATTTGTCTGAAACAAAAACTTTATTGTTGATTGCTTTAAATTATTTGATAAAAATATATAGGAATATAGGAAAATATATAAACCAAATTCCCACAAAATAACCCTATAATATTTTATGAAAAATTCATCATTACTAAAAATTACGGAAAAAATAAATTTACCATTTAAGAATATTTAGATGTAAATATTTTTTTAAATTTTTTAGTGAAATATTCTTATTGCATTTGAATGTTATTTTTATATACATATGTTAAATATTTTTAAGACACAGATGTGGGAATAGTCTGGTTACACAGTTTAATTCAACATAAAATTTTGGTTCTTACACGCATGTACACGTTTGTCTTCCTAATGCTCTACTTGGAGGTTGGTATGCTTTTTTCTGCTGTAACTATTTTTTCAGTGTCTTAATCTGTATTTTATATAATACTACTGACATTCAGACGTTTAAATATGCATTTGTTTTACAGTAACTGTAGGGTTTCAATCCTGAAGAATAAAGTAAGATTTTTTAAAAATAAATTTTATGAAAAGTGGATCTCAATTTAACTATCAGTCAATTCTGTGGGAAAGAAAATCTAGTTGACTTTGTCCTTTAAATCCTATTAAGAGGTTATAAAATATCTTGGTTTTGTGAAAAAAATTTTCTCCTCCTTGTCACATATGCCTTTAAAAATGATGTACACCCAAAAATGTTTTAGAAGCACCCCCAAGACTGTCTCAAGGAACTTTGAGACAATCCCCCAACATTACTTCCCCGATCCATACCATAAATAGCGGTAGATAAAGAAAAATCCTCATAAATGTTTTATTGTAAATAAACGTTTCTCAGACCGCATCGTTGTTTAGAAACAATTAAGTTCTAATAAAATAAACAGATTTTATTTATTTTATTTTAATTTATTTATTTTAAAGGAAAATGCACAAAACAGATAAAACTCCAATTACAGAGTGCATAACACAAAATGGACATCAAACACACAAAGGACAAAGCTGTGAGCAGTAAACCTTATAAACATTACAAATCGTAGTAAAAAATTAAAAGTTGACAGTCCATAATAAAAACATTAAAAAAACATTAAAAAGTTAAAAATTGTAAAAAACTTAAAAACGTTAAAAAAAAGCATAAAGAATTTATAAAAACTAAACGCATTCAATTGTAAAAACATGAAAAAATCACATTGGGAATTTAAAAGATGTAAACACTTCATCTTAAAAATAGCAAAGTATATATTAAAAATATTAAATCCTTCAGAAAACCTGTTAAATTTTTTATAAATTTATATAAAGATAATTAATCTACACAATTAAATTTCATAAACACATTCTGAAATAAACTGCTGACTGTAAGAGATATGATAGGTACAACAAAATGTATTGTAACAAAATTGTCTTGTGGGTGTACGTGAATGCAATTCAATAAGCAGGATTAAAAAAATAAAGCTCTTTATTTTACAAGTATAAGAAAAGAAACGTAGCACAAGTATTAAAACAGCACTTGTAAAAATACACAACAGAGATTAGCGATAAATCTCAACTCAGCGCTCGAAAGTTTCTTATAGTTCACGAGCTTGCTTACTGATCAAAATCCAACTAACTCTTCTTGGTTTGAGAGCTTGCTTTTATACTTTTTCAACAGGAAGTGACTTCATTACGTTGGAAGTGACATAATCTCCAGAAAGTTCACGAAGCCGGTAGAAATAGGTTGAAAGTTCGAGGTCCTTCTAGAAAATTCCTTTTGTCGCCAAAGTCGCCAAGTCGCCAAATCGGTCGCGAATATCGTCAAATTTGTCGCCAAGATTAGTTTCTCAGGGAAAGAACTTTGTAACAGTATACAGCTTAGTATGTCTCCGCAATTAATCAAATTATTGATGACTGTAAAAAACATAAGAAAGGCGCAGTTAGGGTCCGTGCAGTAGATTTTTCGTGGAAAGGTCAGGATAAAATCATAAAACAAGTGTTTCGTATTAATATGTAATTTAATTATCAATTTCTTTAATACAATATTTATACAGAGTAGTCTAAGGGTTACAGAATAGATAAATCACAAGCTACCACGGGCCTTGCTACATGCGATAAACTTATGTTTTATTTAGAGTAGCTTTTGATGGGGCCACCTGTTGACAATATATAGAACTACATTCCGCGTATGCACAGTAAAACATTATTTACTACAAAATGCTCATATTTCCCGTAATATTCAAATTTTTTAATTCAAATTTTAATACAATTTTCCTTTACGTATTGTCAAATATTCTGTAAGTTTCGTACAATTCGAAAGAAAACTCTGCATGTTATAATAAAAAAACATGCGGAGTTAGAAATTTTCAATTTAATGCCGATTTTTACTTATATTCTGATAAATATTTTTATTATCTCACTTTGGGTCCTAGTAATACTCCTCAAGCTCTTTAAAATCACATCAGAATCAACCTCCTAGCTAAACGCGTTTCCACGCTACACTTATTTATAACCTTACATAAAACTAATTCATAACAATCACGCGCATGCGCCTACACTGGTACGATGATATCACATGCAAAAAAATAATACGCAACAAACTCTTACAGATATGATATATCCTTTGTGGGGTCAACCATTCTTTTCGCATTATTAGTCTCGTAGTTATTAGCGATTCAAATCTGACTGTATTTTGTCACACAAGAAAGTTCGACCGATTATCACTGTAACGAGAGGAAAGACGTTTCCACGTCAAAAAAAGAGAGAGATAGAGAGAGCACAAGAAAGTTTATATTCAGTCTAATACTCTCTAGACCAGTGGTGGCGAACCTATGACCTGCGGGTCAGACACTGACCCACGAAGGCTTTTTAAATGACCCACGCATTGACTTCTATAACTTTATTTTTTAAATTATAAAAGAGATAACAGAGAATCTAAAATGTTTAAAAAAAAATTACAAATATCTTATGTCGAATTTGTTTTTAAAAATGTTTCCAAATGGACGATAGCTTCCAAATTTGACCTTAACCCTCTTAGCGGTTAGCTATTTTGATCTAATAGATTTAAAGTCTTAAAAATTTGCTTTAAAAGTGAATAATTGAACTTTTTTGCGTTTATTAAAGTCTCTGAAATCTTAAGAATATTTTATTCATGGTAGTTTAAGAAATTATACGCATAAACAAGAATTATCTGCTTTTGAACTCTCCATGAGAAACGGAAACTATGTTTATTATTAAAGAATATTTCACCTATGCTTGTCTTTATTTCTTATCCATTCGAATTCTCAGTGCAGAGGCTCTATGGGGCATGGTGTAACCTGGTGAGGTAATTCATAGTATCACAGTATTTCATCAATTTTTTGACGCCAAATTTTATTTTTTGCTCATAATTTGCAAAAATATAAGTTATAAAACAAAAAGGAAACGCAATTTTTTTTTAATTTTAAAAATGAGAACAACTAGCGGGAGTGGCCTCCCCTAAACTTTCTCGTATACTTTCCCAAAAAGGTACTATTTCCCCTCCCACCGCGTGGATAAATTAGAAGACCACATACCAAAATTCAATTATCTAATGTAAGTTACTAAAAGATTTGCACACATCTAAGCAGCCTTTTATCTTGCCAGCAATATCTCCGATCTGATTGTTACAAATTTACTACCGATAGTTGTAGTTGAAAATATCATGCACATTGGCAGAGTGCTTAAGAAATTAAAAAAGCATGAAAAACAGAACTAATGAATCAATTGACACTAATTTTGGTTTGTTACTTTATAACTTTACTTTTAACGACTACTCTCGTTTTGTCACAGTAAAAATATTGCAAAATCCGCTCAGAAAAAAATGCATTACGAAATATACAAAATAAAACTAACCGCAATCAAATATGCAACTCTTGAAAATGTTTCGGCGTTAAAGAAAAATTAAAAGAAAACACTCCATAATTAATTCACTTTTATTCGAGAAGAATTTGGCGGTGAGCCAAGATGACCGTATTACGGGAACAGAGGTAAGCAGTACGCATGCGTGTAGAGATGACGGATTCTCTTCAAAAGTAAATTATACGGACCGACAGACAGTCAACCCTTTGACGGATTTGGCCCAAAATTTTATACGGACCTACATTCATGACGATAAAACTGTGTATTAAATTTTATCCATCTGGCTTTTCAAGTTTTGAGTTATAGCGTTCGCATGACCTCGAACATGCAGACAGACAGACTTCCCGTTGACGGATTTTGTCCAAAATTTGATAGAAACCTACAAATTATGTTTAAAGATCACATACCAAATTTCATCCCCGTAGCTCTAATAGTTTTCGAGTTATCGTGTTCACAGACAGATAGACAGACAGATATAATTCCCAAATTGTGTTTTTCGGACTCAGGGAGGTCTAAAACGTGGAGATTCGTCAAAATCTCGAGTTCGAATTTTTTGACGATTACAATACTTTCTCTTTGTATACTTCGTATACGAGAAAGTAAAAATATCGACGGAAGGCTGTCTCTGCGAAACAGCTGCTGGGATTGAGGGGCGTAGACTTACTTACCTTACTCAACTGTGACTTTCTGTGCCTAAAATGCTCTATGTAAGTTTAACCTATGACCTATGCTCTATGACCTTTCTCTGTTAAATGAAACTAAAACCAACTCCAGTCAATTAAATAGATGGAAAGGACAGCTCAGTTAATTCAAGAATTGTTAATAATGATTAATTAAGGACAGTTAATTAATCTATTACTCAACTGTCACTTTCTCTGACTAAAGTAGCTCTATGTGATTTTGACCTATGACCTATGTTCTATGACCTTTCTCTGTTAAATGAATTAATCTGAATGAATTAATTAATCTGAAATGAATTAATTATTAATCTATTAAAATCCAGTTAATATACCGCTCACAACCGATGCGTGCGCGTACATTGGTCGCTGTGACGTCATCAAAATTCTTCGTGATTTTCACCAACTTTGCAGCTCGACTGTGACTAAACCGTAAATCCAAAATCTAATATTCTTTTTGCAATCTTCAAGTTAAACCTTTCTAATGAATAATGTTAAATGAAACTAAAACCAACTCTCTATGTTATTTGACTACGGAGTTATGAGCGTTTAAAAATACCTCGAAAAGTTTCAGAATGTTTTACTTCCCCGACACACCATTAGACCACTATGGAAAGACGTAAGTCTACGTCAAAAAAAGGTTCAGCTGTTAAGTTTTTCTGTTGACAAATTTTAACGGTGATTCCAATAATTGGCATCTATTTTACTACCTCCCTTTCCAGAAATGCCTCTGACTTAGTGACCCATAGGCTAGTATTAAAAAAATAATGGACAAATTTTGACTCGCTTCTCAAAGAGGTTCGCTATCACTGCTCTAGACGTTATAAGGGAAATAAACCTCTTTCGTTGTTCGTAATCTGTCTAGCTAATCTACGATCTCTGGTTACAACGCTAATGACAACACGAGCTTAAACACGTAATTCTCTAATATTCAAATGAATTATAATATCCAATCGAAGTTTCAAAATCAGGGAAACTACGTCAGATGCATAACAAAAATTTTAAAGGCGAATTCTTCAAAATCTAGTTTTTAAAAATGAAATTTTTCAGTTTTTTAATATGAATCCGTTTCTACATAAAAGTTAAAAAAGAAGCATTGTATTCAAAATCGGAACAAATCCGGAATATTTCTATAAAATATGGGAAAACGATTTTAAAATCATGATCGTCCAGACTATTCCGGGATTTCTAATCACTTAATATGCATCACAGAAGTTGGAAAGGAGAGTACGATTTTTCTTTAATCTTAAAATTATCTTTTTTAAAAGTTAACCCTAGTAATTCTTTTTCTTATGAGTTATCAATTCGTATTGATTTTCATGGGGAAATTAGGGACATTCGGGGATATTTAATTGAAGTTTAGAATAAATCCGGCTCACTTTTTCAATCAGGAACAAGCATTCAAGATTCATTCCCGCCTGATCCGGAACAATTGGTCACTTCAGTTCTAATCTTGTCCTATTGTAAAACAAGTATTGATGAATTGTTGTCTATCGCAGAAATAAGATTACAATTAGTTGTTACAATTAATTGTTGTTAAATTAACTTGATAACAAACTAGATAGGCAAAATTTTCAAAAAATATCCTTTGGCTCACTATTTCAACTCTTGCGGGAAATTTGGAAATATTTGCACATTTTGAGAATTCTGGTCTTCTATACCGAACAGCATGAAACGAGGGCAATTTTAACTTGCAAATATTTCCTATATTTTAAATCAGAGTCAAATTAATTTCTACCTAAAAATATTATTTTTAACAATCGCATTTCAACATTTGTGGGAAATTTAGAAATATTCCCATGTTTTGAAAATTCTGAATTTCGGTACCGAACAAATGAAACGAGAACAACTTTTACCTGCAAAGATTTTCTATATTTTAAATCAATGTAATACTACCTATAAATGTGATTTTCAATCACCGCATTTCAACATTTGTGGGAAATTTGGGAATATTTATACGTATTCAGAATTCTGAACTTCCGACCGATCAACATGAAAAGAGAACAACATTTACTTGCAAAGATTTTCTATATTTTAAATGAGTGTCGAAATCCTACCTAAATGCAATTTTCGACAATCGTTGATCCAAGAAAGGTTTGAATAAGTGCATTTAAAAACCTACATTCTGAAAAACATTATTCTCCCAAAGGACAGTCCAGTCATCCCATCCATGACCAAGATATCCATCCGATCTATAGAAAAACTTCCGAAAACTGATACGGAGGCTTCGCGGTTAGAAATAACATAGAATAGTGCCTTCCCAGCAAAATTTTTCTTTTCCTCCTGTTTCTTTTATGTTGGTCCATCGACCGTGAGCGGGCATCTAGCCAAATCTCAGTAAGGCCGAGAATCTATGGCCCAAGCTCGAATTGACTCCGCATTGAAAGAGATACCTCTTTATATACATTCTGTTTATTTTCTTCATTTCAAAATCTTTCTTCCACTAATGTGATTCTTCTTGCGGTTGGCGAGAAAAGGATAAAAGCGGACATTATAGATTTTGAGGGGAAAATTTCACGCCAAATATGTCTTATTTGGCAAGCTTATGTGGAATGTGACGAAAAGTAATAAAAGATCGGGAAAATTTCTATCTCCTTAAACACTTCGTGGATAGCTCGTATGTATTAGAAGGTATTGATGGTTGCGTTTAATTTTATTTGTGGATCTAACGTTCCGTTTTAATGCTAAGCAACGATTACTGGAGATAGATCGCAGAATTTCGAACTGTGATCAAAACTGAGTTAATATCTCAATAATATCAGGACGTTTGAACTACAAGCAGATTCAAAGAGAAACTATACCATGGCTGAGGAACATGAGTCGAAGACAGAATGTTATGGGTTCTATCCTGTCGCTGCGCTCTTAACCAACGTTATTCTAAAACTGGTAAACTGATGTGCTTCTTAGAAACGAATAACTCATTAAAACCTGACTGTCCGATGCAGGTTTTCGTGAGTTTCCTACAAGCGTAACACAAATGTGGGCTAGTTTCCGTTGAAAGTTCTTATGGAAGGCACCGAGTCCCATATAGCGGAACTATGTCAAACTACTAACTCAGGTGCTTCCTTGGAGATCCAGGATAGTTGTTACCCTTGTAAACTTTATTTTGGATCCATCCTCGTAATATGGAAAAATCTTTATTTTGAAAAGCTAATTAGTTAAGGATTCATTTATGCAGAATTTTTAGGTAATTATTATAAATTTTATTATTGACCCTCTGCTGAAATTAACCAAAAAAACATTTTTTTTAAACATGTCTTGTGTACTAAAAAGCACACTGTACAGAAAGTATTTTTATTACAAATATGGCGGTCGAAACAAAATCGGAAGACTATGAAGCGCTGACAGAAGTTTTTCAATAAATTCGAAATTCAATCACATTTCTAACATATTTTTAATTTTTAATCAATGTTTTTATTTCCCACAGTGACCCCCCAGTGACCCATCTTACCCAAAGAGTGTAATGCTTGACACGAATCGGCGGCAAGAAAAATTCAACACAAATACACAACGTGTAAATAATTGTATAATAATAATAATACAATACAATATAGAAATTTCAATACAAGTATAATAATAAAAAATTATAATACGAACAACCGCCATCTTGGGGAGAAGATACTTTCATAACAATAAATAAAAATGTATAATAAAAAATAAAAATATACAAAAAATATAATAAAAAATAAACATACAGAAAAATATGCAAAAAATATAATTAAGAAAATACAAAAATTATAATAAAAATTTATAAATAAGATGTATACAAATAAACATAAGAAAAAGAAATAAAATAAATTTATAATGTTTTTATTGAATGTTATGAATAATTAGGATTTTTCTCTTATAACACTTCAATTCCATACAGTAATGTTTTCAGCGCCTCACGCTTTTAGAATTTCATTTTGACTCTCACAGCTTTGATAAAAAAAAAATATTTTATACTTTTTAGTGCAATAATGAAGGCGTGATTTAAGAAATAATTTTACTTTCATTATTTTCTACTTTTTAATCTTTCCACACATTTCTTATTTTATCATTATAAATATTATGGAATCTTGAAATCATTTTTTTTTCTTAAATCCATAACCAGGCCACACATGCCAAATGTAATCAAATTAAATCATAATTAATAAATTAACCAATAATTTAGTCATGAAAATACTAAACTATTGTTTTGTCATCGGAAGTATACAACTGTGTAGAATTTCAGTACTCTAATGCATAAGGAAGTGAGTGAAAAAACGATTGTTAAACTCCATCTTTACAAAAACAAAAGAAGTCAAGTTAAATAAAAGCGCGTAAAAAATGTTTCAATTACCCAGCATGAGCTCAAAAGTTTTAACGAATTCTTAGGACAAATAAAACTCAAGCAAAATAAAAAAATAATACGTTTCGACAATAAATCCCATTTAGTTTTTAATAAGCGTGACGTTAAAAAAATATCTTATTTCGCATTTCTTATTTTTCTGCCTTTGCTTCATTGATTAATTCATTTCAACTTGCAGTTCGAAAACATCGATACAAATCCCCCACGGAAACAATCTCGGGGAAAAGATGAAAAACACGTTTTCAATTTTACGAACTGAGATTCGGAGCAAAAATATTCTATTTAAAGTAACAAACTCTCTCTGCATCATCATTTATATCGAAAGAGCTAGTTAGCACCGCCGTCGCTTTTCCAGAAGATCTGATCCGAAGGAGTTAGCACATGATGGATCATTTCTGAGGTAAATGTATATGCATGTGGTGGCTTCACACTCTTCGGGTAGCGTCGGCAATTTTCGCTATTAATTGACTCCGCCGCAGAAATTTGGGTAATGACCAATGGAGGTGTAAATAATCCCTTCTAATGTATTTCGCGAGTAATGAACCGAGAGGGATAGCAAATTACATGATTTAATGGATACACTTCCAACTCGAGCTGGTGTCTCTTTTTGTTTCTAGCGAAAAGATTTTGTTATTATTTTTCGCCTCTTTTCAGAAGGTACGCTGGAGAACTCGAGAGAATGCTTACAACCAAAGTTCTGTTTAAAACTGCAGTTTAAATGGTTGTTAGATATGATGGGCAGGTTTCAGAAGCAATAAAAAATAATACAATGCTTCTAGATTTCAGATTTTCACTGCTCTAAGATGTTTGTAAAGTATGCACAATGAAGCCTCGTTTATACACGGTTTAAAGTAAATGGTTGTAAGATAAGACTGACAGGTTTTAGAAATAATTAAAAAAACACAATGCTTCTAGATTTTTAGATTAGCACTGTTCCAAAATGTCTGCTAAGTATGTACAATGATACCTCGTTAGTACATGGTTTAATGTAAATGGCTGTAAGATAAAACGGTCAGGCTTTAGAAAAAAATAAAAAATAATACAATGTTTCTAGATTTTAGATTAGCACTTCTCCAAATTGTCTGTAAAGCACATACTATAAAGAAATATCGTTAGTATATGGTATTCGTTAGTTCATCGTTCGCGTTAGTACATGTCGCTTTCAGTGGAAGCTTTCTATTCATTTCAGTATATCGCACGTAATCGACAATACCTAACCATAAACTATAGGAATAAATTGTAAGGATATAAGTTTAATTTACAGAGATTTAATTAGAATCCAAAATCCAACATTTCGACAATCAAAATTGAGTTTTTTTTTTTCATTTTTTAACTTTTTTCAGGAGATACGCTGGAAAACTCGAGAGAATATTTATGTCCAAAGTTTTCCTTAAAACTGCAATTTGAACTATTGTAAGATAAGACGAACAGGTTTAAAAAATAATACAAAATAATACAATACTTCTAGATTTTAGATTAGCACTACTCCAAAATATCTGTACAGTGGAACCTCGTTAGTATATCGTATTCGTTAGTTCATCGTTCTCGTTAGTACGTCGCGTTGAATTGGAACCTTCCTATTCATTTTAATGCTAAAAATAAACCTTTATAAAATCACACATATTCGACAATACCTAACTTAAAACTATAGGAAGAAAGTTTAAAGATATAAATTGAATTTAGGAGAATTAATGAGAATCCAAAATCTAATGAATCGACAATTTAAACTAATTTATTTTTTTTCGAAGCAAATTTTCGTTACAGAACTTCCTTAAAAAGAAAGAAAACCAATAAGATTATTGCAATAAAAAAGATTATGTTAATTTCTATCTATTGTAATAAACTGATCAAAAATACCACAATATATAATGAGAATTACATTATGTTATGCTTTCTGTGGTAAAAAAAAAAATCAAGAAATAAGAAATATCTGTAAGTGCTTTTTCAAACAGATTATTGCAATAAATATGCAATAATTACTCGTTGCTCGAAATTTATTTGAAAAAGGCAGACTTTTAAAATTTAAAAAAACATTTATATTTTGTAATATTGTTCGAAATTATAAGCCTAATCATATTCTTAAATAACTATGAAATCTCATTAAAAGTAGGTTGTAGCGTATTCATTCTGCACACCCCCGCAGGTGGGAAGGTATGCTAATTGTATTGCCAGATGTTTTACAGGTGTATTCCAGATGTACAGATGGATACTGGCGGTCAAATGACCGGATTGGTTGGTGACGCAGGGTGATAGAATGCTAACGAATTCTCTATGGTTCCAGACTTTTTCCATAACTGTGACTGGTCGTGGAGACCTCAGATGGAATCTTGCAGTAGCTCTCTCCTGTGTGTAACTTTCCAATTCTGTATGATTTGTTAATGTCTTTTAGGTTCAGTGTTTTGAACTTTTAAATTCTTAATAATTTTAAGACGATTTTATGTAACTTTAAATATCCTATTGTGTTTTTTAATATTTTTGTGATTGTGTGTATTCAAGTTTTAAATTCTTTAAATTTATTAAGGTTCAGTGTTTAAAACTTTTAAATTTTTAATGTATTTTTGAGAAACCTGTACGCAACTTTTAGATTCTGAGTAGGTTTTTTAATGTTCTTAAGATTTACTGATGACAGCTTTATTTTTTGTATGTTTAATGCTCATTTTGAATCGTTAACACTGTAACTGAAGTTTTCTCTGTAATGTGCTTTTCTTTTAAATAAATGAAAAAAATAAGGCAAAGACAATACCTGAGCAGGCACCCTTGCATCCAAGTCGTCACATCACAACGCATTTTGGGGTGAGACGCCAAATTTTGACCGCCGCCTAGATTGAAGCGGTTCAATTTCAATTCTATTAAATATTTTGCATAAAATAGGCAAATTATATTGTAACTATGCAAATAGGGTGTGTGTTATCATTTTTAGGAGAAAGCGATATTTGGTTACAGTTACAGAACAAGTGTTTAGATTTAGGCATCAGTAATCGATTATTTTAATTGAAGTCTAAAAACCTTTAGGCTGTTCTTAATTAAGTAGGAAAATATGTTATTATATACTCAGAAAGAAAATTTCTTTAGCTACAGTTTACTATAATCATTTTTATGAAAATAATTTTAAATTATAGTTAGGGAAATTTATTGTTATTGTCGTCCAAAGGTTGCCTAGATTGGACTTTACAGAATAAGTCTAAATTGGGCCATTTAAATCAGTGGGATTGTTATCTTAAACTACAGGAATAACTCAGAAAGCAGTTGATCACCCCTAGTAATTCTCATAAATTGGAAATGGAATAAATCAAAGCTAAAACCAATAAAAGGACACTAAAGCCTTCAAATGTTGGATCAAAAAGTATAAAAACTTAGGATACGTAACAATTTTATCATTTGTGAGGAAATAAAGGGAGAGGACAAAAGGATACAGTGCATAGAATGCCATAATTGGATTCATGTATTGTGTACCGGTGTGAATTTGAGAATCTAAAATTATTTTTGAAATGATTGTGTAAAGAAACTGGCCGTCCAAGCTGGGTAACCAGTGGTTTTGCCGATGACACATTTTTTTTTTTATTCTGCTCTTTTCTTAATTAAAGTAATAAACTTTTTTCATAAGAAGCTAGTTACACTGTTCTGACGATAAATAAACTCCAACAAAATTCTATTACTTTTTTCCGTTAAAATTAATTCTCCATCACTGTGTATCTAAAAATGTCCACGTGGTCCAAATTCGGCGGCTCTCCCCTGACATGCATAAGGCAAGCAAAAACGCGGATCTTCGGTGGAATCGGACCTTAACCCTTCGACTGCGGATACTTTCTTACATATGTGGTTTATAAACTACACCCGCAATTAAAGGGTTAAACCCGGGATCTTCCGTTCTTGAGCCCTTGAATTTCGGAAGAGGATGAGCTAAAAATTACACTCTGAAACACGAGAAAGTTAAAATTATATTTATTTACTTAGCCATTTTCTTCTGTTCAACACTTAGTCAACTTTGAAAATAAAGATTGATTAAGTCTTTTTAACTCTCTGGGCGGGCTATTAGCTATTTAGCTATAATTAGTTAGCTATTTTGATCGACTTGCTGTAAAGTCTTAAAAATTTCCTTTCAATGTGAATAATTGGATCTTTATTGCGTTTAATCAAGTCTCTGACATCTTAAGAATATTTTAACAATGTTAGTTTAAGAAATTATAAATGAATTATCTGCTTTTGAATTCAATATGAGGAACGGAAAAATACATGCAAAACACTTAGAGGGTTAAACGTTGAAACGTTACAACGTGGAAACGTTGCCTATATTTGCCTCTAAAGTAAATTAGTATTGCAATGAAAACTCTTCAACATTTTAACTGCATTTACAAATTCGGAATAGAAAATTGGAAAGCATTAATAAAATGCGTTATTCTAAAGAGAGATATTTTTCCAAATTAATTACATTATATTTTGTTAAAAAAGTTAAATATTTTCAAATCAAGAAGCAATCAACTTTTGCAAAATTAATTTTTCTCAGTACCTACCTAAACTGATTTAGTGAAAAATAAAGTCTACAAAATAAAAATGAAAGTTCTTTTTAAAGCATTCGCTTCGCTATTAAGAAAACTTATCATCTGGAAAAAAAGATACGAGAACATTTAATGCAATATGCTTATTCAACGTTTTAAATTCACTTCAAGTTATGGAATAAAGGCAGTTCGCAGAAATTCTTTCTGCTTCACTCCAAACTGAATAGTCCAATTTGCATTTTTATTTCAAAGACTGCCATGCCATAATCTCATTGAATTCATATTCATATTTGAAACGTCAAAATGTGAAAGTTGTTTCATGAGTTCTTTATTCAAGACTTCAATTTTACGTAAGAAAATTAGTTCAATTCAGTAAAACTATTTTATTCTTTTTGTGAGAAGCTTATTCAAAGAGCTTTCAGCATTGCGTTTGGAAACTTCTTTTCAGATATAAATGCATTTATTTTTGAAAGAGCGTGGTGTGTAAAGAAATGAATCGTGTTTAATTTTTATTTAAGAGTACCAGCCAAAAATGTTTTATTTACTACTTTTGTCGCTGTTCTCAGAAATTATTTGGTAATTCCATCTAGATGTGGTACAATCGAATATCTGAAATACATTTTGAAAAATAATTTTCCAAAAGAAATTGTAAATTCATTTAAATAACTTGATAAATTTAAAAATATTTTAATAAATTTTATGTATTTAATAAATCAAGATTATATTATTTTTCTTCTATATTATAGTAATATTAAATAGCTAAAACATATTTGTTATTTACTTTTTCATAACCTGAACAGAAATTTAAAAGAAATTTTTAAATTGGCGTAATTTATCTAAAGTTTTCTTATAATCTTTGTGTCTTTAAGAAATCAAAATTTTTCTCTTCTTAATCTCAATAATATAAATTAAGAAAACGACAAAATGAAATCTCAGCATATCCTATTAAAACGATGTTTCTGACGGGGAAAATAAGAAATACGCACTCTTTTACACCACCTTTTCAGTAAATCTTTGAAAAGATATCCCCTTCCTTTATTTAACACATGTAAGCCTCTATTCTTATCTACCCAGTTTTTATAAGAAATTTAGCCACCTACATATGATAGTTCATGAAATAAGCTATCTAGAATGTAATTAGAATTTTCCATTGATTGGTACAGAAAGGGACGCGAAATTCTAATGATTTTGAAATATATTATACAGGGTGTACACAAATGAAGTGACACATTTCAAAAATTAATTTTTAAAAAAACTAGAATGCTGGAACTACGGTTTTTTTAAATAAGAGTGCATCTCAAAAAGTTTTTTTCAGATAGGTAACGCGGCGTTACGCCGTTTTAGATTTGTTACAGCGAGAAAATTCCTTACGCAGTTGCTACCGATAAATAAAAGTCGATGCGTGTTTTCTGGTTTCTTTTTTTAATTTTTCTTGAATATCACGAAAACTCTTCAGTTTTCACACTACATGTGAATTAACAAATTAAAGAGCGTAAAATTCCCTGCAAACACATGCTTTTATTTCTCTTCCAGTTTTAATATTTTCCCAGATAATGCCTCTAAACGAATTTTTGATTTCCAGTAATTTACGACACCCTAAACCACGGAAATGGCATGTTTCCTATCTGAAAAAACTTTTTGAGATGCGCTCTCATTTAAAAAAAAATTGTAGTTCTAACATTCTTATTTTTTTATTAATTTTTGAAATGTGTCACTTCATTTGTGTACACCCTGTATAAAAGAGCGCAAAGTCATAGTACGTCATATGTACGCAAAGATAATATCTTCCAGAACAACATCTATATTATAATAGAGGGTGCCCACTTAAATAAGGTCCACCCCTCTTAACTTCAGAACGACGGCAACTATAGTCATGAAAGTAGTGTCTAGATATAGTATAACGTCTATGCGCTATGCGATGAGACCCCTTTCAACACCACCTGGTGGCAAACTCGGAAGTTAGAGTTCCTGTCTCGAAACCGGTACAAAATAGGGGGAATGTCAATCACCAAGTTGTAGAGCGTTATGTATTTAGTACAAAAAGACACCTTGTACACATTAATACAAAGAATAGAACGCTTAAAATGCACATTTTTTTGTTCGCATTTTCCAAAATTGTAACTTCACAAGACATGGACAAAAGGAGAAAATGTTACTTTTGGGACAAAAAATTACCCCATTGTACTTTTTCCTGTGTGAATAACACAAACAGAAGGTGTATGTGATCTTTCCGCCAACATTTCAGTTCTTTCGATGACATATTACTGCTACTTGTGCTAGCACACCCAACTATATGCTAAAACTTGTGCAAAGTGAAATTCAAACAAGGGCTCATATCTGTATTGTAAATGACGGAGACCAATTTGGGAAGCGAAAATTAAAGTATCTTGTGATAACTAATTGGTTTTTTTTTCCTTTGTAAACTGTTTTCTGTCATCACAGTTTCGAAAATCGAGAATAATCAAATGTGCATTTTGAGCGTTTTGTTCTTAGTATTAATATGCAAGGCGTATTTTTGTGCTCAATCAATAACGCTCTACAATTTTGTAATTGACATTTTTCCACTAATTTTTACCGTTTTCGAGATAGGAACGCTAACTCCGGAGTTTGCCACCAGGTGACGCTGTAAGGGTTAGATATTTTACTATATCTGGACACTACTTTCATGACTATAGTTGCCGTCGTTCTGAAGTTAGGAGGGGATGGTCCTTATTTAAGTGGGAACCCTGTAAATATAAAAGAGGAAGTCACTCACTGACTCAACAACGTATCTCCCAAAATACTGGGACTAGAAACTTGAAATTCGCCAAGAACCAAGATTTTAATTAATTAAAAATTACCTTAAATTTTAACGTTTTTTCACAATAACTTCGGAGCATACTATCGCGCAAAATTCATTTTAAAATAATCTTAAAATTCAAAAAAATAGCTTTTTAATGATACCAATTTCATTTCCATCCAATATTCTGTTTAATTTTAATTAATTTTTGAAAGTGTTTTCAAACACAATTTCTATGTTTTTATTGTTATCGTCTGCAGCTTTTTCGGAGTATGCATGGATTTTTTGCATTAAAACTATAAATACATGAAAATACTTTATCCCGAGTAACAAGGTTGTACAACTAATAATGTATTACTATGCATCAGCTAGTATGCTATAAAGGAAAGGCCTAGTAACGTAGATTTTTTTTTTAATTTTCCTTAAGCTACTTTGTATTTTTATCAATATTATATTAAACTGGTAAGCTTTATTTGACCTTTTCTTTTTTGAATATTTTCATTTATGGAATATTTGTCATTCGCCAAAATATAGACACAGATAGAAAATGGCATACCAAACTTATATGCGATTCATGTACTTCTAGAAATGGTTCAATTTGTTTTTATTCGTTTATTTATTCAAACTTTTAATAAAAAAAACTTGAAGAAATAGTTAAAAAATGGTTTCAAATCAGAAAATTGAAGAAATAGTTAAAAATCCCATAAATCCATAATAAATCCCATCCGTCCCATAAATGAATCACTCTTTGCAGAAAGGGAACAAATCATAAAATGCTAATTTTACAATAGGCATAAAAAACTATTTATTATCGTCATCTAATACACATTTCATGTGCAATTTTCATTAAAAAACATAACCATCCTCCTTTTAAAAAGTTTTGTGTTTTGGACTTGTTCCCTTTCTGCAATTAACGATTCAAATATAGGCATCGTCTGATTTCAAACAGAAAAAAATATATTTTTAATAATATCTGCTCTTTAACCCTTAAAAGCCCTATTTTTAAAATGTTTTTTGACTTTCATTTCTTGGATAACACATGGGAGAAATACTTTAAAAAATCCTATTTTGTTTTAAATATGGTTTATGGCTAAAAAATAGTTTGAACCCATCGACGACTGGGCTTTAATTGAAAAAAACTCCTCGATAAAATTCTATAATATATTATATAATATCAAATACAGATGACTTTTAAGAACTAACAATAAGGGCGAGGAATTTTCTTCAAAATTATAGAATAAAATATGGTATTCTGAAGCGTACAAACAAAGCAAAAAAGATGCAGCCTCAAGTGAAAATCATCAATTCATTTTTATTTTTTATCAGCACTCATGTTGCCAGCTGTATGTTGTAAAGGAAACATCCCAAATATATTTCTGAGTTTTTTAAGCCACCTTTGGGAAGTACTTATAGGAATTTTCAAAAGGATCAAATGGTCTAATAAGAAAATATCTGATCAGCCAGGGGTTCCCAACCTTTAATCCCTCGCGTACCCCTTCAGTAATCTTTATATTTTCGTGTACCCCCTATTGTCATATCCTCCCCCTCCACCAACCATCCGTCTATGCGAAAAAGTTCTTATGAATAATGTTAAGGGGTTACGTTAGCTTAAGAGTCAAATGACTCGAATTAATAACATTTGCTGGATTTTTTATGTTACATTTTATTACACTTATAGAATTAGTTCAACGCCAAAACAAACGAAATCAGTATTGTAATAATTTCGCATTGACTTATAAGGATGGCTAAAAATTACACTCTGTAATAATCAATTTTTGAAGTGCGTATAGTTATTAAATAGCAAGTATTAGCTTGGGAAAACGAAATTCTGTAACTTGTTTTAATTTCTTAAGTTTTTTTGTTTCCAAATTACCAACTTTGATTTCGCGTACCTCTAACCTGTTCGCTTCGTATCTCCAGGGCTACACATATCACAGGTTTCGATCCACTGTGATAGGCAAAAGGAAACATCTCTGCAGGATGACAAAAAAATATTAAGCTTGGCATCGAGAGAAATATCATTGCGAGGAATTGCACCAAAGCCTTCAATGTCCAAAAATGTGGTTCATAGGAGAATTAGACCCTAAAAGAATAACTTTCAAGAAAATTTTAAAGAAGAGATATCTGAAAGCACGTTATGAAACAGCACGACTGAAATGTACAAAGAAATTGAAGTCTCATAATGATTAATGGCTTTCAACCATATTTAGTGATGAGGAAAAGTGAAATTTAGATGGACACAATGGATATAAATTTTACTGGTATGTTTTAAGAAACGAACCGAAATTTCCTTTCTGCAGCCTGACAAAGGGCAGAAAGGCACCCAGAGCCTTTGAACACTTTATTTAGATTAAAATAATAAAAGATAACCAGGACGACAGTTAAAAAATACATGAAAAACACAATGAACATGAGTACAACACCTACTCGGTGACAAAGAAAAAGATGTTTCTGTGTAAATATTTCACATGACGAAATAGTAAAAGATGAAGTAATACTGCCATACCTATAACCAAACTTTACATACTTAATTTTAATAAAAATTAAGTTTATGCATTAATTAAAGATCAAATAAACCAACTGAAAAAATTATATTAAATATATATATATTATATATATACTAAAAAATTAAATATTGTATACTCTTAACCATAAAAAAATAGCTACAATCATTTAAACTGAAAATCAAGCCATAAAGAGAAAATATATGAGGTCAACCAATCAACGGAAGCAGAAAAAATATTTATTTTTTCAAATGACATTCTAATAAAAAAAAAAAACTGAATTTTATACTTACGAACTGTACTGTTGTTGCACTAGCAGTATTTTTTTCCTCTTAGTTCGAGCTGATAAAGATGTTGTATCACTAAGTGATTATGATGTGATATTACTAATCACAAGTGATTATCTTAAGTGATTATTAGTGATTATTACTAATCACTTTGTGATACAACAGAAACTAATTTGTTTCCTTTAATAAACCAGTAGATAATTTTACACTTCAGCTCATTAGTGTAGCCCCATGTGTGATGGCTAGGTTTATTTCTAATGAGGTATGAGGAAAGACAAGAATGATTAATTTCACAGCTGGTCGAAAGGAGCCACGCGTCTTTCTTCCAGTACACCAAATGGTGAAAATAACTTCTCTGCTTCATCACGTTTTAAACCGTTGTTTTCAGATTTGATCTATCCGTAATTTGGAGGATAACATTGTGTGCGCTCTTGCATGTTTATGTCATCAAATATTTGAAGGTACAAATGAAAAGAAGCAGGATTCTGCAAATACATCCTCCAATAAATATCCAAATATGTCATTATATGGCTGGCTTTCGAGCTACACAAAACGGTATAAAAGTTTTGAATAATATTTAAGCTTTATTTTCCTCAGAAATTCTATCTTTTACTTCATAATGAAATCTAGTTCTACAGCATTCAGAACTGAATTTAATAAATATTTTGAATACTGTTTCTTTCATCATTGATAGGAAGAAAACTTTATATTCTTAAAGTAGAATGCTGAGTTCTTAAATTATAAATTACTTGGTGTTTTAAAATCTCTATAGAATTTCAATTAATTGTAATTTTTATCTTAACTTATGCACGTTATGAAATTGTTCATAAAAATAATAGTTACAAAACCGTAAAAAAAATCCAAAAAATTTTGTACTTGATACGTTGAAAAATACAACATATCCAAAATGGTATAACAGATATAGATTAAATCAGGCCATAGATGACGCAAATACATATCGGATGCGGATTGTAAAATCGATATCTCATAAGCTTTGATTATCTGATTTTCAAACGCAAATTCTTATTTATACTTAATTTATATTGTCGGATCAAGATTTATCTGTAACAAAAATGGTTTATCGCGACAAGATGAATGATGATGATTTCCTAGAACTTGTTTTGTCATTTTCATGTTTAGACCTCGATATTATGGTTCAGGGTATGTTTATTCTTTAAGAAGAATTTTAGTAACAAAAAAATGTTGTTTATAATGAACTTATTTAACAAGAATTTGTAAACAAAGTATGATGCTCCAACTAGGAAATATTCCAGCAAGTATATAACACTTGGGAGTCACAATTTTGGGCATGAAATATCATCTCAAATAATCGATATCCAGTGGTAGCTCGTCCATAAGAGCTGTATTCCCCCCTGAAATTATTTGAAAATATTGTATTTTCCTTTTTATTCTAATTGGCTTACTTTTCCAATTTGAGAATTCAGTGATCAACGAAAATGGTAAAAAAGTAATAAAAACTGTAAAAAGAACACGGAAAACCAATCAAGAATTAAGAGAGAGGCAAACCACAGCAGCATCAAGTTTTGCCCTCCTACGGATTCGATATTAACGCAAAAAGCAAATCAAAGCTGGAGAAAAGCACCCCTTTCTTCGCTTGAAATTGATTTCATTTGAGCTGCATTTTTTTCAGCTCTCATTTGGCGCTACTTCCTCGTTTGTCTTCTTTTTTTCGCTTTTTCTCAGTAGTTAAGTAGTTTTTATTTAATCCAATTCTGGAGGAGTTGTATTTTTTTGCTTCTTTATGTCTTTTGGAGTGCTGATAACGAATCTGAGGTTTGCCACCAATAATTTTTGTTGAAATTTTAGTTAAAAAACATTGAAAAACTTTTCCCCAGTTTTTTTGCTTATAACCCAAAAACTATCAATTTTTAGTATATCATCATTACATACCAAAATAATCAGCCCTAAACTTTCCTACAACTTAGGTCTATGAAACTTTTGCAGCACTGCTTGTTTCCGAGCTGACGAGCAGCCACTGTCGATATCCTAGCTTCAAAAAAGGAGTCAGCTGATATGAGCCAGTCTGTTTAAAAATACACAAGATATATTTTGGGACGAACCTTGGGCCTGCTTAAAATTACGACAGACCTCATGATTATGAACCATGTCAGAGGAAGATAACCTCTGAGCTAATATAGAATAGCATCTTTCCCATTTATTCTAACGAAAAATAACTAACTGTAAAAAAATTAAATGATAGGCACACACCACCTCTCATGAAAATTCCATCTCGATTTTCATCACAGTTTCTACCGACTTAGAATTCTGCGTATAGATAGTTCGTTTCAAAAAAAGTGGAGTTTGGTTTAGTGATATTAACGTGCCATTTTGAAGCTGCCCTACTGCCATCTTGGGACGAACGTCGTCATTTTGGAAAGTGGTCAGATGACGAGGTCGACATCTAAACTGCCACTCTGTCGCCATCGGAGTACTGTCGACAGATTTAATGTACACCAGGCCGGTACATTGCTTCGCTTCCGTAAAATCGGTGTCTAACCCGGCCTCTGCCACGATCTAAGGTAAACATGTAAAAACAAATAATGAACGTAAGAAAAAATTCGCCTTCAGATTTAAATGTGGTCACATAGGTGTTGTATTGGTTTTAATGATGGTAGTTCGTTTATTCATGAGAGAGAGAAATTTCGCCTTTTCATAAGCAATGCACTTTTTACCAAAAAGTCCTTTCTAAAGGTGAAAAATCTTTTCTCATTCCATAATCCCCAAGAAAAGCCTCAACTCATCCATACATTCGGAACTCCTCCGTCATGTTTATTCCAATTTATGGAAACCGCTCCTCAAAAAGGAGCATCATTATTCCACTTTACCATACACCGAGGAAACGCCACTGGTTCAATCTTAGAAGAGTAAATCCCCCTTTATTTAAACGCAGTTCCTTTTCTTAATATGCGATCCATGGATCGACTGTCCTAGAGGCGAGTTGGAAAGGTCACACACGCACCGGGACTTACGGGCGATTATTTTCAATTCACTGTCGCACCAGGTACACTAACATTCGATTAACTGCGTATCCACAGCGCCCGGACGCCGGGGACGGTTGTTAAAAAAGATTACTTGTTGTTAAACTACCCCCAAAACGAAGTTAATCAGTGTTCTATCTCGATCGCCTAGCACAGGTCTTGCACTGCCCCAACGCCAGACCTTCCCTTTTTCCTAGGGGCGCCAGTATTTTATTCGGTTAGCATCGATTTTAAGGCTCTGGTGTTATGTGTTCGTTTTGGGGGTCGTCCACTAATTTCGGTGGTGAATTTCTCGAAGGAATTACTTCGAGGAGGACTCAGCTTGGAACAAGATAACAAGAAACCATGTTAATACATTGGTTTCGGTAGTGCGGATTAACTAAGGCATGCCTTATTTCAGACTAGCAAGTTGTTAAACTTAATTTCTGAAAGGAAAAACTTAGAGGAGGATGTTTTGGTTTAGTGTGGGATTTTTGGCACAGCAGGAAGAATGTTGCTTTTACTGCACTGTTAGAGGAGGATGTGTGTTGAAAATGTTCGCATGTTAATTAATTACATTAGTTTTAATAGTTCTGCCAAACCAGAGAATACCTTCTATCGAATATTGTACAAACTAGACTATTTATCACAATATTGAATATGAAATTTCGGAAAGGATTTATCTTTAAATTAAATTCATATTAACACACTAATTCCGATTATTCAAATCAACTAGGAAAGACTTTATTCAGGATTATTGAATCACAGATCTGAAGACTGGGATCGTATATGGCTCTGAGAGGGATATATATTGAAAATGATCGCATGTTAATAAATACACTGCTTTTGATTGTTCGAAATAAGAAGATGCCCTCTTTTCGAACAATACCAACTAGATTATGGATCAGTACATTAAATATGAAATTTTAAACAGAATTTTTTCTGAAATTATATTCAAGTTCACGTATTAATCTTGATTAATCGGACTAGGGACCATCTTATTCTGGATGTTGAATATTATACCGAATTGGAATTTTTGAATGGTTTGGCTTCGAAAGGAACTTTTCGTGAAATATTATGCATATTAATATTTGATTTCTGGAATTAGTCCGGATAATCGAATATTTTCGCAGATTTATATGAGAAATTCATTGCATTATTAGCTAAATTTAAAATAAAATATTTCACATAAAAGTAGAAAAAACAAGACTAAAAGAAAATTATGTCCCACGTGCTTGTAATAGTGAGAATGAGATTTGAACTAACAAAGTAAGCATGATTGAAAACTTTAAGAAAAAGAAACTTGATTTTCTGTGCTATGTCTAACTTTTCACAATGAAGATAAAATATATATTTTTTTCTTTTGTATACATGAATGTGTTTCCTTTTATTTTTGGCATTTCTCATTTTCCTTTCTAGGAGAATGCAAGAAATAAAAAAAATCTGGTTAAGGAATCCGGATTATTTTCGACGCTTACAGTTTTTGACGTCCGAAGTTTCGACTTTAATCATGTTCCAACGTGATGCTGTTCTGGACTCAGAGTCTTGTGATATCTATAAAATTGCGTGAGCATCATATAAAGAATTGGAACATCGTCTTTTAATTTATTTGCATTCTCGATTAAATGATTGTATATAATATGCAATGGTATCATACGGCGACACACGCCGGTTATGGGAACACATCCATGATATCAACAACCAACTGCAACAGAGCAGTTTTGCCAATGCATACATGATAAATATGTGTTCCCAGATATAACATAGTAATTGTGACAATGGAATTAATAAGCTTAATAGACGCAATGAAGTGATCCATATCATCACAAGCACACCACACACATCACGCCACATCACCACATGGTGACCCACTTTTATTCATAATCGGTTTCATTTGAAATTTTAATGCAAAGTAAATAACAGAATACTAATAATAGTAAAAGCAGTAAAAATAGTATAACAGAAAAAAAACACCATGAATATTGTTACTTATAGCAGCCACTCTTAACCAAATGTGTTCAATTCCCATCAGATATAGGGTAGAGTCAGTCGGCGAATTTGAACCACTTGGACAATTTTAGATGTACAGTGACGGAGAAATAATTTTAACGAAGGACAAGTAGTAAAATTTTTTATAGTTTATTTATATTCAAAACATTGTAATTATCTTTTCATAGAATACACTTTAAATTAGGAAAAAAGCAGCTTAGAAAAAAATGTAATCGTTCAAATCAAGAAAACAAGTTACCTAGATTGAACCATCAGTTTCTTTAAGCACAATTAAAGCAAAAATATTTTTTTATTCTCGAATTCACACCAGCACACAATGCATGAACCCAAGTATGACATTTTATGACCTGTATCACTTCCTCTTTTCCTGTTTTTTCCTTATAAATGATACGTAACGTATCCTACGTTTCTATGCTTTTTGATCCAAAATTCTATGTCTTTAGTGTCCTTTTATTGCTTTTTTTTTTGCTTTGACTTATTCCAATTCCAATTTATGAGGACTACTATCGGCAGTGCAGCTCGTCAAATCAGAAACAAACAATGCTGCAAAAGTTGTATAGATCTAAGTTGTAGGAAATTTTGTTCTGATTATTTTGGTATATAGTGATGATATAAAAAAAATAGTTTTTGAATTATAAGCTAAAAATGAGAAAGAAAAAAACATTTTTTTTCATGTTTTTTGACTATAAACTAAAATTCCAACCAAAACGTTTTGGCTGAAAACCTTAGATTTGTAATCAGCACCCCAAAAAACATAAAGGCACAAAAAATGACAACTCCTCCAGAATTTGATTTTTTAAAAATTACTTAATGACTAGACCGATAGAAGGCGAAAAAAGCCAAATGCGGAAGTCGCGCCAAACGAGAGCTGTGAAAATTGCAACTCGAGTGCCTCTAAAATTCAAAGGGCAGATGAGTTGCTTCTTTCTTCCGACTGAGCACTCCATGTTCCTCAGTGCGCGAATTTTTATCCTTACGAAGGGCAAAACTCTATGCAGCTATGGTTTGTCTCTCTCTTAATTCTTTATTGATTTTCCGTCTTCCTTTTACGTTTTTTATTACTTTTTTGACGTTTACGTTGATCATTGAACTCCCAAAGTGGAAAAGTAAACCAATTAGAATAAAAACGAAAATACAAGCTTTCAAAAAAATTTCAGAGGGAACTGGAGCTCTGCAACACTAATGGACGACACGCCACTGACTAGCGGTGATAAACTGCTTTTTAAGCTCTTCCTGTAGTTTACGATAATAACCCCATTGATTTAAATGGTTCACTCTAGGCAACCCTTGGACATTAACGGGAAAAAATCCACTAACCTTAATTTAAAATTTTTTTTCTCAAAAAGACTATAGTAAATTGTAGCTAAGAAATTTCCTATCTGAGGATATATTCTCCTACTTAATTTATAAGAGCGCAAGGTCTTTCTGTCTTTTTTTAAATTAATCGATTGGTGATGCCTAAATCTTAACACTTATTCTTTAACTTTATCCACGAAATGCTTGCGGTTAAAAATGACTTCACACAGCTCATTTATATCGTTACAACATAATTTGCCTATTTTGCAGACCAAATATTTAATAGAATTGAAGTTATGATACTGGTCCAATCTAGTCGCCGGCCCAAATTTAGCTTCTCTCTCCTACTTCTCTGCTTGGAAAGCAGAATCGGGATAAATGATTGTTCTCGATTGTTTTGATACTATTTTTGCGAATCAGCAGATGAATGCGCACAATCTAGTAATAAAATTCATACCGTAAAACGTCGTTACTTTGCATTCTTAAAGGTAACTTTGCACCAGTGTAAAATTTCTGTGAAAAGTGAAATAGAGATCAACTGAGTAGGAGTACTGGATTGAGATTTTTTTCTAGCTTCTTGGGAACACATAATAGTAGTGTATTTCATTCCTGAAGCGTATATAGCAATCATTCTGGAGGTACCAGCAGGGGGAAAATGAGCCAATTTTTCAGCGAAAATTCTAGTGCTGAAAAATCTGCCTATGGGGAGAAAAGCATGTCATTTATGAAGGCAAGTGCTTTTAAATGTGAAAGATAATAAGCATAGCTTTCATTTCGTTGTTTTGAATGCCAATTATATTTGTTAGTTAAGTTAATTTTTCTGACCTGGGGTAACTTTGCACCGAAAAGGAGGGTTTCTTTGCACCATGGAAATTTGCAATAAACAGCAACCCTAGTTGGTTTTTTTATTCATTTTTGTATTAAATAATAATAAGAAGAATGTTTTCTTAAGCTTCAGATATTCAAAGGGTGTATAAAAGTAAGTTAGGGACTTGTAAGTATATGGAGTTCTCTCCAGAGAACTTAGAAGCTTGATTTAAAGCGTTTTCACAAGTTTAGGGTATTTTTAAAGAGGCAGAAGCTTTTGTTAGTACCCCAAGTGAACAGTTTGTTACAAAAGAAAGCTAATTCCTATAACAAAACATGGAAATCCCCTGGGTGTCTCCAATGAGAAAAAAAGACCGTTGCAACGTGTAGTCCAATTCAGTGACTTCGGTTTTCCTGTCAATAATATAGATCATAAAATCATAACAAACATTTGCCTTACTAAGAAGGTGCGGTAATAGATAGATATATTAATAACACACTCGGCAATAATTGGATGAAAAATGGTTTCTGAAACTCCATCCTGATTTGACCGAATGCAATGATATAAAATTGTTCATTATAAACAGGCATTTATGAAATTTATTTTTCTTGCATATTTCCACCTAGGCTATCAATAAATATATCTAGAATTGCACCCAGAGAATTTGTTTTTGTAAAGTATTAAAAAAAAATAACCGGTGCAAAGTATCCCCACCTGTGAGGTAACTTTGCACCAATATTTCGAAAAAATCATAATTAATTATTAAATCACCGTCTGATTCAAATTTTGCTGCAAAACGATTCTCTAATAATCCCTCGATGAGGAAAAATTAGAAAAACTTTTTTTTAAAGAAATACATGCAAATATGTCAAAAGTCAGTAAAATCGGTGCAAAGTAACCTCGTTTTACGGTACCCTGTCAAGTACCAAAAAAAATTCATGATAACCTTGAATATGATTCTGAAAGTTTCAACTTATATTTTATTTTAATGTATCTTATGGTTTTCTGAGTAAAGTGTCTAATGTTCATCCAAATGTAAAAAGTTTATATCTAATTTAAGGAATATTATAAAATATGTTAAATAAGGCAACATCTGGAACATTTTGTTGTGAAATGATTTAAAAGTTTAAGTTAAACACGCTACTTATTTAATTCTTTCAAGTATTTTTAACATAAACAAAGTATCAAGCTTATAGAAAATTCTAATTAAAGTAAGACAGTAAAATGGTTGACCTGTGCAAAAGGGATTGCTGTAATGAATTTAGAGTACTCACTAATACACTTTATGAATGAATTCCTTTTAATGATTTAACGAATCACGTAAATAGACTTAACGAGCGGCTTATCAAAATGTATTTCCCTGAATCGGAATGATTGATTAAGTGCTTTTCTGATTAACGCCATAACGCAAAATGCATGCCGGTGCACTCAAAAGATTCTACAAGAACGCATACTGTCACTACATGCTTTGAAATATTGACAGCCTTAAATCAAGCGAGCTTTCCCCAAGGGTTATATAAGCTTCAAATCACCTAAGGTTATCAACTAAGATTTTGTGCAAATTCATCCACTTTGAGACTAATTATTCCAAAAATTATTAAAGCTAGAAGAAAAATAAAAGCATGGATCTGTAAGGAATTGTACTCTCTTTATTTTGTTAAATCACATGTAATTTTAAAATTGTACAGTTTTCGAGATGTTCAAGAAAAACTAAAAAATGGGATAAAATCCAAGATGGCGGCTAACTTTGAGACCCATTATCTCGGAAACTATTAAAGCTAGAAGAAAATTAAAAGCATGTATTTGTAGGGAATGTTACGCTCTTTAAGTTGTTAACAATAGCAATTTTAAAACTGAATATTTTTTGAGATATTCAAAAAAAATTAAAAAAGGGGGGACGAAAGATGGCGGCGCAAGCGAGATCCCCCAAGGACAGGGGAGTTTTAGTGTGTTCATCAGGAGCCCCTCACGAAGATGTGTACCAATTTTCAAAACTATATGATTTAATGGTTTTTCAAACCCTTCGTTGACTGGATTACATGGCCAACGGTAGTTCCTATTTTCCTTGTTAGTTACGGGTAGATCCTGCTTCGCTTGAATCAATGGACTTCATTAACCCAAGTATTACAATAGGAATAGAATAAAAAGGCTCAAGACAAATTTTTCATTCATAATGCATCAGACAGAACCGAACTTCCGCTGATGTGAATTAACCCTTTAACAGTTTTGTTCGAGCTCTATTCATGCATCAGATTATATAATTTTTAAACCTATAAGTTAATATTAATTATTTCGTAGACTTTATAACTCCAAACAAAAATGACCGGTAATCCATTAACATCTCAAATGCTCAATGGGCATGTAGTTGAATCAATACGACACATCCCCAAAACAGATGAGGGTCATCTAATCATAGATAGTACCAAAAAAATACACTGCTACCCCTCTGACTGTGTAATTTTTTTTAAAGCACTATTTAGAAGCAAGGTCTGCAAACGCGTGTTCAAATACCGTTGATCCAAGCGAGTTGATATTTATATCCAAAGCTTTATTAGTATATGATCCGACGCTATAAAAGTAATAAGTAAACACAGAAACCTGTGAAAACCGCAGGATGCAGCGGAAAATAGGCTAGCTTCCAACCCGCGGTAGTCGTGGGATAAGCAGAACTTATTACTAGACAAACTATCAGTAGCTAATGACTATGGCGGAGACTGGCTGTAAACACATGTGTGGTTTGGTGTGGTTTAGTTTAGTTATATTAACGTCCCGTTTTGAAGCAACACGAGCGCTATTTTGGGACGGACCACGTAATTTTGAACCTCGGCCAGATGACGAGGACGACACCTGAGCTGGCACCCCCTCTCCAAGCTTCCACGCCACACCAACGGGAGGACCTTTGGCCACTATGTATGATTTGGTATGAAACAGGCCCCATACACGGCGGATCTTCAGTGGAATCGGGTTTCGAACCTGGAACCCTCCGACCCCAAAGCCTCGCCTTACCACTAGGCCAACGCGGCCTCAACACTTGTGTGGATTATGATATGGTAGAATACAGGGTGTTCATTAATTATTGTCGGGGTTTCCGTACCTCATAACTTTCGAATAAAAAATATTACGCAAAAACCGATTACGTATTCGTAAATTACCACTCAAAGAATTTTACGTGGCAAAAATGCGATCTTAGCGCATTTGCAGTCTGGGTAATTATGATGTCATAAATAAAAATGGCGACCGTGCAAGAAAAAGCAATGTGTGTATTGTGGTTTTTCGAAAATAAATTTGGTTTGGGGGTTTGTCAAGAACATTGTGTACAAGACCCCTGTGCCCTCCCTTGATGAACTGAAGCGCAGAATTGTTACTGCGATCCAAAATGTTACCCCACAAATGCTGGAGAACACATGGAGGGAAATCGAATTTCGTCTCGATGTGTTACAAGCCACGAAGAGCAGCCATGTGCAAATTCATTAATCTTTTTAATATTATTAATGAAATTCTTTGAGTTGTAATTTACGAATACGTAATCGGTTTTTGCGTAATACATTTTATTCAAAAGTTATGAGGTACGGAAACCCCGACAATAATTAATGAACACCCTGTATATGAATTTTCTCTCAGGAGCGAAAAGGAACAAAGGATGAAGTGTAGAGTGGGGAATGAGAGGAAGGGTAATTAACGTTTTCTCCAGAGGTGTGAAAATATTAAAAGGCACTCTTTGAGAATAGAGCATAAAATAACTTTTATATCAAAATTCTGGAAGGCACAACAAAATCGTAAAAGCGTGAGGATCTGAAAAGAGTACGAAAGGAAATTAAACCACAATTAATATAATAAGAAAGAAAATTCTTAAATATTCACTAAAGGCTAAAAATTTATCTTAAGAGTGTTTAAAATTTCAATTAACTTAAAATACTTTTATCCGAGTCTCACGTTTTTACAATCTTTTAGACCTCCAGGTTTTTGATAAAAAAAAATATTTTTTACTATTTAATATACTAATAAAAACATTTTTAAAACTATTTTATTTTTATTGTTGACACGATCATCTTTATAGTTGGTATTAATTTTATCTAATCGATAAGGATTTTTTTTGTTATGTTTTGTATTATAATTTTATGTTTCCTGTTACTATGTATTTTATGACATACTTTAATCAAGAATAAATATTCGTGTAATACAGTTCCTATTGCACTTTCACTGCAAAGAAGTACGATTTATGTATTGCAACTTTATGCATTTTGTATTTTTGCACGCTATATTCCAGAAAAATAAAGTTCTAACTGAACCATGGCAACATTTTCACGGTTTTTATCTCTCTTATCATTAATGAAAACAAGCGTTTAGCCAGCTTTAAGCGAAATTTTGAACAAAAAATACTCTGGTCTTAAGCGGAGCAATCCACCGTCGTAACAAACTTTAGAAACCAAATTAAACTCTAATGATTGTCACTCAGACAACGATCCGCTGAAAAACTTTTAGAATGCCAAAAAATAAAAAAATAATTCTTACTTAAAAAAATCCAACTTACCCCATTAAAAAGGATTAATTACTATTTCTGTGTGTGTATTTTTTCATTCTCTTAATTAAAAACTTTCTTCTTCGACATTTCTTTCTATTTTTCTCTGATTAATGCTTTTTTAACAACAATGAAGCGAGAGGATAAAAATAAGTTTAATAAAAGATCCCGATTCGAGCTAAGCGAAGCACTGAGGGACTGCACAAAGTCCCTCCAGTTTAAGGCAGAATCAACATTTGAATGTTTGATTAAGAAAAACAAATGGACATTTTCTTCTCTAGGTTTTTTTCAATATATGCATTTTTTATCCTTTTAAATCAAAGTCTCCCGGGAATTTTTTTGTTCTGTTTAATATCTGATGATTAACCAAACCGCTTAGTCCTCATAAATTACTAAAAGACATTTATTGCGTGCTCAGTATGATTCACTAACAGTGTGTGTAGCAAAAGTTTCCTGAAATTTTTATTAAAAATATTAACAGTGATTTTGAAAAGATACAGACGTATGGACGAGTTTTCTGGTTTGTTTAATTTTGATTCACAGACCGTTTTCCGGTAACCCTCCGATTTAAGCAATCGCCAAATCCATTTGGAAACTGTATCAAGCGCCAAGTTCGAATCAGTTCTTCCTTTAGTACATAAAGCGTTGAATTTCGTGTTCTTCGAGTGTGTGTAATCCTTTCTTTTTAAATCGGTTAAAAAAAGTTCTTAAAGCATTTAAATTCTAAATGTAATTATTGGAATTAGCTAAATCATTTGGTTAAAAATTTAAACGTCTGTGATTATATAAATCGTATGGTTAAAAGTTTAATCGCCAAACAAACCTTGGAAGTCGCCAAAAAGAGCGATAAAGATTAATTATGGCAACCTTTCAACAAAATTAGGCTCTTATTTTAAGTAAACATAGAGAGCTACAACAATAGGAACATTAAATTTAATATTTTCAAAGTACTCTTAAGGCATAACATTAAAAAACTCCACTTTAAACATTAATTAATATCTTCAAAACAGAGTGTTGAAATTTTGAAGATTCCCATTGACTTAACATTATCACCGGGAGTTGTTGGGCCCGGCGGAAAACCTACTTTACCACAAATAAACAAAACAGAAAACTCGTCCGCATGTGACTAAACACTAAATAGTTTCACAGCAATAAAATGTCCGTGCTTCAATTTTTACCGGGCTAATTACATATTCTTCGCTACAGTTTTCAGTAGTAAAGGCGAAATCCATAAATTGGTAGTTAGTTTGCGATTGCGTAACTGCATTCAGACAATCATTAAATGAACAGGTTCTAAAATAGCTCAGCAGCAAAGGATACACACAACGCATCCAGTTAATCATTAAATGACCAGGTCCTGAAATAGCTCAGAAACAACGGACACACACCACATCCAGTTAATCATTAAATGACTAGGTCCTGAAATAGCTCAGAAATAACGGACACACTTCCGTTAGACCACCAGTATTTGCTCAGATTCAGTTCAATCCACCGGAGGATAATGAGAACACTAAGTTTAGATGTCAAGATATTCAATGCTCGAACACTACTACAGTAATAAAGTACTGTAAAAGTAATGTATAAGTAAATAATTAATGAAAAAAAGTTGTTTACCCTTTCAGAGTTTCAGAGAACACACACACTCTTAAGGGATTAGTCCAGCTGTGGATAGTCTCGCTGCATTGAGTGCGCCGAAAGTTAGATCCTTTTAAGGGGTCATATAACTTAATATCATGATGCATCTGTTTTTCACAACTTACATAATTGGGCTCTGGGCCTAAATTGAAGTTTTTCTTCAGTGATCTAAACCTGAGAGCGAAGATCAGAAGATGCATTCAGAAATACCTCATCTGAATGTATTATAATAGTTAACATCTGTGATAAGGAAAGAGATTACGGTTATTTTGCTATGTTTGGCTGAAAAAGCGTAGAAGAGATTCATAAATATCAATTATGAGTCCGCTTTCCTGAAAGAGGGCAAAAGAAGAGTCTCAAGAACGATAACACAATGGAATATCCACGCTTTATAACAGTGTGATTGTAATCCCATTTCATAAATTTTGAAAACTGCCATGGAGCAGAAACCTGACATAATTTCAAATAATTCAGAATATTCATGCGATACACATACGTACACACATAATTTCAAACAGTCCCATAAACGGAGCAAAATATTTATATTTTTAAAAATTGTATTAAAAATTAATTAATAATTCAGAATGTTGTTTCACCAAGTTACTTACCTTTTCGGTTTCTTGACAATTAAAATAGTTGCTAAGTTTAGATTTATTTTGGGAGATTTTAGTTCTTGGAATTGTTGCTTTTATATTTTTTTTTTTTTTTTGCAAATCACACATCTTGATTTCTTTGATAAATCTATATTTCTTTTAGGAGATTTAAATTCTTGAAATTGTTGAATTGATTTTTTTTTACAAATCTGACAACCGGTCCGGATCACAATCGCCTCTTTTTTATATTACTTAGATGTTTATTTTACAAATTATTTTCTAACTAATGACAACTTATTAATCGTCGGGGAATATCCCTTTCCAGAGCTCTTGAAATTGTTAATACATCTTTTACCGGAGATTTCTCAATTTACTTTAGGTTTAATATCCGCTTGCTGACTATTTGTATTCGTTTTAACATTAGTGACTCGTTTTGGAAGTGCTTCCATGCAACCTGAATGATCACATCTGTTCAGGGAAACATCATATTATTTTCTTTAACTGAGTATTTCCAGGAATCCCTACTCCTATCGAATATTTTCAGAATGTAATGAGATGCAAAGGCACGTCAGCCTTAACATAATAACACAAAAATTCCTGGCCGCCCCTTATGTCCATAGATATCAGAAAAAAAGTTCACCCTCCCCGCAATTCCACTTCTAATTTCATAACAGTTGGAGCTATAGAGATAAGCTTTCCAAAGGATTGTTTCATGCTTAGTTTAAAAGATAGTATAAGTTACGTGAACAAAATTATTTTTCAGTCCGTAACTTCTAAGGAATTGTAGCTAACGAATAATTTTAGTACAAAAAAAGTTTGTTATGATGAGGCGATGATTCACCTAATTTTAATTAACTCCATATGCTCAATAGTAAGGGAATAAATAACCCATTACCGCCCATATCAGTTAAAGCATAAATTTCAATAAATTTCTATTAAGTTATGTTTAAAACACTAAGATTAAGTTAACTGTAAAGGAAAATCAAATTCTTAGAAAAAATATTCTTTTTGATTTTTTATAAATTTTTTTAGAAAACATAAATAAATAAACTGAAAAATTATTTTTAAAAACTTTTTTACATAAATATTAAAGATTTTTAAAATATAGTAAAATATCAAATAATAAAAATCACTTTTTAATTCTTCCCATTATCTCAAAATTAAACCAAAGGAAAAATAAAAAAATTTCAAAATGACGACATTTTGACTCCAAAATACGGCTAACTGGTGGTAAATGCCTGCTGAAAACTGTTTCGGGGTTTGAAAATCCTATTGACTTCATAGGCAAAACAAAAAAGAAACAACGGAATGCATTCGCTTCAGGCACAGAAATGAAATGTAACTGTCCTATGAATAGCACGCAGAGCGTTAATGGAATACTTAGGAAATGGAAATTTCAACTCCCATCACCACCATTTCCAACCCATTTGAGCTAGATGGCCCAGCTTTCAACTTGTCCAAGTCTTTCATCTTCCCAACAACATTCCCCTCGAAAGATCAAATTCGATCGAAAATACTGTAATTATCGTGTTCACAAGATTGCATGGACAACTTTTCCAAAGGGAACGCGAACAGAAAAGAAACACGAGAATAACATATTAGAGCAAATACACTATCAAGAATAACACGAAAAATACGCTAAAGTAGCAATTCAGTTGTGCGGTCAGTCACTTCACAAAAAATGGAAAAATAATATAAACCGGATAGATAAATTAGCAATTAAAACCATTTAGAAACTTCATCAGCGGGAAAGTTGCAAACCAATGTCAGCCATTAGCAAAAAAGTATTGACTTTCCCATTTATATATATATAAACAGATTTTTTTTTCAAGAATTTTAAGTAAAAAATAAGAAAGCGCGAAACTTTTCTCAAAAATAAAATTAACTCTTAACTTTTCAAAACTTAAATTCTTTAACGGTAATTTGCAGTCGATGCAAACGTGTTTATACTGATCTGCCCAACAGACAAGAGTTTTTAGTAATAATATTCATTGATAGGAATTTTAATTTTTTCAGCCATGAAACTACACTCCTGCTCAAAAAATAAGCAACAAACACGAAAAGGCATGCAAAACGGCGAATTAAAACACACAATTTACATATGAGGTAGACGTTGCATCGCCGAATGCAAATAGGCAACCAAAATTAGCATAAAACGCAATCCCACGGTCACATCGCAACTCCTTAAAAAGCCACTTGCAGGACCTACGCTTCAGTTCGAAAGCAGCGATAGTTCCGCGGAATCCGAGATAGCCAAAGCAGAAAGAATGAGTAGAAGAAATCATTTGCAAGACGAGATGCGTTGGAGGGCTGTCGGTATGTTGCCAGCTGGTGCTAGAAAATCTGCTGTTGTCAGAGAGCTGAATATGCATCGTAGTGTCATTCACAGGCTGTGGAACCATTGCCAAAGGGATCAAAACGCCAGTAGAAGACGTGGATCTGGACGCCGGAGAATCACCACAATGGCAGACGATCGCTACCTGTTGCAATGTGCCAGACGCCGGAGGACGCTAACAGCGCGACAGCTGGCATCGCAGCTCTCTGCTGCTGCAGGAAGGCCCATATACCGTTAAACTGTGTTGCTCAGATTGCATGAAGGGGGACTGTTCACACGACGACCTGTTGTTTGCATGCCTTTGTCCCCAGCGCACGTCAGAGCGCGGTTGCAATGGACCCATGAACATCGCAGTTGGACACCAGAGCAGTGGGGCCACGTACTCTTTACGGATGAGTCTCGCTTTAACATCCAGGACGATTCCCGAAGGGCAATGATATGGCGAGAGCCAGGGACACGCTATCGAGAGCCAAACAGCGTCGAAAGAGATCACTACAGAGGTAGCGGGTTACTTGTCTGTGCAGGACTACTTGTTCGCTGGGGGTTCCGTCACAGCTGTCCGATATCGCGACGAAATCCTACACCCTCTTGTGCGGCCTTTTATCTCTGCAATGGGTACCGACGCGATATTTATGGACGATAACGCCCGTCCGCAAAGAACAGAATTGGTGCGGAGTTATCTGGAGAGTGAAACCATTCCACAGATGGCGTGGCCTGCTAGATCACCGGACCTGAATCCAATAGAGCATGTGTGGGACATGTTGTGAAGACGGATTGCAGGAGCCCTCCACGAGCTCCAACAAGCCTTACTACAGGAATGGGCATTACTGCCACAACAAGCGGTCAACGACACTATTGCCAACATGCCTCGCCGCTGTCAAGCGTGCATTTCAGCTAGAGGGTACCATACCCATTATTAGCGTGTGGTTCCCATTGCACATTCTGCTTGCCAATTTGGGCTGTCGCGCCGCAACGGCCGTAATATATGTGTTTTTGCTTGCCTTTGCTTTATTGTTTGATACGTGGTCTAGTAATGCCACACCTACCTCGTGTACAACTTTCACGCATATCCATTAAATAGTTTTTGTTTTATCTTTGTTGCTTATTTTTTTAGCAGGATTGTAATATGTCTCCTGATAAAATTACCGAAATTAAAATTTTTTCACTGTATATTGTATAATTTAGATTATAATACTTGTAAAAGTATTCGAACGTCCCTCCTTTCCCTCCACGTTGAAAAAAGGAATTACTTTTTAACCCGCTTAATCTATTTTTTGTTACTTAATTTTTGTTTTATTGATGTATTATAAATAACAAATACAAAAAAATTCAAAAAATCTGTAAAGCATTAATGTCACATAATTCCATGATGAATTTCACCTAACAATAAATAGTAACGCTTTTTCAAGCAATAAAGTATCAAACTGAGAGGACGAATGCCTACCAGAGATAGTTTAACAGAATCAATTCAAATGACGTTAGTTCACACGACATGAACATAACTACGCATTTCATTTAACATATTTTTAAAATTGAGTCTAGAGCAGCATAGCCAAGCGTGGCTTTTACGACATAAAACTCTAACATAACCAAACCAATATCTTACCTGTCTCATGCTGTACATTAAAGTCACGTTCTTTTTCTCTTCTGAAGCCGGCCATTCACTTGAAGTATAGCCATGCCATTTGTCCTAAGCCTGTTTTTTATCACCCATTTTAATAGAAAAATACAGACACGCCATTCACTTGTATTTAAATTGACGAAGGTAGGGGCGAGCGGTCTTCTTTTCCTCTCTACAGCTGCTTGTTAATCGCTCTTCTATTTTCCCCAGTCATCATATCTTAATTTATGCTACCCTCGAAGCGAGGCTTCAATCTACGCGAGGCATTGTTCTTTTCGCTAGCCTCTTTCAGGGTTCCTTTGATTTTTCGTTCCGATTTTAGTCCAGACGAAATTCCTACCACTACAAGCCATTTGGCTGATTTCCATAGATTTTTATTGTTTTTTCCTTCTCGCGTTCCAAAATATCCAGTTTATCTCTGAAGTGAATGACCGGCTTAAGATGCAAGGATAATTCAAAAATTAACTCTCTGACTGCTTATCCCGCGAATAAAGCGAGTTGGAAGCTAATCCATTTGAATCGTATTATACAAATAAAGCTTGCATGTAAATAACAATTCGCTTGGTACAACGGTTTATGAACATGTTTTCAAACGATAATAATAATAATAGTAGTAGTAGTAATAATAGCAATAGTAATAGTAAAGAATAATAATAAATTATACTCTAAAAAATTCGGCAGTCAGAGAGTTAAATTGGCTCGTCGCATTCTGCGTGCTTCACATTTCAACAGTTTTTCAATAAAGCGGCGGATAAATTGGTTAACGAAAGAGCAATGAATCTTGCCGTTTAGATGGTAGTATTTACATTCGAAGATCTCGGCACGAAGGTCAAAGCGACAAATAATATAACTTGGCGATTTCCACCTTAACATGAAATATACAGTTGTAGGCATCCTGGGAAATGTTGAAATTCAGAGATGTTGTAGAAGACTGCTCTTTGCAGATGGATTAGTGGTCGTATTAGATGACTTACATTTGTTCGCGACATCAAAGTGTTCTTTATTTGTCGCAAGTGTGCTGCAGATCATGACTTACCATGTCTCATCTGCGGGTGGAGATTACATAACATTGCAACAACTGCATCCCCATTTTTACAGCCGTAAGGCCAGTTTGGATGGATGAAGGTGAATTTTAGTTTTTAAGGAAAGCGCATTTAGCAAGAATGAATTACGATTGCGATATTCACAGTCACAAGGCAAGTCCAAAAGACATCAAAAGTGATGCCAAAATAATTATAGAAATAATAACAAATCAAAATAGAGAGAATGAAAAATAAGAACAAAATTTGAAATTGCCAGGATTGAAAGTCAAATATAGTAGTTGTCAATAGCGTTTCTGTCCAAGAGTATTCTTTTCATCACACATGAAGCGCATTAGTCTGAAGTCTGGTTCTTGACAAATTATTTTGATCCAACTTAGTATAGTATCAGCCATTATGATTCCAGGTGCAGGGGTATGGAGTGATATTTTGTATGAATACTTTTCAGTTGTATGGAATGAGCTGCTGTGACGAATGATTTGATGGACTTGGTCTAGTGTTGCATGGACCTCGACGAAATGGCAACAACATGGAATAGCTGACATGAATTGATTCCATTAACAAGAGGAGTATCAATCGTATTTCTTAAGTTCGTGATTCATGAGACAAATTTTCCCGTCCTTTAATGTGATTACCACAATTATTTGTAGTGTTGGGGGCTCGAATTCCGCTTTTTCTAGAGTTTCTAGCGCAGTCCAGGAATCAAAGACAAAGGGAAGTCTGGCATCGTATGTTGATCAAAACGATCTTAGAGAACCTAAGTACCACCTCAGATTAAAACCTGACCTATATATTGAATATGTTGCCTTCCTGAAAGACTTTCGGGAGAAACTGGCCCAGATTTCTTCGCATGAAAGGAAAACCTCAGGCAACAGTCCAAACGAAATGAGAAGTTCTTTGCTAAAGTGTACATTTGTCTACTAGTTCATGAATAGTCTAGTTAAAAGCACAGCAAGAGCAGAACATGTATTAGTACAGGATATAATACGATTATTTCAAAGCATGAAAAAACATTAGAGAGTATGAATTATTCGTAAGCATTTTTATGCAGTTTAATTTTTCAAACTTTAGCTTTCTTCCATTTTCAATCAAACCACATCTCTGGAATCTGATGAAAGAAAATGCCTTTAACGGATGAAAAGTCAACGGAGCAATTTTCAAAGATAAAAGCGTTGCTCTTTAATTAGAAAACCAGTTGTTGCAGTGCTCCAATGCAAGCAATTAAAATTCTTTGGGGAAGAGATTGAGGCACTTTTAATTCCGATCCGATCGTGGAATAGCTATAGTGCTTTGATTCTAAGCCATTGACAGTAAGATTACTTTTCGATTCGAATAAGAAAATAGAGAATGCACTTAAACTTTCTTTTAAGATGATAGGAGGATTCATTATAAATGCACATTATTAAGATGTTCAGAGTCATATATTCTTATAAATTTTAACTAGTTTAATATTTCCATTCTTTAATACGATAGCGCTTGTTATAGATTTTGAATGCTTAATTTGAATTCATTTGCTAATATTGGTGAAATAAAAATCTTTCATTTTTTAATATTCACTTTAAAGAAAGCATGTAGTCTGAGAAGAATTAGTCTCTACATTTACATTCTCTCTTCCATTTCTTTTAAGTTTTGATAAATAAAAAAGTTACTGTATTCATTAGTTTGATTGTGCTACTTAACTAGCCACCTCTGGCCTTCAGTCGGTTCACTCTGGAGCATATTTTCAAATAAGACTTTGTTAGATGTTTCTCCCTTTAATTCAGTAACCTCTAAATTAGGATCCTCATTCTAAAATAAAACATATTTCATAACCTAATTATCATTTCCTGGTCTTATCAATTGACTTTGTCGTATTTTTTAATACTGGCTTGAAACATCTTCAAAATGTTTACGCCATCCTGAATGAAATGTGTTTTATTTTTTATACTACTTATAAGTTTTGTAAAATTACTAAAATATACAAAAATAAGATTATTATATTAAATTGGAATTTTTTTATGATTGCACTTTTAAAGAGCTCGCTTGACGGTCTATGAGGTCTGTCGTAAAGAAATAGAACTTTAACGTCTAACAACCCCGTTTCTATGACGTTGCCGTGTAGCATTAAACTTGAGCTTGCGCTTTTTTCGAGAACGCGCGTCATTTTGTCACTGTTTTATGAGTGGTAGAGAAAACTAGTATTTTGTCTGTTTGGCGATTATTTACATTTCAAAAGTGGGAAAGAAAAGAGTTTTCAGAAATTTTGAATAAAATTGGCAAACTCTTTTACTAAAACATTGCAACAAGATAGTGGAGAAAGCCGATCTAAAGCTGTGAATGGTACAGATGTTTCAAATCGACCCGAACGACCACCAAATACGATCCAAAAGCTGCACCTTTCCACGTTAAAGAGGAATATTCGTGTTGAGGAACTTCATGCAAATCATCATGTAAATGTCGATGATCATGAAGGACACCAGAAAAATTCATTTTACACAATTTTAATTGAAATTCTGTAGAAATATTACATTGTAACAAAATTTGTCCCTTGTCTCTCGAGTGGCGATTTTTCTGCTCTCTCTTCTTTGCTCAACTTTCCAAGGTTGATCTTAACTTTGAGAACAAAAGAAATACCACGGCATCAAATATGGAGAGTTACGATATGTTTTTTGATCAACAATTGGACGATCCAGCAACTTCCTCATCAGTCAAGAGATAAAACACAGATTTTGATATAGTTCTATGTTTCTATAGATTTATCAGTTAAAATTGTGCAAAAAATACATGGCTGGCCTTTAGCAGATGGGGTCCCTCGCAAAGCACTCTGTTGGAATTTATTTTAGATTTTTTTATATAAAAACCGAATGCAGTTTTTCTATCTAAATAGGTCATAAAAATACAGAGAGAAACCAAAAATTGTTAAAGCTTTGAAAATGCATGCTGATAAAATTTATCAGTGTATACTGATATAAAAATCAAGAGAAATAGAGAAATTGCAGTGACTGGAGAAATTGCAGTGAAGAAAGAAGTTTTAAACAACCAAACTTACTTGAAATAAATTCAGCAAGAACATTTGAATAGTTTGACAATTAATGTCCATTTAATATGAAATTTGCTGCATCATAGATTTAGAAAAAATTCTTAAAAAACTTCACAAAGGAAAAAGCAAGAAAATTATCTTCTCATAATAAAAGGCAATAATGATATGACCCATGGAAAGTTCATGAATATTACGTGATTTTTAAATTTTTCTTAAATTATTTCGAGGTCATTAACACCAGTGATAATATTGACTATATACTTTTCAGAAGTGGTATACAAATTTTGTTTGTTACTTGTAGGCAACATGTGTACCAATTCATATTAAAATGTTAATAAAGCTGTTTAGTTCATTAATTTGCTTTACGCGCACATTTTAATTGCTTTAGATTTTATCACAGAGGTTAAAATCTATAAAAGACTATTTTTTAATACTTTTATGATTCTACATACTTAGGCTGACTGAAATTGTTTCCGATTGGGCCTCGCACTTCCTAAGGACGGCACTGAAAATATGATACGCGTCACAGCCAGTCAGAAATTGCTGGATCGTGCAAATGTGGAAAGAAAACATGTCACAATTCTCCATATTTGATTCTGCGGTCTTTCTTTTTTCCCCACAGTTCTTATCTATTTTAAAAAGTCGATCGGACAAAACAGAGAAGAAAAATCGCCCCAAGAGGTCCCACAAAAGGATTCCCAGAAGCCATTCCAGCAATGGAAGACGCATTTGAAGCAGCGTATAAATAGATTAGGAAGGCACTTTAAAGAAGAAAAGTCGATGAATGGAATCACCATCAGATGAATAAAGTCTTTTTAAAATTTTAAAAATATTATTATGACAGTTTTATTTTCATTTTTCATTTATTTTTATTTCAAAACCACAACTACGCACCTCAAGAGCTGCAGTATATGATCCTTAGTATATAGGAAGTGTGTAAATAAAGTAATGATACTGATATTTTATCATTTTATTAGACAAGTACAGTTACACTTGTACATTGTCCCCTTGAAAGTAATTGCCTTGGGCAGCCACTCAGCGCTGTAGACGGTTCTGCCACTCGTCAAAGCAGTGCTGGAACGCGGATATTGGAATCGCCTTCAACCGGTCGGCTACAATTTTCAACATTCCATACTGTCCCAAAGTGACATCCTTTGAGATGCATTTTCACACGAGGGAAGAGGAAAAGGTCACATGGACTCGAGTCGGGTGAATAAGGGGGATGAGGAGCCACGGGGATGTTTTTACTTGCCCAAAACTCATTAATTGAAATCGCTGTGTGACAAGGCGCATTGTCGTGATGCAGGACTACACATGCATGTCCCTTTTTCACAGTCGTTCAAGTACCTCTTTATAATACAGGTTTATTTTTGTAAGAGAGACAAAGAGTCGAAAATAAGGATAGTTTCAATCAATTTACATGCATAGAAAAAGTCGGAAAGGAAGATTCCTTTTTACTGTTACTTTTCCATAAAATTAACTACAGTGGAACCTCATGAAGCAGAACTAATTAGGGAAAACTTCTGTTTGGATTCCGGAAAATTCGGATTATCCAAGAAATTCGGTAAAATACTCCTGATAAACCAAATGCTGTAGAGTATTGATTTTGGGTGCTCTGTGAAAGAGTACGGAAAGAGATAGCGGCGAATTCGCACGGTAGAGTGAAGCCGTGGATGTTTTAAAAGAATTAGGGATCAGCAGTTTGCAATAGATGCTGAGGTAATGGTTGGACAAACGGAAGAAACAGAAATAACAAGCATGAGATAAAGAAACTTCATTGGAATCTTGAGAATCCGAACTAATTGAGGCTAACCTCTATTCGGATTCCGAGAAATTCGGTAAAATACTCTTTATATACCAGTAGAGTATTGACTTTGGGTACCCTGGGAAAGAGCGGCTATTTGCACTGTACAATGTAGCCTTAGGCAAACAAGTTGAGGATAGTGATATTGAGCTGGAGTAATTCACGGTTACTATGCCAACGCACGCTAAAAATAGCCTACCGCGTTGAAAATGGCGGGTTTGGTCTTACCGGATGTCAAATCCGCCGGAGTCGAGTCAGTTTTCATTTCTTTGATCTTGTATGCGTTGCGCTATCGAAACCTTTCATTCTTACAATAAATTAACCTTCACGTTTCATTCTAACGTTGTGTTGAAGTGTGTGTAGTGTGAAGGAATTAATTCTTGTTGAAGTACAGTATCACTGTTTCCTCACGACATTGTTTCCATGGTCAAGAATCAAGATCAAGATAATCCTGAGGAAAGTGAAGAAATCGTCTCGGCAGGTCTTTATCACACACAGATGCTGTTAGTGCACTTGAACTAACGCTATGCTACGTAGAACAGCACGTTTCCTCCACATCGACCTCTGTCATCTTTACGCTTCGCTGGTACAACATCGCATCGTCAATCAGGTTTAGTTCCTTGCGTCAAAAGAAGATAAACGATTTTGTTTCTACAAATTAAGGTGTTATATTAATTCTTAAATACCAATTCAAATGTTTCCTTTAAGTTAAAGATAAACATTAGCTTTGTTTTTGATTCGTAATTGTTATTTTTCCTGCATTATTTTTCAAACAAAATTTTTTTAAAAATATTCGAGTTACCCAAAATTTCGGATTCTTGGTTTGGTTTACTGAAGTTCCACTGTATACTAAATGTTTTTTAATTATTAAACCTAATCATTTTTTAATATTTAGTATGAGCTATCTTCTATACTTGTAAAAGGCAATGTTTGTGTGTGAGCGTGGGTGCGTGCGATGTCCAGACGAATCTATCGCACTTTCTGGCACACAGGTAGTCGTAATGGTAACTGAATGCACCTCGAAGCCAGAATTTTAAAATTTAATCTATAATTTTTTTGCTTTAATGTTTTGTGTTGTTTTGGTTGATTTTTAGCACTAATTTCTCAATAGATTGATTTTGAATAATTGTACGAAAAAAAATAGACACACCATCGAAAAGAGCACACGATTTCCGTTCTAATGAAATTAGTTTTGAATTTCTAACATAATTTACTGAATTTTGAGAATTTTTTAAAAAAATAGTCAGATTTGCCATCGAAATTTTATTTTTGTTTTTAAATTTGCTGCATCCAACGTTCTAATAACACTATTATTTTCAATTTTTTCAGCTTATAACTGCATCAGTTCTGTCGGATTTAAAATAAGAACGGCTAAAATATCTTTTCTCGTTTTTTTTAATTAATTTTTTCCTGATCAATTGAAAGATATTTTTATCTACCGAGCGTTCTCCCGCGACACTTTTCCGGAACGTTGTAGACAATTTCATTGGTTGACGGTGAAGAGCGCAGGTGACGTCATAACCTTCAACTATGACTTATTGCTATTATGATTTTATTTGCTTTATAATAATCATTTTCGCATTGCAATTATTTAATATTGTTTCGGATTAACGTAATCTGTATTTTCTGCAGTTGAAATGTCATTATTGCGAAGAAAAATAAGCGAGAAATTCAATAATGTGTATCTTTTGTTTTGTTTTCAGAACTTTTTCATGCCATTGTGGGAGTTTTATTTATTATTTTTTTTCCTTCTTTTCTTTTTGTTGTATTCCTGATTCCACGGGCAACACCGTGCACATACTGCTAGTTTACTTATAAGTGAAATCTGGGACGAATCCGTGACCCTTTTTCAATCCGGGACAAACCGTTGCAGTTTTGGATTGTCCCGGCTAATTCGGGACGTCTGTTCACCTGGCAATCAGAGAACTGCCAGTTGGTCAGTAAGAAAATTGGAAATTTTGTAGAATAGATAATTTTTCACTGTTTTCGTTCGAACAAATTTCAGGTGTTTTAAAACTTCAGAGCGTAGTGATATGAATTCTTGTGTACATTACATAGATAAGAATGATGACATAAAAACAGACATAAGAATGGGAAAAAACTTTTATTTTACAGAGAAGAATAGATATTAATTTTAAAATATTTTCTTAATTGTTTTAAGGCATGTTGCCTTGCACATAATGATCTTTAAAATTTATCCCTTTCCATCTTAAAAGGGAAATAGGAGTACGATTTGTGGAATTTCAATTTGCATGGCCTTTAGGAGATACCAATCTACGGTGCAAATCGAGAGTTAAGTGTGTTCGAATTGCCAATTCTAAGCTAAGAAAACTACGCCTCACTACTGAATTCATTAGAACAAAAAAAATGCCTTCTGATATTTGTACTCTTGAGGAGCCTTCGTAGATTTTTTGTTTTATTCCAAGGTTATAATAAATAAGTGCAGCTTTATTTAAGGTAGATTTCCTGTCACACTTCCCAAATTGAAAAACTTTCTCCGTAAGTAATTATATCTATTATTTATTATCGCAACAGCTATTTTGACCTTTATAAGATTTTCCTATAAACAAAGAGTAAAATATTTAATTATGGGCCGAATATCGTAAACCTTGCATGCAAGATCTCCATTTGCGTGATATCGTTGTTTTCTAATTAAAAGTCCTACTTACTTTTCTGCATGAAGAATACCAATTTATCATTTTTCTGAAAAAATAATTATTTCTTCTTTCATATTTCATTCATTAAATCTGCATCTACTTTCTCTATGCGATCCATACATAGAAAAAGTATTGTGCCAGTCAAACAATTCAACTTAGATATTTTGATGAATATCAATATTTGGCCATTCCTAATTCCCGGAAAAACATTTTTGGAATTATATCTGTCTGTTTGTTCTCCCATGAGTTTGTGTACACAATAACTTAAATATGCAACCAGTTAGATGGGTGAAATTTAGCTCGTGGTCCTTACACTAAATTTTTAGTACTTTACTTAAACATATACTTGATTTTCTTAATTTTACGAAAAACTGAGAATGTTCTGGTGTCATCTTTACACTCCTGTGTATGAATTAAACTATTAAACTTCAGAAAAGATTTAGAAGGAATGAAAAAAACCGGCATGAAGACTTCGTCAAGCCCCGACTAAGGATTTAAAAGGGGGGGGGGTCTTGTGAAGGGCCTGACTTACGTCCAAAATTTGACCCCCTGTGACCCGAAAATACTAAGACATTCAGAGAGTTCAGAAGAAAAACAAGAATTACAAAAATATTATGTCAAATTTTCAATAAACACAAAACAGTAATTTCAAATTCAAAATGAATACAAATCTTCATTAACTGAATTGAATAAAAGAAAATAAAAATAGTTATTCTATCCCCATCCGCAGAGAACCCAAAACTAAATGTGTTAAACCACCACAACAAAACAACCGCATATGAATTCCACTTGCATAGTATAGGTTATTGTGTTGAAGAATATTATCATAACTAATACATCAAATTATAATAAATAAAAACAAGATGATGTCTTATTAGATTTTTTTATTATGAATCTTAAAAGAAGGGATGACAAATAAACATCCATTAAAAATATAATAAGGTTAAAATAAAAGTTAAAACGCTTATTTACAAACCAAAGGTTAAAATAAATATTCATCACTACATTTTAAGACAGTAAAATGAATCCGTTGCTTAAATTAATCTAATCTAGTAGTCTCTATAAACTGATTTAATTAATTTTAACATTGAATGGAACGACAACGCGCATGTAAATTAACGCAATAATTAAAAAATATATATTATATTTACCTTAAATGTGAGTGGCAATGAGCATTTTTTTTAAAAAATCATTGCAAATGAGAGTGGCAATGAGCATTTTTTTTAAAAAATCATTGTAAATGAGAGTGGCAATGAGCATTTAAAAAAATCATTGTAAAAATAGTCCTTTTCGTACACACTTTTATTTAACATGCTCGTGGACAAAGCGGCATATGCCACTCTACTTGCTGGGACAAAGCGTTATATCCCGTCCAAGTTCGCGACAAGATAAAACTCAAAGCGGCGGCGTACGCCGCACATTTTTGTACACGAAATGCTATTCAAGCAGCTTAGGTGTTCCAGCAAATAACATAAAAGCAAGTAACGCAAACAGCATAATAACATAAGCTAGGTGTCCGTGAACGTGTTAATTTCGCTTGTTTCATGTTCCTAAAGATGGAATATTGTAATCGATTTTTCACTCACTTCCTTTGTGCTAGTATTTAAATTTTGTACACTTGCGTGTTCCTGAACAGAATACACTATTTTAACATTTAAAGAGCTTTGTTGACGCTCCAACTGTGTTTGGCGCCTTGGCGAGGTTGCCAAATGTAGACGCCAAAGATTGTTTACTTTTTGTTAGAAGCGTTCAGGATTTGACGGTGTAATGACGTGTGAGCAAAGGGCTCATAACCGTTATAATCCGGAATAAAGAAATTTAATGAAATTTGTGTGAAGAAGATTTGTTCAGGATCTGTTGATCTATTAAGATGCCTGTGAGTATAGGGCTCACTGTTTAAGGCTAGAATTCCTGAATATTCACACTGGTCCGTCACAACAAACAAGCTTAATTATCAATTAATCGATTATTTTAATTAAATTTTGGTTCCATTCGAGTGGATCCACCTGGAAATGAATTTGAAAAAAATTATTACAATTTTCCATGATATTTATAATTACGCGTAATAAATTAGTGACTGAGAAGTTGAAGATTATTAAAATAAAAAGAATTTACTTTTTTGTACATTAATAGAAGTGTGATTTTAACCCCTTAACAGTAATGCCTAATCTCAGTTCCTGCATCGGATTATGCCGTTTTTACACTTATAATCTAAAATTAAGTCATTCATTCATAAACGTTTTCATTCGATACAAAAAGGACTGGTAATCCATCAAGTGTTTCTATGAACTCTTAGTTGAATCAATACGACAACACATTCCCAAAGCAGAAAAAGGTCATCTAATTAGACGGTACAGAAAACTACACTATTAAGGTGTTAAAAGCTGCTTTTATTAAATTTATGTACTTTAATAAATCTCAGCTAAAGTCCTGGATCGTTAGCTGGAAAATAAAAGTTAATTTAATGAACTGGCATCTCCAGTTTTTACTAGAAACAGCGCATGTCCCCATTAGGCCGTGGATCATTGAATACATACATCTTGGGTTGTTACTACATTCCAAATTATCCTTTGATGCTCACATCAAAACGGCCATTTCAAGCAAAGCGTCAGTTTATTGCTCGAAAGAAGACAGGATCACGCAAAACATTTTCCTAACAAATCTATCGTAAGATATTCCCTTATCTAGGACTCTCCTGTTTTGGGATCAAGTCCCGTATAAGATAAAAGAAATTTCAAGCATTTTTGAACCAGAAACTTCTGTGAATCGTTATGTTTATGGTACATAAGATATAAGATCCTATTCAGTAATAGTGATTTAAAAGGTGAACCAATCTTGGACTATATGAAAAACATATCATCTAAATTTTTAGACAAAATTTCTCAGATTGGCAACTAAATTCTTCAAGGTCTATCTTCCTACGAACAACCCAATTATTTCCAGAACCAAGATAAAGCCTTGCACCATCTTGGACTATATCCCTCATAATTTTCCAACAATTAAGACAAGTCTTATCTCTGGTTTAAAATCCAAATCATTAGATTTTTTTTTATTAAGAAAAAACGTGTTTAGTTAAACAAAATGCGACCATTACCAAGAATTCAAAATTGGCAATGGTTTCGCCTAAACCACACGTTAAGTTTCACAGCCAAACGCATCTTTGTTATCATGAGATGCATCTTCTTTCTCACTTATTAATGGCACAAAAGTTACAATTTTATTTTTGTACAGAAGAATGTTTTTCACCCGTATAGAAAATCTGACCCACGTCGCACCTCAATATTTCCTGCTTCTCTTTAATTTATCAAAACTCTAAAACACAAGGAGTTTTGCCGCTTAGTAGCAGACAAATTAATAGTAAATAATTTGTTATTCATCCTTATCATGCAACCTTATAAATAATAACCAAAATTTCGCTTAGTTATGGTAAGAAAGTGCTAGATTTCAGAAAAAAATGTTTTACTTATTTTTTTAACTTCGGTAATTTAATTATTCATTTATTTAAATTATCAAAGAATGTTTGTAACATGCTACAATTTAAACAAACTTCATTATTATGCAAACGAATCATTGTTCGGTTTTAGAAATTTGTACAGATCATTTAGTTCGCAACTAGAATATCAAATGCATGAAAATTTAATACCTTGTGACCAAAATTTCTTTAAGGCCTTGAGAGGTTAATATTACTTTTATGGAATTTTTGTTTCATGCAATATTGTATTTTTCAATATGATTTTAATTTCAAACTCTACAGAGAAGATTTTTAAAAGAAATCAATTAAAGATCACATTAGAAAATTAAATTTAGCAATTATTTATTTTGAAAACAAAAGTATGCAATCTCTGCACCCGTTACGCTTGTTTCTTTTTTACTTTCTCGTGTATATTTATTTACTGATCGTTTCAAAATGGCAAGATAATCATTTTTTGACGATTTTACTCCGGAAAGGGGTGACAATCAATGAGTAAGATGAACTCATTTCCAGACTTTTTTGTTAGTCACGCTAAGTAAAATGTAAATATCTCCCCCTCCATTTCTCACTTCACCCCTATTTTGGTGAAACCATCTTCGGCTGGCGCATGTGCAAAAGAGCGGAGGGTTTCGGAATCCGAGAATCATCTATATCAGCGGTTTCCAACCCATGGGCCGTGGATAGCTTACTGGTGTGCCGTGGATAGCTGACTGGTGGGTCGCGGAACACTAGTCACAAGTTAAAATCAGGGGTAAAGAAAGTGAAAGTACCATCAAATGAAGAAGACTCCTTAATTGAACTATCATGCGACGACTATAAAATCGTTTTTAGAACAATATCATAGGTCCGGTTCTGGATAAATGTTAGGCAACAGCAATAGACAAATTTGCACTGAGACATTTGATTTGGTTCTTGACCACATATCTGCGTAAACGTGCTTTCACAACTTTAGTGTTTTTGAAACATAACTATAGAAACAAACTGAATGTAGAAAGTGACTTGAGGCTGAAATTGTCAAGTTTTAATCCAGATATTGAATCTCTCGCGGGCAACAAACAATGCCAAAAACCCCCACTGAGTTGGGGTGTTTTTTTTTATTTTGAATTTTGTCTGCTTATATTTGAGTTGAATTACATTGCGACAGCTAATTAACAGCAATATTTTTTTCATTTATAAACAATACATTTTTAACAAGTTTACAGTAAACTCAACTAATTACTGACATATGCGTGCATAATATATTTGTTTGTATTTTTTATTTGCCTATTTAATTAGTGGGCCTCAAAATATTTTTTTACACAACAGGTGGGTCGCATAACCAAAATAGTTGGGAAACGCTTATCTATATCACTGGTCAACACTATTTTTTTTTCCAATGATTCCAAATCCGGCATTCTTTTTGTCAGATTGGATCTAGTTTTCAAAATAAAATGAAAATTATCTTTCAATAATAATAATATATATGCAACCTCTCAAATCGCATTCAAACTGTCTCAAATATAAATAAATAATAAAATTAAATAAATGCAATAAATCAACTTAATCAACCTATAAATCAATGCTGAAAGCACATAAAATCTGTATCAAATTAAGTTGAATAAAATTTAAAGCAATATTAATGAAAGAAATAAAGTAATGAATTTCAACAAATAAAATAGATGAATCATAATGGTATGGTAAAAATACGTGATGTTTCATTAAGACCAATAGATTAAAATTAAATAAGCTGGTTCAGTTACTTCATGGAAAAGATTTTATATGTTTTTCTCTTACGTATAGTGGATTCGTGTTGGAATCTCTAGCAGTAATCTGCCCCCATATGTGTGTCCCACCCCCTTGATATCTTCGCTCCATTATTTTGATGTCCTGGTAGCCGAAGTCTTTTCTTAAAGGTGTGTTGATTTTTGTTACTTTTTGTATTCTTGGCATACGTCCTGAACAATCAAATAATATTCTAGTTTTGGAGCTTAGTTTTGCAAGTGTTATCCTAAACAAAGAAAATAAATAAATTTCATATTTTTATACCTAAGTAACCTTCAGCTGTGCACATACATTCACCTGCTGCATTTCATCGACAAAATTATGTGTGAAGATTATGATGTTGATTAGGAACTAAAAACTGCATATTGAAATAATTTCTCATATTTTTGACAACAGGACATTTGTGACAGGAAGTTACAGACCAACTTTGATAAAATAAAATTTATTACTCTTAAAAAGTTGAGTACTTAACAGCTAATGCTATAATTAAGAGGTTAAGAGAAATTTTTTAAATTTTAAAAATTAATGAAAAACAGATTATTTCGCAAATTTTTAGGACTTTTAAGGCCCATGCGGGAACGATAGATCTCAATCAATTTAATTAATTTTTTTCCACTTTTCATTTCCCACAAATTTGCAAAAAAATTGACATTTTTCGGCACACCCTTCTGTAGACACAATTGAAATGTTTACAGTATGAATTATTTCAAAAACTAGAGCCAATTCAGCAAAAGTAAAATTAGTTTTGAAATCAGCAGCCTCAAGATACCATGAATCCATTAAAATTTCCTTGGCAAATGAAAAAAGTTATTTTTCGTTCTCCAGTGTAAGCGATTTGAGCGATTATAATATTTACAGTATTATAATCGCTCAAAAATTTGACTTTGAAATTTTAATTAATTTCGAAATACGAGACCTCCATGTGTCCTGAAAAGACTTTTTGATATACTTTTATTTAACTTGACTTGTTTCATTTTTGTAAAGATAAAATAATGTAATCGAGTTTACACGCATTTCTTTATGTGCAAGAGCATTGAAATTTTACACAAATATGTATTCTCGACGACAAAACATTATTTTAATATTTTCAGAAAATTATTATTTTATTGATTAATTTAATTAAATTTTTATTCTCTACTAATGTCGCCAGCTGGTAACGAATAGTAGAAAAAATCGATTACAAGATTCCATAAGATTTATAATAATGAATTATTATTTATATATTAAAAAGTAGAAAATAATTAAAATAAAAAATAGTACACTTTTAAAGTGTACACTAATAAAAGTGTGCTTTTAAAAACTGCTTTTATTAAATCTATTGATTATGTCTGCCTGCCTGTGCGGATAAGTTGAGTTTTCCTTCTTTCTAAAATAATAAGACTTTCATACTTTTGCTCTTACCCTTGACATTAGAATTATCTTTGGCATTTAGAGTAATGAGTGCTCCTTCAGAAGCTATTAACACTTTACCAATCAAACTGAAAGGTTTTGTTAAAGAAAGAAAACTTTTCCTATTTTAAGCTGTAGTCCCTATTAGGAGAAGATTCTGTTAGTATATTTCATTTGAAATTGTCCCAAGAGATACTTGAAAGTGTTTCCAAGAAAATTTCTATATATTAACTCGGTTCTAATCGCAAGTTATTAAAATTAGAGCAATCATTAATTTTCGAAGGAAAATAATCATTAGGAGAAATGCGTGACCATTGCATATATTATTCAGTTTTTCTACCGATGCTCTCATATCCACTGGTTAAGTTATTATTTTATAATTTTTTTCACTTTCACAATAAAAAGACAATTTTTAGAAATATTAAATGAGAAAAAGAGTCAAGCTGCTCTCTAAAAGTTTTTGACGGCGTTAGAATGGAGTCTATCCATGCTCAAACGATACGTTTGCCGTGACGATGTCATTTTGGAATCCATTGCGCATTTGGAGGAAGATGTAACTTCACAACACGGCAACAGTTATATTTGTCTTGTGACTCATGGAGATGAGAGCCTGCCGTATTATAAAGCAGAGTCTCGCTTCCCGGTGGGATATAGTAAAAGTGGCGTGGCTCTTAGGGCCCATCTCCGATGACGAGTCGTACCGCGGTAAAAGGAAGGTGTCGGCGCATGGTCGCTCGTAATGGGGGCTATTTTTCGTCGGCCACAGTGGCGGTATTTCTTTCGGGGCGGCTGAACTTTCAAAAGTACCGGGATGCCTAGGCAGGGCCTGGGAGTTTTCTTTGTGATTATGACTGCGACACCATATGTATTAACTCCTTTTATTTCGGGACTATTGCAGCATTCCCCAACTTTTTCAGACATGTGTCTAAGTTTCATAATTACTTCATTACACTTCTCGTTCTCAAATTAACATTCTTTAAGGTTTTATCAAAATAACTGGGGAGTTTGAAATGTAACATCTTAGCATACTTTTAGGTTGCTATCAAGTTAACAGAAGAATTTGAAATTAAAAGTACCTATTTACGAAACCATTCAGAAATTCATCCATATAAACTGTTCAATTGAAAAAAAACAATTGTCTGTTAAGGTATCAAATAAATTCTCAAAGGTGTGAAGATGATGGAAGGATTGAATATCCCTTTCCTCCGTAATTCTCTTACTGTTGAACATAGGAAAATAATTAAAATTAAACGAATTATTGCCACATAATGACGAACAGCAAAAATTTTTGGATAGCTACAACTCTTTAGAAGCTTTTCAAACCTTAATTTCGACTGCTGTTTAACTTAAGCATGTCACTCTCAGGTGGAAAGCTCTCATCAGATGTAATTTCTTTTTTTTCTCGTCCTCTTCCAACCTCACATCTCCACCCCTTATGAAATTAGGGATGGAAACTGAAAGGGTGAGGGGAGAGAAATCTTGGTTTTCCTGTTTTTCCCAATGAGGTGAAATTTTATGAACTGTAGACTAGAAGTAAACCGAAAATAGTTTATTAAGCTAACTTCCATTGCAAAATTCAGTTTCAGTTATTAAATGACTTGAGTTATTTATTACTACACAGTTTAAAATTTTTCTGAGGCCGCGGTGGCCTAGTGGTAAGGTGACGGCTGTGATGTTTTCCCTTCCCGCAAGTACAGTTCCCACGAGAAAAAGAGTCCAGTAGCTTTCATGTCAGCCACAGACCGCAGGTCAGCTGCACCTGGTGGTCATTAAGGAGACGTTCGCAAGAGTAATAGCTTCACGCGGAAAGCGACCACAATGAGGAGGAATCAATATCTGTCAGAGAGCGCATTGGGTCGGCTTTGAGGAGATTAGCGGTGCTCTTTCATGCCACACCTGTATAGCTCAGGTGGTGAGGAAACTCAAGAACCTTCCCTCGGTCGGAGTTGACCATTGGGAGTATCGAAGTTTAGTCGTTGGTCGACCAGGAAGACGATTGTCCAGTGGAATGAAAGGAAGGCGGAGCTCCACCCCTTGAGGTAGGGGATAAAAACGGAATGTTGAGTTGGAAACAAGGGAGAGCGGAAAAGAACCAATTTAGGAGTCTCGAACGTGGTTTCAGACTCCGGAGAGCAGAAAGAGCTGTGTGATCAGCTCGGATTTAAAGTTCCGAATTAATTCGGACTTGGACAACGAACACTAAGAAACCGGCATTATTCTGAAATCTCGGCTCATCGAATTGCGAGCACTCCTTGTAGTCTCGTACTTAACCTATCACGCTGATAGGAGGAAACTATCCAACCTATATTGATTTGCGTCTCTCGTTGAGCTACGACTCCATTGAACTTTAGCGTCCCAGAACTGTGATGACCGAACTCTGTATATAAATATTTAGTCCAGATTGCTATGCAAGAATTGTTCTTTAAATTATAGCTGTATAAAATAAAAGTACTTAGGTCAACCTAAGTTCTGCATTTATTTGGTCGCACAAAGGCCAAGACACCACACGGCCTGGAAACCGGAGGGTTCTAGCCTCGAAACCCGATTCCTCTGAAGATCCATCTTTTGACCAAACGCCCTCCCGATAGTGTGGCGCGGAAACTTGGAGAGGGGGTGCCAGCTCAGGTGTCGTCCTCGTCATCTGTCCGCGGTTCAAAATTACGAGGTCCCGACTCAAATAGCCGTCGTGTTGTTTAAAAACGGGACGTTAATACAAATAAAGTAAGCTAAAATTTTCTTCCTCAAAACTTTTAATCGAGCTTCGCCTTCTGGCCTGCCGACAGGTTGTTTTGTTTTACGCATTTCATCTACTTGCGAACTTAATGGCCTGTGTAAATTTTTAAAAATGCAAGTTCACTATGATTCGTTTGATACTGATAAAGTTTATTTCATCGATGGATATTTTAAACTTTGACAATTTAATTTAATTAAGAATGAAATTACCTAAATCAATAAAAGAGTATTCTTAAATTAAATTAATTACTATTATCATAACAATATCCAGATTTTAGTTCCCCTAATATGATCCTTTTTGTAGACTTTTCTAAACAATTTTACTACATGGAAACAGTCGGAGTTTGGAAAATGGAATACCAAGCATTTTATACTTTATTATAGAAAATAGTATCTTCCATTCCAAATTAATAAATAATTTAATCTTTAAGACCGATTAATTTTCTAGGCATTCAATCTAATACAATCAAGACGTTTGTGTAAAGATTTCATATATTCGCAACCATTTTTTAAAACATAATCAATTCCTAATTTAAGAGCAACAATCTTTAAATATTGTTGCTTTTTTATCATGCACTACTTTCAATGCAAGAAAAAATATACAACTCTGGCAACGGTTGAATTTTGAAACAAAGGATTATTTTTTCAAAACTTTAAGATGGAAATATAATTGTGTATATTATTACATTTTATTTTTGTCTACGTATTATTATATGAAACCTAGTAATATTAACATTTCTTCATAATATACGATAACAGTTTTATGCAGTTTCTCAAAACCAATTTATTGAAATAAAGTTGAACTTGTCAGAAAAATTCCACGGCCTTTAGGAAAGTCATTCTTTGTTTCAATATCACATATCTGATTGCCGATTCTGCTTTCCAGTTTTGGATCAGAATTCTACCAAAATCGTTTGCAGCAAATTATTTTAATGCACTTAGTTCTGTGATAAATTAGGTCTATTCTCTGTATACATATTAATCTAATCAAATGAATGTGTGCTCTAACTAAACTTCATCAATATTAATACATGCAGATCTTTATTCAAATTTCACTAATTTAATACATTTGAATGCTGATGATCAGCGGGGAACTTTGAGAAGGCAGGAAAATTAGAATTTGTAGAATATATAAGAGTGTCTAATTTATTTTATTCTCAGTTTAAATAAATAGAATATGATTAAATAAATCTGAAAAAACCTTTAACTTGACTATTTAAAGAGCTATTTTTTTTCCTATGAACGAGATTTAAGTTTAGTTTATTTTGTATTCACAGAACTTCTGTACCCAGGAGCCACTTCCGTTTAACCCTCTGATTTACGCTGTCGCCAAATTCATTTGGATACTGTATCAAAATTTAACCGCCAGTAATTATCTAAATCCTTTGGTTAAAAATTTAACCGCCAAACAAGCCTTAGAAGTCGCCAAAAAGAGCGATAACGAACAATTATGGCAGCCTTTTCACAAAATAAGGCTCTTATTTTAAGTAAACATTTTTTTCACATTTTCAAAGTATAATATCCTTAAGCCATAACATTACAAAAATTTACTTTAAACTTTAATTAACGGCTTCAAACAGTGTTGAAATTTTGAAAATTCCGATTCACAAGGCATTATACTGGAATTTAGTCGGTGTAGCGGAAGTGCATTACCCCAAATAAATAAAACAGAAAACTCGTCCATAGGCAGTGACAACTAAAGGTGAGAGTGTAGAAGAAGCTACGATCTACACCAAGATAAATAGCCTTGGAATTTGACCCAAATGCATTGGGAAGTATTTGGTATATTTGAACCAAATTTACGTTTAAGCACTGTTAATCCTTTAACCGGTTTGCCCGTACGGCGTACGGGCATCCATATTTTCTGCTTTTCTTTTCCAGTTTGCCCTGAATTTTTAATTCGCGTAACAACACTATAAAAAATTTTCAACAGATGGCGTAGCTTGTTCATGTCACTGAAATGCTTTCCATCCGTGTCTGTTGAAGGGGTTTTTTTTAACCGCCGAATAAAAGACGCGCGAATTTATGCAACAAAAAAATATGCCTTTTTGCGAAAGTTTCTGGTAAAAAAAATTGACCGGTTCAGGAGTTAATCGATATATTATGTAATGAAACTCTACAAATCTAGAATCCAAGCTTTCTAGACAAATAAATAATTTGATTACATAGTCTTAGTCTGTTTAAAATTCGAAAAAACATTTCACGGATTGTCGGAGAGATTTATAAGATTCTAAAAACCTATATATTTGCAAAAAAAAGTTTATTTATAAAAACGTGAGTGAAAGACTTCCCGACAGAAAACACGAAACATAATATATTTGATTTTGAAAGAAAAAAAAACTGTGAATCAGAAATGTAAAAAAATGCGACGCGAACATAGAACAAATCTCAAGAAAATATTTCATTTGCGCCTACATCAAATTTAAGTAAGTTTTGTTGATAATTTTACAATAATGTTAGTAACAGTTCGTAAATTTGGTTTGGGTCTTAAGTTTTTAATATTTAAAGGAGGGTCCTTTTTTTTTTGAATTAAATAAACTTAAAACAGCTAGACATATCTACATTCGGATTCCTTTTCATCATTCCGTAAAATGTTTCTCACCTTACAAATTCTTAAATAATTCTCAAAAATCAGCGATCGAACAATAGCTAACTACTTTACCCCGAATATTTTTTCAAATATTTAAAAATCCATTTGAAAACAGTATTGTTTTTGAAATTAATTTTTAGGAAATAAAAATTAACAAACGCTTTTTTTTCTTACGCATGTAGTCAATCTATAAATATGAAAGAGGAATTTTCTTTTTTAGATGCATGCTCGGTTTTTTTTTATGTGTGTGTGTGTTCTTAATGCAGGCCCAGACCGTTTGACGTACCAAGACCAAATTTGGTACAGTGATGGATTAGCACAAAAGGGAGCTAACAACGTAAGAATTATTTTAAAATGCGAATTAGGTTTTTATTTAATTAATTTAATTTTAAGTTGGTAAACGGTTTAAGCGGCCGTTTTTATCTCTTTTCGATAATTTTTTTTTCCCTATTATAATTCATTCACATTCAGTGTTTAATTTATTAGTTCTTGCATTTTTTATTTTTTATTTATTTCTCTTCATATATTATTGTTTTTTGATCCGTATTAACGAAAGTTGGTTTGAATAAACGGTTTTATTTTTTTTTTCTTTTGAAAACAATTCGCTTAGCGAGCTTCCGTGTTTTAATTTATAAAAACACCGGAAAAATCTTTTCCTTTATTTTCTCTCTCTCTCTCTCTCTCTTTGATGTTTTATTTCGCAACGTATATTTTTATTGACATTTTGTTCGTCCTAAAGATTTTTAAGTTTATATTTTTCATCAGCAAAGCCGGGAAAATTCTGTTCATATACTGTTTCTAGAGTTTAAAATAAATGTTCTTTTTCTAAACTTCTCGCGTTTTCTTTCAAACCATACTTTTATAAGGTAATAAAAAGGCTAGATTTGAAGTATATTTACGTTTGTTGGGGAAAGTTAGCGATAATATATGTTGAAAAAAAGTAGGCAGGCATATGAAAAAATTTGGATCTCGAGCAATGCCGAGTTATCAGCTAATTATAAATAAAGTCCTCTTTGAATAAGTAGCACACTGGGAATGGCGTCAGCATAATCTTATAATTAATTTTAGAATTTCTCTGACTGATATCACAGTAAAATGTTTCATTGTGATATCACAATGTGATCACAGAAAAAATCAAATCAAGCAATTCATAGGTCCGTGATTTTTAGCTTGCACTGTAATACCAACTTTTCAAATAACAACAAATGACTGTTTGTCCTGTTTAATTCATAAGGTCAATCAAGCAACCTTGCTAGTTCGCTGAATTACAGGATAACTGAGCAACATCTGTTCAGCAGTACTGGATTATTATCAGAGAACCACACATGATAGCGTTAAAAGAGCAGGACCGTACCAAGGCGATCCTGCGGCCCTGACAGAACTACCAAAGTTGCGCAGCTGCCCCCATTACGTGCTACATTTTTCTTAATTTTTTATCAACCCTCCCCCCTTCCCCTGAAAAACATTCTGACATTTTTTTCTTTCATAGATTAAGCAAATTTTATATTATCATATTTTAAAGAATAATCCTCGTTCGGCTCATCACCCACCGCCAAGGCTAAATGCAGTTACTAGCTATCTACAGGCACAGCAACCACCATAATTTTTAATCAGTCACAGAAGGCTTATTCTCTAATTCTTTTTTATTTACGCAACAGATCGTACCAATCTAACTCTTAAACCTTATTTTTTTTTCAATGGTCATTTTTGAGTCCCAACTCTGTCTGCGGCCTTGGCGGCGGCAAATCTCGCCAACTCCTCGGTACGGTCCTGCTAGTGAGGTAACTCCTCACATCTCTTCGCAGATGAAGGAAGTTCAGTATAAGCACCATTCGAGATGTTGTTACGCCGCGTTCCTACGGCCTGTCTTTCCACGAGTTTCGTCCGCGGTTCGCGTTATTCCCGGAACAACAGGAGTGGATGTGGATCGTGGGTTTACAAATGCATCTGTTGTATCCCGCGTTATGGCGGTAAATAGCTCGCATGTCAAAGAAGGGGTGAATAGCCATACGGCGCCGGTGCATCCGTTCACTCGAGCGCTGAAGATAGATTTGCCAAGCCACGCGCTGTGGGAACAAGGCTTTAGACGTTGGATCGGAACAGGAGGACTCACTGCCTGACTAGATGGATATCCGGACATAACACCGTTTGATGGGAGTTTTTGTTATTGTTTTGCTTGGGGCTTCATTGAAATGATTTTATACCGCCAAAAGTTTCGCAATTTCCGATTAGTGTAAACAGTTAATTTAAATGCTACGTACTGGCAAGAGATCAGTTACAATTTATGCAACTGCAGAGACACTAATGGTGCTCACACTGTGCTTCATTAACCTGCGGAGAAATTTCAGGAGTTGCTATCGTTAATTCAACTCAAATTTTGAGAATTGCTCTCCATAATGCAAATAATTTGTGGTTCCCTCAGAATAAAGATTACTCTTGGATATCTTGAACTCCAGACATTCTGTGTTTTGTTATTTCGGATAAGTGCCTCTGCCAAAAAAACGAATGTAACAGACTTTTTTATACCACAGCGTCAGGTGTGATAGGTTTTCTGATGGAATTCATAGCATTTTGGAGCAGACAAAAAGTGATAAAAAGCCTTGCCTTTATTTGATTAATGAACTATGAAAATTACTCATAATTACATTACTCATAAATCAAACTGCCATCCTTTATAAAACAACTTAGATAGTTACGTATCATTGCATCAATCGAACAAAAACACAACGATTTCTTAGCATTGTTGCGGTGAAAGGAAGTAAAAAAGGGTACAAATTTTTAAGTCGGCATACCAACATTTCTTCATTTTGCAAAGTTAGTGTCTTAAACAAATATATGTACAAATATTTTAAGTCAATTGAAAACTAAAAGTGGTAAACGATGCAGCCAAACAAATTCAAACACTGTTTTACACGTTTCAAATGTCATATAAGAAATGTCAAATAGTGTCAATCGAATAGTGTCAAATTAGCAGCGCCTTGTAATATGATAAAAGTGAAAAGTGCCTGATAGTGCTCTAAGTAATGTAAAAAAGCATTTGAAAAGGTCGCTAGAGTGAACATTCATGAGTCCCGCTGTAAGTCCTTTTGGCACTTACAGCGTTTACCATTTTTAAACTTCAGATCATCATAGACAACGACATCATTAAAACGTTGAATTTTCACTCAGTAATTTGAAAAATTAATAGAGTATAAGTCAAAAGAGCTCCGAAAATAGACAATATAAATCGTCTTCTAAAATTGATTGTGTTACACGCAGATGGGATTATATACTCTCTGTCAATCGCGAGCTGGATAATTTTATCTTTACCTACATCTTCAAGAATCAGCTTTTCTTTATACTTCTGAAAGGACTGCTTGACATTCTGAATATTATCGGTAATTTTTGATGCAAATAACATGATAGCAATAGTCGACAAACAGGTGGTCAGTGAGATGACCAACATCTCTCCAATAATTATAGTAGTAAATCGATTTTTCAAAAAAGGCATGAAGTAGGCCAGCATTGAAAACATATGAAGAAAATGCCTTAGGATCAACAAAAATAAAGGCTCTGAAAAGATATTTTGGAGCAACTCTACAACACTCAAAATTTGAAAATATTGGTTTACAAGTCTTCTTGAAGATAGTCGTAGCGAACCTTCTCTTATCTTCATCAACTTTCGATTGTAACAGATCAAAAGTTTACTTAATCTGTAGCAAAGAGCACAATATATGCATGTCAAAAGTCCTGGAAAGATGACTTGGAGGGACATATACGCGTTTATGGCTACAAAAATCAAAATTTTGGTATACGTGGACAGGTCTTCCAGTTTGTATCCATATGTCCAAAATGTGTCTTTGGACTCTTTACTCGCGGAACATATGCATAAAAGAGCAAATGCAACAGGGATAACCGTCTTGCATAATAGAGTCGAATTAATAAGAATTACTTCCATGTCACTCATGTAAGAATCAAGAAGTGAAAGGCTTATTTCTTGTACCTTTACTAAAAATTCACGCAGAGATTTTCTCTTGTGATATATGGCATGCCATAAAACAACGGACAATATGTTTACTAAAACGCAGGCTATGATTACACTGATATTCCATACTCCAGACAAGTATCCTAATACTAGTTGAATTATCGAGGAAAATAAAGCAACATGAAGGAAAAAAGGGAACCAAAAGTGGAATAAACTCCAAATGCAGGATCGCCCAGTGAAACTTCTCCGAACTGATATTCCCGTAAAGCCAAGATATAACCATAAATATGATTTCTCACTAACGGCAAGAGATACAGGTTGAGTACACTTTTGAATTTCTGTTAGAGTTGATTCGGAAGAAAACATGTTGGTTGTTCTCAAGAATTTAGTAAAATAAGTGTCAGTGAAATCTGAAATGGCTTGCTCGATAAATGGCACCATATCGTGTAAAAATCTTATTATAACTTTTCCCAAGAACAGTTTATTTTGAAAACAAATCCTTTTGCAATCTATTTGTTCTTTGAAGTAATAAAAAGTTACGTAATATAGAAACAAGCAACTCAGAAATAATGAGATCTCTTTTTAAAACTGCCGTGCCGTCTTGTTTCCAAGGTAACACTCAAAACCTTATCAAGTTCACTAACCGTAACTTAAACAAAAACTCTTTTCAATGTCATTTTTTAGAAGGCTTTTTGACTGAATGACATTTATGTTTTGTCTTTTCTGTTTACAGTTCAAACTTTTTATTGTCTCTGTATCTTGGAATACGCCCTTCGATAGGCATATTTCTAATTGATTAAAAGTTTGAAAAGAGAGTGAATTTCGCCATCATGATGCATCGTTTACACACACAAAAAAAGTGAAATTTCGAAAACACTAACAAGTACATCAGCTTTTTAAGTGTCATGATAAGCAAGTGCTTCTCAAGAAAATTGTGAAAATAAAAATGCTTTTAGCTGTGAAAAGACTTACAGAAAAGAAGAAAAAAAAGAAATTCGTTGTTTGTTTCACCAACTGTTGCGTTTTATGACGGAAAGGTGTCACTCTCGATGTATATATTGTGTTTGAAAACGAGCCTGAGTGTTCTCCCCTCGACTTGTCTTTTGTGTCTAGCTTCGTCGTACAGTGAAGGGAATCGAGAGTACTGATTGTTTCAAAATGTCAAGACTAGAACTTTTTGGCGGAAAGGGGTGACAGGCAATGAGTAAATCAGCTCAATTCCGGAGTTTTTTGTTAGGTCACGCAAAGTAAAGTGTAAATATCTCCCCTCCATTTTTCACTTTACCCCTATTTTGGTGAAATCAATTCCGCCTGGTGCATGCGCAAAAGCGCGTAGAGTTTCGGAACCCGCGAATCATCTACACATTTTGGACGTCTTCCCCTTGACTGATTGGGTCCAAAATTTGACACAGAACTGTGATTTTGGTGTCAAGACCATATGTAAAATCCATCCATCTAGCTTGTTGCGTTTGTGAGTAATCGTAAATAGGCAGACCGACAGTCAGTCAACCAGTAGATGGATGTGGTTTAAAATTTGAAATATATCTACAGTTTTGGAGATAGAAACAATATGCCAAATTGCATCAATTTAGCTCATTGCATTTTTGAGTTATCGTGTTAATATACACACAGGCGGACGGACAGATTTCGCAATTAAAGAATTCGTTCAAATTTGATACGGATGTAAAGCTTTGCTGTAAAAAGCACATGTTGAATTTCATCTCTCGCTCATTTTGTTTCTGAAAGACAGACAGGTATAATTACACAAAAATATGTTTTTTCGGACTAAAGGGAGTCTAAAACGAGGAGATTCATCAGAATCTTGAGACCGAATTTTTTGACGATTACAATACTTTGTGTACTTCGTAAAGCATTAAAAAAATATATCTCTAACAGCAGGATTTCATGAGTAAATCTGAATAACAATAAAAATGAATAACTGATACGGAGAAAAAAAGTTCCATAACAAGTAATTAACACAAATTTTTGTAATTATTTAAATGTTAAAAACATAAAAAAATATGGTCTTATTTACAACATAAAAAATGGTTTTATTTAAGAGGGAGTGATTTCCTCAGGACTTCACCGTTTAAAGTGTAACCATCCAGAATGAAAGCTGCGAGCTTTGGGTAAGGCCGGGCCTTCGGAATCTGACACAGTGATAAGACACAGGGAAGGATGACACACCCGTCCGACTTTCCAGTTCATTGACAAAGGTGGAATTTTTTTGGCGATTACATTTTCTCTTTGTATATTTCGCATACGAAAAAGTAAAAAGCGTACTAACGCTAAACAGATTCTGCATTTATCCAGCAACCACTCAGTAAGAGGAAAAAAAATGTTTCAAGCCCATATTCTTCATATAATCCATAAAATGTTGAATTAATTTTTTTTTCAAAACAATTTCAAACAGATTCCTCCTCACTTATTCTTCTTTAAATGGGTATTTTTTAAGTAGGAAAAATATTTGGAAGGAAAAGATGAAAATAATTACTTCAAATAATTGTTTTTAAAACTATGTTAGTTGAACACTTTTAATAAGGAAAAGTAAGTACTGAAACTGATTACCCCACTAAAATACTGTTCTATATGTATTGAAAATCAATAAAAATCTCACAGAGAAAATTCTGCACATAACAAACATGAATCAGGATCATGTAAACCTGGATTAATTGCTTGATTTTTAGTACAAAGCATCATAATATATAAGATTGTATAATATAAAATAGAAATATCAACATTTTGCCAAAAAATATCTTTAATTTAAAAAAAGTTTTAAAAGGAAGTGAGAATTCACCACCCCATCCTTTAGAAATTAGAACATTTTTTATCAATGCACAGAAAGGGTACATGGAGCTAAGCAGATAGTAATTTTTTTAGTTCCCAATCATATTAAGATTTCAAAATCTGAAATACTCGTAAATGCTGGAGTATTTTACCATGATACTGCTTTTGAAATGCCAAAAACGATTGTATTAGCGAAAATAAATGGTGTGGTTTTTTTTTTTTTTTTTTTTGAGAAACGACACTAGGGAAGGCCATAAAAGGGTAATTGATTTTATGATTTTCTTCTAAAAAAATTAAATCGAACACAAGTGAAACTATAAAAGTAATTGCCTTCACAGATTCTTTTAACCCTTAATGCCCAATTTTTAAAAAATTGATTTAAAAATGTTTTTTGACTTTCATTTCTTGAATAAAACATGGAAAAAAATACTTTAAAAAATCCTATTTTGTTTTAAGTATGGTTAACGGCTAAAAAACAGTTTGTTACCAATCAACAACACTGAGCTTTAATTGAGAAAAAAAAATTCTTTTATAGAATTATAAGAATATTAAAGAGAGATGAATTTTAAAAACTAATAATATGGACAAGGAATTTCCTTCAACATTATAGAATAAAATATGGTATTCTCAAGCTTAAAAACAAAGTAAAAAAGATTCTGCCTCAAGTGAAAAACATCAATTTATTTCTATTTTCTTCATCAGCACTCAGGCTGTCATCTATATGTTGTAAATTAATTTAATAACATTTTCAGTATGTATTTGTTATGAACATAGAATGTCACATCCCAGCAATGTTAGTCTTATAGTTGGGAAGACAGTTCTACAGAGGTATGTATGGGAATGCCGGGGGAAAGGATCCATAGACCCCCGAACTTGGCAACAAAATGTAGGATCTCAAAAATACTAGAATTTTCTTGACATCTCTCATAAGGTCCGAGATCTGTATCTATCCAGATGATTCCATGTGATGTCATGGACTGTCGAGTTATCTTAAATAGGAACATGCTCGGATCACAGACAGTGAGTGTTTGAAGTGTATTGATCGACTTTGAATGAGTTGATCGACTGGGATCGCCTTTAGGGTGTGAACGTCTTTGGAATCTCTATTTGCAGTGTTGACTGCAGTGAAAGCTGTAAGCTGTTAGACGCAGAGCGGTACTGAAAGTGCCGATACTGTAATTATTAGTGAATTGCTGGCTGTTTGTGTTGCTAATTTGTGCAAGTGCTGTTTTTCCTGTTACCTTTGCTTTGTGTTTACAGGAATATTCGAGAATAAAGGATCATTCTCCATTACCTGCTTGTTGGACTGCTTTCACCGTACACACACACCAGATAATTTTCATAACAGTATTCTATTGGCAACAAAAGGCTTTAGAGCTTCAGTCTTATTCTCAAGATTTTAGAGGACAAAATTGGGTATGTTGCTTAAAGGCAATACCAGGCATTTAAGGGTTAAAGCTATAATTTATTAAACTTGGGTGATTGTTAAATATTTGTCAATTCTATAGAAGTTAGAATTCCAAAACAATCACTACCAGATTCATCATCATCTTTATATTAGCCCTTAATTTTCGAATAAATTATTTGATCAAAAGGTAAACATAATCTAAAATTTTTGTGAAATCTGTAAACCAAGCTCTCCAAGATATTGCTTTGCTTACATTAAGAAACATATCCATTAAGCTGAATGATTATGGTAGCTATATTTTCATTCTTTTCTCAGCATGTTTTAATCCAGCTAACATGCTGCTGCCCATAAAATGTGCTGCATCATTTTAATGTTGAAATCAAATGCATATTTTACAAGAGGAATGAAAAAGTGAAGATAGTGCCAACAACATGGAATTAGAGGTTATATGACATGGTAAGTTACTTGACTCCATTAGGAACATTTATGTTACTAATGGACCTTAGAGATCCAAGGTCACTAATGGAAGAACTAAACCAAGAACATGGGTTAAGAATGTACCACAATCTGAAGTTTAAAATTACGTTGTCAAGAGAACTATGAACATAAAATGATGCAAAATTCAATTGAAATCATATTCCCAGCAAACAAGCTGGTCACTGAAGGCAGCTAGTTCTCAGTATTTCAATCTCTCCCTTCTGGCCACCAAAGGGTAGGGAAGAGTAGGGCAAAACCGGGCACCCTCGATTCTGGCGCTATTATTTTCCTATCTAGCAGACAGATACTGAATTACACTCTACTAGTCAAGAAAAGAAACACTCGTACTGACGTGTTGAAGCTGTTGAATTCACTGCATCTGTTGTTTGTTTCAAAGCGTCAACTCTCTAATGTTCGTTTGATTTTAAACTATCCTCATTTAAAAATCATTACAGTTATAAAAACTAAATTTAGTCCAGCATATTATATATTTACGAAAGATCTATCAAACAATAAGAAAGATCCTATCAAACAATAAGGATTTACTCCAATAATTGTGCAGTTCCGATTCGAGTCTTATAACCTCTGCACTTGGGGCAAAACCGGGTACTCCAAGCGGTGCAAGACCAGGACAGTCAGTATTGATGATTCCTCTGATTAAGACGATACAAATACATCAGACGTTAATTGTTTATATTTTAATTATGTATTTTTTAATTTAAATAAAGAAGTGTTAATCGAAAGTAATAACTGTCTTAGCCATGCTCATGAAAGCTGCAGTGGCACGGAGGAAGAAGACAACTGCTTTTCATGTGAATTTTGTAACTAATATTCTTAAATTGCCATATAAATTAAAAATGATTCCAACTTTTCCACTGAAAATCAAGTTTTCTTAACTTCCCATAATGTTAACATGTGTACCCGATTTTACGCCACTAGTGGGGTAAAACCAGGTAGTTTAACTTTTACAAAAAAATCATTGATAAAAAAAAGTAATGACCCTGTGACTTTTCTGGAAAGATATATTATACTCTGATAAATAATGAATATTTTAATAAAATCTGACAAGCTCCAAGAGGCCTTCGAACCTTAGCTAACTGATTTTACCCCACTTTCCACTACTTATAAATGTTACATAATATTTCGGTTCAACTTCAAAAATGTACACCACAGGAAGTTTTGTACAATGATTTGTCAAAAGTTTAGAATCTACCATTTGTGCTAATTTTAATAAATAAAAAGTTACAAATGATCTAGAACATGTAACACCACACTCAATATATACATAATTCAAATGCTGAAATTTGTCTAAAATTCTCAGCAGCACTTTGAATGATGCTGCCAAACATTTAAATGACTGAAAAACACAAACCTTGTGTGTAAAATTAAATGCATGACATAGTGACAAATTAAAAAATTTAAATAATTTTCCTTCACTAAAATTAACTTACTAATATCACTAACCACCTTTACACAACATAGTCTTGTCAGATATTTAGAAAATATCCATCAAAAGTCGGCTAAAAATATTAGCAATGCTTATCAAATCCAGTAGGATCAATTTATGAGCCATAAGCAACAAAGTAGAACATCACGGTAATTTATAACTGTCATATGCTACACTGAAATAGTAATCAGTTGTCCCCCTTCAAGAAGTACAAAGAATTCAAAAACTGATATATTGAACTTGACCGACCTAGAACATGTAAACATGAATTGATTTCATTTTGGTCCAAAGGTCCCCTTCCTATCATCACAAAAGCAATTTCAGATTTATCAAATGGGAACCTACCTATCTAATATCTATCACCTAAAACAACTTTGTATTGTTATAAAAGATCGTAAACTAAGATCAAGAAAAATGTTATTTGTTGCAATCCTCAGGAAGTATATAAAAAATATACAATTTTCATTAAACTATTTTAAATAATTTGGAATTTTAAAGGAGTATTCCTCTAACTTAAAAAGAGAGAGAACATCCCTCTTTTTTTTATTCATTAAATTTTTACTGTCACAAAATGGTCAAAAAAAAAAATTCTGCTGAGCATTGTTGGCAAACAAAAAAAATCAGAATCAAATTTTTTTTCAAAAACAGCAACATTTTATATAAGAAGAAAGGGGGAAAAAATCTCATTGATCAACTGAGGACAGGGAAGGGGGAGGGGGTTGTGAGCCTTGCGTTAAGTTTTTAACTGAAATTAAAGCATAGTTCTTCAAATATTTCAAATTAATTGCCAATTTTAGAAAATGTAATGTGGCACTTAAATGCACATAAAGTATTGCCATGTACTTATGAAGGAGATGAAACTAAAAACCTAAGTTTTAACTGATGCAAATTTTACAAAAATATCACAGGTAATTATATTAATAAATATAATTATTCCATTACCTAAATACTAAATTGTGCCAATGTACAATATAGAATTTTGTTGCCATTTCATTGTCCTACAGCTAAAGCGTGTGGGGAGGGGGAACCACAATTTATATAAATACAAAATACCTAATAATTTTTGGAGCTGAACTAATTGTACATAAATATCACTTTTAAATAATGTTTGGAGCTAAACTGCATGCAAAAGGAATTGTAAAACAATTTCTTTTATTAAAAATTTTATTTTTGGGTCATAACACAACTAGAAGTAGAATGAAAATACACAAATGCTATCAAAATGCTTATTTATAAAATTCATGCTCTGATTCATCTTTCTTAATATTGTTCTTATAGCCTTTTTCAAAGTCTTTAGCAAGAACAACATATCTATTTTCCCTGACAGCATGCATTCCAGCCTGAAAACAAATAAAATCGATTATATTAATAAAGTGGATTAGTTACAATACAGGTCAAACTATTCATAAAATAGAAGAATTGTTCAATACTAAAGGGAATAGCAATATTTAAAAAATCTCTGAAACGTATTTTCAAATAAAAGCAAAAATTCATTAGCTCCAAAATAGGGCATATTTTTGTTCCTAATTATCTCGATTTTTATTATATGTACTTTTTTTTTTATTTTCTTAGAAATCAATAAATGTTTTGATAACTGTATTAAAAATTCATAAAATTCTTCATTAATTTTTAAAAATTTAACTATTAAACATATTTCTCATAAAAAACATCTTCAGTAAGATTATAATCTTGTTTGAGTTTTTTTACAATAATCTTTAGCTTTATTAGAAAATGTTATGAATTTAAACTATAACTAAATTTTTAAAAACTTTATGCAATCCGTTAAGAAAGTTAGCAAAATATTTAAAATCAGTCTTAAAGTTAAAAAGAAAGGGAAAATTCAAAATAATTAAGGCAACCGGTATTTTCTGTTTCCCTGTAAGTTCTTACCTCCTGGCAAATTGCATTTATGTCAGCACCAGATATTCTATCAGGACGAGCTACATAATCTTCTAAGTCAACTTCATCACTCAAATTCATGCTAGTGGTGATTGTGGAGAAAATCAAACGTTTCTGACGTCGATCAGGTAAAGGAAACTCAATTTTACGATCTAAACGACCAGGCCTTAACAAGGCAGGATCCAAAGTATCAGCCCTGTTTGTTGCCATTATTACCTACATAAATACATTAAAATAAATCAAGGGCTAAAATCTCCAGATTTCAAATTTTATGCATTTCATGGTAAACAATAAGATAGCCAACTAAAGTTACACCAGTATTCAATATATGCCACATTTTATTCTTTGAAATTTTTATCCAACTTACTTCAATCAAGTATCTAAAAAAATGCAGACTTTTTTAAAACATACATCTTAGCAATTTTCCATTTTCTGCTTCGAAGCAATTTAATTACCCTTTTTGTACAATCTACATTTTGTGGCTTAAAATGACAGTATGTATCATGCAGATGAAAATCTGTGTAAAAAACTACATCAAAATGGAAATGTATTTGATTCATTTTGTTAAACGGTGATGAAAATAAGGTTTTGAAGGGAAAAAAAGGCAAAAGTATTGTATGCTTTTGCCTTTAAATTACCAACGACTTTTCGAAAAGTTTAATTTACAATGAAAATTCATTACATTTCTATGCATATAGATAAAGGAAATGTAGCAATGACTGATTTATTGATTCAGAATAAATTTTTATTTGTATTAGTATTTTAAATTCAGATTTTTACTTAGCATAATTCATATAGAGAGCTAATCATTTTGCAATGTTTTATTAAGGTTTTATTTGTAAGTATATAATCTTAATTATGATGCAACAAAAGAAAAAAACATTCGAAAAACTCTCTAAATAATTTAATGTAGCTTACCTGAACTTCAATATACTAGTCTTATGCCCAAATAACATATTTAGAGAATTAAAGAATTTCACATTCTAAATTGCTGATAAATAATTTTAAATGTTGATTCAAAAACATAAAATTTTCCTTTTGGTTTTAAAATTTTAATCAACCATTAAAAACTATTTAATCTTCAAATATCTATTTGTTAAAAATTCATAATGGTTAGCTTTTAAAAAAGTAGGAAGCAAGAAAAATTATTGATAAATAATCAAGAACTACCATGATGTCAACACTTGCAAATTCTACAACATAATTATGCATTACTTGAAGGAAATATTTTTACATACATCATTCATTATTAAAATAAGCATATCTAAATCTGAGTACAAATTCTGTCATAATGCAGTCAGTTGTAAGAAATTCAATAATTCAAGAGCCTTCATAAATTTCTTAATTAGAAAATCAAAAGAAAACATAAAAATTGTAATTAATATCAAAAGTTGAGACAAACTAATAAAAGAAAAAAAACAGAACTTACACTCAAGTGCTATTATAAAAAAAATAATAGAGATCATTCTAGAAATAAACCATTTTTTTTTTTCCAATAAAAAATGAATTCCCACAACCAATGAAAAATGCATAGAGGGTTTCACAAAAATGGGATGAAAAAAAGACTCATTTATTAAGTAACCAATTTTTCAACAACACAAGCTTTCTTAATTAATTTCAAAGTGCATGATATATTCATGATCAGTGGTGACTGCAATCTCATTTCAAAACTATAGCATAAAAATTTAACACAACTTCCTCTAGTTTAGAATATTAATGGAATGCATGTTTCCAGATGTATACAATATATTCTGAAACTATTTCGTCAGCAAAACAAACAGCATACTTTTTGCAAGACATTTACACCAATTCCTAAATTATGTCTTGTACTGTTTGGATTGCTTAGTATTTTTAAAAAGCAACTGTTTGAAACTGTGAATTGTAACACTTTAATCCAGAGGGATTAAAGTGTTACAATTCAACAATTGAAGCTTTTATGTTCTTTTTTGTCTGTAATTGACAGTTCAAAGTGATGAGAAACATTTTGATGTAGATAATACTTTTTTTTACTTCGATAGAACTTGGCCTGCGTTTTAGTAGGTACATAATTGCTGAAAATGTTTTATGGAATCTAAAACTTTTCATTAAGATGTCTCACTACTTAATAAAATATTCCTAAAATCTTTCCTAATAAGATCTCGAGAAGTATTTCTGATGCAGAAAGTCTGCATGTATTTTTGTTTACAAGGAAAAGTAGTATTCAATTGTCTCTGTTCTTAATGCACAAGGATGTTCTGCAATCAATCATAATACCATCCATTTAATTAATATCTGAATATTTTTTTCCTCCAAAACAAAATTTGAAAAGATAATGAATTTACATTTAAAAAATCTGGAAATTCCGAATTTCAGAAAAAAAGAATCTGGAATTCTAGATATATCCAGATCAGAATAACTCCTGCATAATAGATGGCATAAAAAAAATCAAAAAGCCATACCTTCACATTTGTAGTTTGATCGAAGCCATCCATCTGATTTAAGAGCTCCAAAAGGATACGCTGAACTTCTCTGTCAGCTGCAAATATACAAAATGCATATAAATCAATACCTGAGGTTAATATTAGGTCTCTGAATGTAAATGCCTTATAAAACAGAAATAAATCTTAAATTTCAACTTTAAATTAACAACAGTTTCTTTACAACATTTAATGCTAGACAACAGGCTGGTTCAGTGACTGATCTTGGTATAATTAAATGCATGAGAAAAGTTTTCATAAACAATAACATACCAAAAAAAGCAGCTATGTGTTAAATAACTTATCTTCACACAAAATTAAACATTTAAGATTTCTTGAAGTAAAATGAAGTGAATAGCTCTGATTAACACATACCAGTTTAAAAATAGACAAATATTCAAAATGGCTTTAACTGCACACAAATATGTAAGAGTAAGTCATTAAAAAAGTCACAAAAGGCAAGAAAAAATAATTTACAGTGATAATCACTTGGAAACAATTTTACATTTCAATATTGTTGCACTTATCCCATCGTTTTAGCAGCACCCCAATTCCAACTGCATAAAATTCTTTGGGTTACTGTCTCATCCACAGTAGGACTTTGTGTTGAACGTCGTCATCACATGCAAAGTGTTTGCCTCCAAGATGTTGTTTTAGTGGACCAAACAGATGAAAATTGCTTGGGGCTAAGTCTGGTTCGTCAGTGCTACAGTATCCACCTTACAGCCCAGACTTAGCCCCAAGCGATTTTCTGTTTGGTACACTAAAACAACATCTTGGAGGCAAACACTCTGCAGATGATGACGACGTTCAACACGAAGTCCTACTGTGAATGAGACAGCAACCCAAAGAATTTTATACAGCTGGGATTGGGGCACTGATAAAACAATGGGATAAGTGCATCAACATTGATGGAGATTATCTTGAAAAATAAAATTGTTTCCAAGTGATTATCACGGTAAATTATTTTTTTCTTATCTTTTGTGACTTACTTGATCAGGGTTCTTACTAATTTTTTAAATTAAAAATCAAGGAATATTTAAGGAGTTTTCAAGCAGTATTTTCAAAATTTTCAAGGAGTTAGTATTTACGCATGAAAAAGGGTTCCCAAAAATTATATTAAGAGTACTTAAAACATTGCTAATAACTCAAATAAATGTGGTTATATTTATTTCTTTTATAAGTTTTTACTAAGCTGATGTATCCAAGAATGACATGCTAAATCTATTTATATGAAAATAGAGTGGGGCCGCTTAGACACTCAATTTTTTATAAAATTATACAACTACCCTAAAAGTTCAAATAGTTCATTACATACCATGATTAACCATGTTTTAAATAAAAAAATTATTTCCAGTAATTTTTTTTTTAGAATTTAAATTTTTAAATAGTTTCCATGCCTCACTGCGCACCTTATGTAGTGCACATGATCCATGATTTAAAATATAGAGGTGCAAAGAGGGCCACTGATTTAGATATTAGAAACTGTTTTTTGGCATTTTCACTGCTTATAAAATAGTATATGAAGAAAATAAAATTAACACAATTTCTTGATTATTCAAACTAATTTAGCTAAATTTGATTAATAGTGTCTATTAACTCCACCATGACAATATGTGCCCTTTACAACAAACCACAATTTAAAGAAATACAGTTAATGTTTCGAAATAATCCAAGAGAAATAACATTCTCAATTTGCACCATTCTATTGTTTTGGTTATTACTGATTGGCACTTAAAATCAATTATTAAATTTTGGATAGGAGATGAACATCAAATCATAGAAAGAGCAATGCAAAATACTGGGTAATTGCGGCGGCGATTTAGAATCCTTTCTATTGGTGAAACGTAGTACACAATTTATAAAAGAAATGCTAAAAATTTTAAATCAAGGAGTTTATAAGGAGTAAAACCCAAATTCAAGGAGTTTCCATAGTGCTTGAAAATGAAAATCGTTTTCAAGGAGTTGCTAAGGAGTTTTCAAGGAGCATACGAACCCTATTGATGACTTACTCTTGTATAAAACATTTCATTCTTTGCTAAAAAGAAAAAGATCCAAGTGTATGAAATTGACTTTTGAATTACCTCCAGTTTGAGCATCAAAACGCTTGGTAGCAATAGCATCAATTTCGTCAATAAATATTATAGCAGGTGCATTTTCTCTTGCAAGTCGGAAAACATCCCTCACCATTCTAGGACCTTCACCAAGATATTTCTGTACAAACTCAGATCCAACTACTCTGATAAAAGCAGCTAAAAGAAGGGGGAAACATCAATCAATACAAAAATTAACAGTGATGAAAATATTTTGCAAGTGAATAAGTAAAATGATAGAACTAAAAAAAAAATTAATAAGAGCATCAGTAACATTATAGATTGAGTTTTGTTAGAATACTTTTCTAAATTGGATAGTTCAGGGGTTATTGTGACTCAATTTCAAAAACCTTGAAAACTAGCATGCTGTAAAAATTGATATAATTTTGAATAATTGCAGATTGTTAATTTGATGCACAAACACACATACTTTAACAAAATGACTGTATTTTCACTAATTTACTCAGCAAGAAGCTTGACTACTCTATTGATTTTGTAATAATCTAAAATTATTATACAACCTCAATAATACATTTGTTCTAAATAAAAATATCTTGAAATTCTGGAATTGAGAAGGTAAAAAATTGATAATCCTGGATAAATCCTGAACGAAATCACCCTGATAGTTATTGTAGACAAAAGCAGTTTACTTTGATATTTAGAAGAAAAAATACACAAAGGATTCTTAATAATGTCTTATTTCAATTTACAATACACATATCCGGTGTTACAGCAGTGATAAATGATATTAAAATAGGAGAGAATTTTATTTAGCCATGTCTCAGTGAACAGACACATTAGCAATTATAACAAATACCAATTGTGTAATCACAATCAAAATAATAATTTTAAAAGATCATTTACTTTTAAAACAAAAGTAATGATGAAAGCAAAAATGCAGACAATAAAGGAAAATGGATGGTTTTTATCAAACTGCAATTATATGGATGTCTTACTGTTGGATGTCATGACTTACAGTTATAGAAATACAGAAATTACAGGAAAATTATAATTAGAACAAATATCATCTCCTTATTTAAAAGAGGCACCGAGATTCACTATATAAAACAAGCAACTGGATTATAAAATAGTTAATACAGCTTGTAAAATAGCTAAAAGTCTTGTTCAACTTATTCTTTATGATTTGCTATAAATAAAATAATTATAAGTAAGATTTAGAATTAGTTTACATTAATATGTAGTTAATAGTAAAAAAACATATGATCATTAAAAATAAAACAGAAAATCTGAATACAAAGCTGTTTAAAAATTTATTTCAATGTGTAAAACTGCTATACAAATAATTCATAGGTTTGAAATTTTAGCCACTCAAATTATAAATTTTATCAATGAAACACAAAACATTATATGGCATGATGTATTTTAAATAAAAATAAAATATCCAAATAATATAAAGAAATATATTTTATCAAAAATTTAAAGATTTTGCAATAAAGTATTATTCAAGCACTTTTCCAATAAACTGTGGAAGGGGACGGGATTCTTAATTTTGGAAAGATATTTTCCATAAATTATTTTAAAAAACTGACCACTGAGTAATCAGTTGGAACCATTCTACAGATAATGTTTCATTTCAATTTCTTTATGTCTGAAATTGCTATATATTCTAAAAGTAAACAGAAAAAAAGTTTAACACATCTAGCCTCTTTGACTTAAATATTGGTAATATTTCCACTTCACTCTCCTGAACACTTCTACTTTCCATAGCTGATAAATGGAACAATTAACATAAAAAAACAATCCCAAAAGTAAATTTGCCAGTATCATAACATAAAAAAATAATAAGAGAGTATCAACAGCAAAGATTAATTAATGTGATAGTCAATCAAGGAAAGAAAGTATCATGCTGAAAAAGCAGCATAATAATCCAGTATACCATCTGTTCATACTGGATAAAAAAAAAAAAAAAACCACAGAATTTTGTGAAAATGAACTGGATCAATAGAAAATGAAAGCAAAGTGGGAAAAAAAAATGGGAAAAACATCAACATTCAGCAAAAAGAAACTATCAAAATTTCCCAAGAATTCATTATACAAAATGTAAATATTTTATAACTTAAATTTATGCTTACAAAAAAAAAATAAACTAAGCACTATAAGTATCATGAAAATTTAAGTTTAAAGGTTAAAAAGTTTATTAAAAGTTTATGGTTGCAAAATAAGCATAAAAGAAAATGTTGTCATATTTAATATTGTAGGAATTTTTAAACAGTTGAGAAATATTTAAATACAGCAAAATAAAGCCAAATTATCCATATAGACAATTACAAACTTAAAGAAAAATTAACCTATTATATTTTGTAGATTTCAAGCCAAAAGAGTGACAGAGAAATAAAATATGCATTTAAATTTATTAAAAAAGAAAAATTAAGAAAAATTCTACTGTTTAAAAAAACTAAACAAAATAAATATTAACCATAAAAAAAGTAACAAATTGAAAAGAAAGTATGTGAAGTATGTGGAGTGAAAGAAGAAATCTGACTTGAAGTTAATGCCCAAAAAAATATGTTTAAATAATGAAACTTGTTTAAATACTTCAAAGCAACAATATAGAGAGAGTACTGTCACAAACTGTATTTCAAAAATGAATTGTTAAAACAGAAAAACTTGTATGGAAAAGTAACATCACTAAAAAAAAATAATTTTCACGTATTTTTTTATTATTATTATTTATTTCTGAGCAAAAAAGTAGAAAAATTCATCCATATAAATAAAACTGAAACATCAATTTTTTTGTACCCTATAGAATAAATTTTATTCAAACTTTACTCACAAATATTATGAAACATGAAGGTTTTAGTGAAGGTTGCATGACAAATAAATAATCAATTCTTTATTAATTAAAAACTATGTTTCCACTGTGTATTCACAGCTCAAGCTCTTCTGCTAACATGCTAGAAGGCTAAACAGTAATGAAATAAAAGTGAAATGCATGAATAGTTTTTGAAGGGTCTCTACACAAAAAAAAAACTCAAACTTCCCTGACTTTTCCAGGTTTTCCAGACCAAAATTAAACAATTTCCAGGTATCTTTTTTTAATGGTTGGTCGAGTCACTCAAAAGCCATTTTATGCATACGGTAATAGTTGTGACCTACTACTTCGATCCCAAACTACTACATACATCCATGCACTAAACAGGATTCTAAACTTTTTAGAGAAAAAACATATTTACAATCAAAAAAATCTTTTTTCATATAAAGGTATATCGGAGTAAAATTAAATATGTTTTGCATTATAAGAGTCATAAGAAAATGCAATTTCGATTCCAAGCAAATCATTTAAGATAACAGTATGAAAATGTATTTTTAGTACAAGTTGGTTCTTGAAAAATTTATAAATGTGAAAATAATATGGCTTATGTATACAAACATTATAACCTAAGCCATAACCTATTTGTTAAAAAAACTTGAAGTTAATGAAAGCAAAGTATTTTAACAAAAATAGATTTCCTTTAACTGAAAAAAACAAGTCATAAAGTGCCGGTTAAGATTTCAATACAATAATAGACTGAAAAAAATGGTAAATTTAACTTTAATGAAACAATTTTTAATTGAATATTTTTTACTGTACGAAGACACCACACTATTTCAGCTTCTTACTTGGTTATTAAGGAAGTACTTGTTGATTGTTTTTTTGCAACTACTAACAGTTCCTTTAGAAAAACTTCCTTCATCTAAAAATTCCAGTGTTAGAGTAATACTCTCAGCTGACTGTTTCCATAAGCAATGGTTGCAGGCACTGATTCTTTACTCACAAGCATGGAAGCACTAGGTTGAGATTTACTCCTAAAATTTCCCCAAAAAAGTTGCATACCTAAAGAATTTTTAAATTTAATATTTTTTTATGTTTAGGTCCTTTTTCATGGCTAATAATTGCCTTGCATGCCATATTGCTTAAAGAGAAAGTTTTCTTGCAGGTTCAACATTTTGCAAAACATGTTGTCGAGTTAGGGTTAATCTCCTTATCACATCAATCATGATTAAACACACTTTTCTTTGACATTTTGCAGCATAGAAAAAAAAATATTCTACAGTATTTTAACTAAAGCTGATTAAATCAAGGAATTTAAAATGTCAAACACCAGCCTACAAACAGACCTCCACAGACACAGAAAGAGACTAACAACCACTTTAGCAATACTAACAGAATAACTCTGTGTGCAACACTAAAAATGAACAATATACTCTGCAAACTAGTTTGCCCCTTCTAAGAAGTAGTTCATCTACAATAGGTAAGTAATAACTAAACAGCTTCTCATTGTCAGTTTAAGAAGCACCCCCCAACTGTCATTGTTTGTTGCTGGCCCAGGGAGGAAGGGAGAGAACAATGTGAATTCTGACTTAGAGGGTCTTTTGTCAGGCTCTGAGAAGATTAGAATGTGTTGTAGTGAACAAAAGGTAGTATGGAGAACTGGTTTAAGGAAAGAAACATAGTTTCTTCTAGCAGTCTCAGGTTGTTGTAAAAAAAAAAAAATCATTTCGGGGGAATTTTTACACAATTTTTTTAAGAGAAAAAAAAAGGAAAATAAATCTTTTCAAATTTAATTTCTTTACTTAAGAAATTTTTCCAGGCTTTCACCAGAAAAATGCAAAGTTCCCTAACTTTTCCAGACCCAAAAAAGTTCCCCAACTTTTCCAGGTTATCCTGGTGGGTAGACAACCTGATTTTACATGATACAAATCCAAACTACTGAATAGGTTTTCTTCATATTTTGCACACAAATACTATGAAACATCCATATAAATAAAAAATGAAATACAAAAATAGTTTGTACACTACAGAAATCCAAACCCATTGGTTAATCCATATTTGGTGTTGAACAAAAAGTAGAAATGTCTATCCACCACGTGCCCCTTTTTCTCAATTGGTAAGGAGTCCAAGCCCAAACCTATAGATCCAAATTTCGATCCTACGATGGATGATTTCCTTTTTCAAGGAAGAGAAAGCTTCAGCATTTTGTATAACTAAGGCAATTAAATAGGAACCACTCAATATATTTTCTTCAAATTCTGATCTCGAATTCCATTAAGTATATGGAAGGTTTTAGTGAAAGCTTGATGATAACTAACTATATAGGGGTTTTTTTATCACTTAATTTTTGAAGTAATCTGACTAATAAATGTGTAAAGGCACACTTTGAATTGGTTTTGTTGTTTTTCAAAAAGGAACTTGCCTTCTGCTTTCATTGTTCATTGATATTTTTAGGGTAATTTTTTTTATTATAAATATTATTTGCAATTTTCTAGCATTTATTACTTTTTAATTTTGTTAATATGTTTTTAATACTTCATTTATTCTGTAGAGAGTGTCTCAAAGAGGGATGAATTTTTTTAACTAAGTTCTTACATTATTTTCCCATATTTTAATCATTATTTCTTGACTGATTTTAATTTTTTTTTCAAGTTGCAAACAATGAGAGGATTTTGTGCATGTTAATATTTTATATAAAAGTCATTTTTAGCTTAAAGATATTAGACATGAAAGTATTTTCATCCCAAGGAAGGCCAGATATATCAACTAGTTTCTAATAAATTACTAATTTATTTATAACTTACAGAAAATATCTCTTTTATATGCATTTTGCCACTATGCAAAGAATGTTCATTAAGCTACACGATAGATTTTAAGTCCAACCATCTGTCTTATAAGGAACACAAATTAGAAACATTTATTATAGCTGTGATAACCTGCATTTCTATTCAAACAAAAAAATTTACAAGAATGTTATTAAAAATTATAGTTTAAAGATTTCAGTTACATAAAGGCCAAAAGTACAAAAAAAAGGAGAGAAAGAAGGAAAGAAAAAGTCAAGGGCTATATACATTATTTTCCTTGAAAAAAAAAATTTTTTTTTAATGAGCAACAAAAAATCAAATCATAATTTTAAATATCTTACCAGTAGTGTGGTGGGCTACAGCTTTTGCTAACATGGTCTTTCCACATCCTGGTGGACCATACATCAAAACACCACGAGGAGGGTCAATTCCGATTTGTTTATACAATTCAAAGTGTGTTAAAGGCAACTCAACAGCTTCTCTTATCTCTTGTTTCTGAATGTCTAATCCACCAATATCAGCATATTTGACATCTGGCTTTTCATCTGAAAAAAATTTCAAAGTTAAAATCAAATTCACTACAACTTGAAACAAATTCCAAGACAAGTTATAAAATCATGAGAAAAGTGTCTGTCTATACTAATATATATATATTTAGATCAAAATATAAAAAACAATTAACATTCCAATTTACCACGCAACAGGCAAAATATTTACAGAAACTTAATATAAGCATTTATTAACCAGTGGGATTGGTCTCCCCTAGACTTTCTCGTATACTTACTAACAAAGATGTAAACCCCAACCCCCCATAAAAGTTGCCGACATACGGGAAGGTCCGGAAAGTCAAGAAAAATCAGATTTATAATACCCTCATAAACAGAATGCAGCCCCATGCCCAATGCCATTACGGCAACCAAACCAGTTGAGTGGACATGGGACAGCCTCATAGACAGCAGCAACACGTAAAACAACAAAACAAGCAAAAATAAAATATGCAAGGCGAGAGTAAAGTGCGGCAAGTGGAAATTAGGTGTGTAACAAATAGCGATTTGACTGAATAACCGAATATGCAGCCAAATTTCAGGCCAAATAATAAAATTTTAATAACATTTCACTTTTTATTGTAAATGAAATATTTTTCAAATTTTAAAATGAAAAAAATAAAGATTAAATGAAATTGATTTTTTATTTGTGTATTTAAAAAAATGTTAACGCTTTTATGTATATTTGTAATATTTTAAATACCTTAATTCCAATAATAGATAATGAGAAACCCTCATTATTTTGGGATTTCTTTAAAGAAATAAAAGGGCCAACATTGCAAAATATGACAATGACAAACACAGAAGAAAATTCAATGGATATATTAAAATTACTAGAAGTAAATTTCTATTTTGGTAAAGAACTTCTAATATGTAGGATGGAGTGACCACTTAATTGGTGGAAAAATAAAACGCAGAAAAATTTCCAAGGTTCGCAAATTTAGCATGAAGATGTCTTTCAGCACCTGCAAGCATTATATAATGACCGTTTATTTTCTGAAGCTGGTAATATACATAAAACCATATAGAACAAACCTCTATAAATGGTACGCAACATTAATAAACACACTTATGAACTATACAACTTAAAATAGGATAAATTATTTGTTTTTAATAATAAATGTACTGGCATGTAATTCTGCAAATTCTTTATTAAATATATTTAAAACAACATTTTTTAAAAAACATTTTATCCTGAATTTATTCTGCCGAATATCTGTGTAGCATTCAGCCAGACCGAATATTGGGGGAAGGGCTGAATAGGCCCAATACTGAATATTCATTACACAGGGATGAGATTGGCAAAAAAGCAAAAAGACTGAAATCATACGTGAGCAAAACATTTGTACCATAATTTATACGCGAAAGATGTTTTAAGAAGTAAAACATCAGAACGTGCAATATGATGAAAATATTACACTATAATAATTAATAACTTAATTATTTATAATTTAGTATGTATAAATAAGAAAAAGAATATTAAATTATTATTAAATCATTCACATTAAAAGTTAACAAACAAGTTTAACACATCATCAGGTGCATCAGAAAATACAAAATTGGACATTAAAACATTTACCACCTGTACATCACTGCGATTCAACATACACCCAACAGAAGTCTGAGAAGAATTATATTTAATAGCCTTTTGATAAAAGTTAGCTCAAAAAATAAATAAAAATAAGGACAAATAATTTCTTTTGCTTCATGCAATTGTGTAAAGTATATTAGCTCTTTATAAATTATAATAATGTATCATATACCGATTTCTGTTTTATTTCTTTTATTTTTATAAATTTTTACAAAAGTAACAGCACAATGATTTTGCACCTTATAAAGCAAGAGGGGTCGAGATATTGTACAGTTACAATGACAGATTCATTTAGCATTATTGCTATTTGAAACATTTCCTTAATTGTTAAAGAAGTGGTTTTCTTCCGTTTTTTTTAATTGTGTGGTTTTTGTTGGTAACAGATCTCCACTAACACGCTTCACCCCTTGTTTAGGAGGCCTCCAATCTTTGACAGATTTTTCTTCAATAAAGGATGTGTTTGCATCCTCTGCAAGTTTATTTTCAGTACAGGCTAAAGTTTTTGCACAGTCTTCATTAGTATCTCTCTGTTTAATTACTGGCATAGTTGTCGAAACTACACTATCTCTAGAATGCCTAGGTAAATCATGTTTTATTTCTGTCTTATTCTCTGCTTTTTTGTTGCATTTGCACACAGCATTTTAGCTGCCTCTTTTGACAGGAGTTTCTTATTTTATGTAGTTTATTTATTTATTTTTGTTCCATTTCTTTTATTTCTTCATCTTGGTACGCCCTACAAGATGACCTTAAGTTTCCAACTAATTTTTTTCCCAACATGTTCATACAAAAAAAAAAAAAATCTTTTTTTTTTTTTTTTTTTTTTTTTTTTGCAAAATATGCCACAGAGGTTTTGTTTCCTGCAAAAAGGTGGTATTTAATACTCTGAATGGCACTGAATGTTGGAATGTTCATCCTTGTAGAGATATAATGTTGATTCGTCAGTAGAAGATGAATCATCTAGTTTCCTAGCCGGTGGAGTTAAGCCACACAGTCGAGCATATTTTCCCAGAATTTTCTTTCCAAAACGGAAGATAGGAAGGTTTCTTTGTGTGAAAGCGGAATTTTCGGAAGAAAAAGTAAATTTTTGCGATTAAAAAAAAAACGGAATTTCTTCAAAATAACAAAAAAGCGGAAATTCGCGAAAAAGCGGAAGAATCTCATCCCTGATTACATCTCTATTTTGTATCATGTGTATGAAAACAAACAGAACAGGCTTCCTCCTGAAATGCTCAAAAATTATTGCTCATGCATCATAATTTCAACCTTTGCAATGATAAATTTTATGCTACTTAATTAAATATACCTATGCACTACGTAACAGATATATAGTTCTGCAATATTCTTTTTTAAATGTGTATTTAAAAGCACATTTTAAAAAATTATTATCCTGAATATATTCAGCCAGCCGGATAAGCCGAGTACCGAATAGTTGACGAATATCCATCACATCCCTAGTGCAAATATGCCCCAAGTGTGCATATTGTGTCAATATGCAATATGGCCTTGCATCATATGATGGGGGAAAAAACATTCAATTTGAACATCCTCCAATTGATTGAAATGGAAATTGGGCATAGATCTACAATTAGGGTTAAAAGACATCATATAAATTTTTATTTATCTAAATCATCGTATTCATGTGAATATGCAGACTGACATATTATTATTAGTCAACCCTTTGACAGATTTAATCCAAAATTTGATACAGACCTCCATTCCCAATGACAAAACTATGTACCAAATTTTATCATTCTAGCTATTTAAGTTTTTGAGTTATGTTCACATGAACACAGACAGATTTCCCATGGACAGATTTTGTCCAAAATTTGATAGAAACCTACAAATTACATGTAAAGACCACATACCAAATTCCATCCGTTTAGCTTTAATATCTATTGTGTTCACAGACAGACATAATTCCAAAATTGGGGGTTTTTTTGGACTCAGGGATGTCTAAAACACGGAGATTCATCAAAATCTCGAGTTCGAATTTTTTCACGAACACAATACTTTCTCTTTGTATACTTTATATACATTTTTTTTTTTTTTTTACTTTCTCATATATGAATTATGAATTCTTCATCTGCAAAAGAAATAATTAGCACAGAAAATAACAGATGAAATTTAAGAATGTAAAGTGAAATAAATGTAACCATAGTTATAAGATCTGATCACCAAATGTGCCTGTACTCACTGTAATTTTTAACAAATTAAAATGTCTTTTAAACCTATAGTTAAAAAAAAGAAAAGAAAAAAAACTAACACCTTTCAAAGCATCAAAAATTTTAATAACACAAGAATGATATAACTCCTTTTGCTATTCTTTATTTTATTAAATACTTTTATTATTTATTTTATTAAATATTCCTTATTTTGTTAAATATTGTACTGCTGTGTCAAAATACATTTAAAATTTTCAAAGATTGATGTCAAAAAGTGCTTTAAAAATGTAGCTTTTTGGCAAATTCTTCCCAAACATTTCTAAAATCCTCATATGATTTTTATTGCTCCTTCAATATATTTATGATTTTGAAAGACAATAGAGAAAAACTTGTCATGAAAGATCTACAAGATCATTTAAAATATGCATTGTGCAGTAATTTTTAGATGCTTTTACGTTATTAGAATGTCCTAATAATTTAAAACACAAGAATGAGAAAAAAGAAATCATAATGAAACATCTACAAAAGAATTCTATTAATTAATCAAGAAATAAATAAATACAATATATAAACAAGAGAAAATGTAATCAAACCAAGCTATATAAAATATCAAATGTACTTAAAGAATAACAATCTTTCTCATGATAACTCATTAACAAGATTCTAAGAAAATGGGGCAATAGCACAAGAAAAGATTTGCAAGTCAAATTCATTATACGAAACAATGTTTAAATACACACTTTTTGATGAAAGATAAATGTGTATTTGTTTTTGAATGTATGTTTACATATAAGTAAGCCTAATTCTTTATCATTTAACATGTAATAACTCTATATGATGGTATGTTTTCAAGGAATCAATTTTAATATTGACCAGATGGCATCTTGTTGAAGTGCCCAGACCATCTTTAAATTCATCAAAGCAGAAAGAAAACAAGTTTCTTGAATATGTAAGTTAAATAACAGAATGATACTAATCACTCTAACATATAAGCATGCACTATAAATTATAGAAAACTAAAGAATAATATATTACGATAGACACAATCATCACAGCATTTAGCTTTTTTATAAAGTCATTGCAAAAAAATCAACCTAAAATTTAATTAAATAAAATATTTAGCTGAAAGTGCCACAATAATTTAAGTTTCCTCACCAATTCTGGAAGTGTTCTCAAAATTTCTGCTATTTTTATTTTTTTTAAACTTTACTTCAAATATATTCTCATGTAAGAGTTTTATGGACACATAAAACATCTCTAGTTATTACAACAATAACCAGTGGGAAAAAAGATAGCCTTGCATCACACAAGAAAATTTATACCTGCTCTTAACATTGATATACTACTGTCAGCTTCAGGAGGAAGAACATCAACCAAGGCATTACTGTGTTTATGTAAAGCAACACTGGAGCTAGGTTTCAACAATTCCCTATCAATTGTAGATAATATACGGACATAGTAATTGGAACCTAGAAAAATCATTTAAAAGATAATTAGTATTTTTTTTTATGTCACCCAAATCAATGTTGTACTTTTTAATCAAAATAGCCTTATAAAATTCATTACAATAAAGTGTTTGAAAAGCTAAACAGAGTAACAAGGCAAAAAAAAAGAAACTACTGAAACACATAACATAAACTTGAGACAAATATTTTATTTAAAGCATATTTCAAAATAAACTGGAAAATGTGTATACATTACTGAACGTAATACACTATCACATAAATTTAAAAATGATATTTTTAAATGAGGTAAGTGCTCCAGTAGTGGGCCACGTACCAGTAGTGGGCCACTTGAATTTTAAGTTGAAAAACAAGAAATTCCAACATTCCAATGAAATAAGAGATCTGCCTCTGGTAGGCTGAAACCCTTATCAACTAAATACCAAAGGCACAGCCTTTATTTCCTGTTCAGTTAGGAGCTAGAAAGTTTTTTGCTGAAGTTGGTCTCTGAGAGAAGCATTTTTAGCTTATTCTTAGTGATTTCCTTAAGAGGTAACTCTTCTTTCAACTATTTTTTAGCATACATTCTATTTGTTTTTAAAATGAATTGTTATTGATATTATTTGATTATATAATGAATGTATTATAAACTATCTTTAAATTAAATAATATTGATAATTTATGGATAGTGAAGGGTGGCCCACTTTTGGATCAATGTTTTACTAAATGCTCCAGTAGTGGGCCTAGCGAGGCCAGTACTGGAGCACATGCTTTCAAATAGACTGTTTTGTGATGTTTAAATAAGAAGGTTATATCTTGTAAAGTCTTTTTATTTAATTAGATGTGCTTTATTTTTATCAGAACCAGTAGTGGGCCACATGGCCCACTTCTGATACACTAATAGCCCACTACTGGTACACTAATGGAACATTCTGACCAATTACTTAAATAATAAATATTTTATAGTACTGTTGAGGAAAAGACTGATATTCAAGAATTAGTTGGGCTCTGTAACGAGGCAGACAATAATAACTATCGCATTGCTGGACCATCGAAAAATATTCCATCACCATTTAAAAGGGCTCTTTTTCTGGCTGCAGAAGGAAGATGATAAAAGAAAAAAAAGATTTATTCAAGATAAAATATCAAGATTTAATATCCATAATGCCCCAAACAGAACTTAAAATGAAAGATCGATAATTAACATATACCTTTAATAAAAAAATTGGCTGTTAGAGAAAAAATGTAAATCTCGTGACTAGAATCTATAAAACGATTTCACCTATATCAAGTCATTTTTATAGTGTATAATGTTAATATATTATTATTATTACTAAATATAATGATTTTATTCTTTTTCTTTGGCACAATTGACAAATCTGGGTGGCCCACTTTTGGTATGCCCACTACTGGTACACCAAAAGTTTGCTATGCCCACTTCTGGTGCATAGGAGTGATCTAAGTTTTTAATTTTTTAAAAATTATATTACAATTATTTTGATATTTCAGATGATTATTATTTTAGATAAAAGTTTGAATAACCATAAAAAAATACAGATTAGCGAAACTTCTCAAAAGTTTAGATGATAATTGAGGAAATACCCTTAAGTGGCCCACTACTGGAGCATTTACCTTAAATGATTAAAAGTATATGGGAATACAGGAATATGGAAAAGTATATGGGATTATAAAATGGGCAAGCAAAGCATCTTTTAATTCATAATGCAGTGCAACCAAGAATGCCTCTTCAAAAAACATTACTTCTGAAAAATCATTTAATATTGATAACATTTCTGAAGTAATAGTTTTTTTAGTTCTATGCAATTCTATAAATATTAGAAATAAATTTAAGTAATTATATAGGCATTTTGGATTTGCAATCGTTTTGTAAATAATCTTTATTTGAATGAAATATTTTCCTCCACATATATAAGTGAAGTCCTGAACTTCTGGCATTTACAACAAAATTGGGCCTCAGAAATGACATTTCACAAGCGTAATATGACGTATCTCAAGGCAACTGGATTTTTTTTTTTTTTTTTGCTAGTATTGTTTTAATTTTTAATTCTATTTTTTGTTGAAATTCAAATTTATTCAACTCAATTAAGAAGGCAACCAATTAAAGAAAATAAAAACCTATGTGATCCATTAGAAAAAGCAGCTATTGTTTTAATTGAAGGAATTGTAGGCAGCAAAAAAAAAATGATAATCTTAGGAACTGCACATTTTAATATGCTTTAAATTAAAGTAAATATTCGATCCATAAAATAGATAAAAGTTAAGTATTTATTGAGTGGAAATATTTCTCTGAAAATACACCATTCAAAAGAGATGCAATATCTAGGCATAAATTATAAACTTAATCGAGTAATCAATAAAAAGCTAAAATTCATATTATTCTTTTAAAGATAGCCGATTTTCTTTATCACTGTTTTTCTTCAATGTTTTTTAATTCCAATTCTGTCTCAATACCAGACAGTTTTGATGTAATTGTACTATGATGCTTTTGCACTTACATTTATGTTATTATTCATCATGCAACATATTTTGAAAATTTGCAATAAGCTTTAATTGCAGTTTGATAAGACTGCCTATCACTTCAGCAATATCTTTATTCTTTTTTGTGATCACGTTTGTTGCCTGCCACCAATGCAAAGAAGGTTCAGTGCTTTTTTTTTTTGAAAAACTGGTCCATGCTTAAAGCAATAAGACATGCTTAATGCAGTAAGCCCTCTGCTAAAAGGAAATAACCAGTCATTGGGAAAAGAGCCATTAACCAGCCTCGGCTCTTAATATGCCATCTCAGAATCGAAAATCTAGCACTAACTTGCAAATTTCTTATCAAATATTTAATAAAAATTCATCTTTTTCTGTTTTCCTACTGTTGTAATTTATATCTCAGAAACAACTGTTACTTATTTTTATAACTATTATTGATATCTAGAAGGCAGGTAGGTATGTCACAGTTAAATCATGATTTGGTTAAGCTGAGCATCAAGCATAACAGCATGAAAAGTTTTGATGAGAAATATTCTTTATTTGATTTTGTTATAATATTATTTATTTTATTAAATACTGTTATATTTATTTTATTAAATATTGTTATATATTGTACTGCTGTATCAAAATACTGTAGAAATCTAGAATTTGTGTCTTAGAAGTCACTCCAAGGTAATTTATGAATACTACAGCAAATTCTTTATATGTGTGCATTGGCAAATACATTAGTTCCTAATTTTATATTACAAGTGTATGCCCTTTACTTGCTCAGCAATATAATATTCTATTTATGCAGTTAGATTACAAGGAGTAATTTAAACCAAAATATTTCAAAATTCATGATATATTATGTGCAGATGAAATACAGTTGAGAAAACTTTTGATGCCACTTTTTAAAAATAATCAGTACTAAGGTAAGTGCTCCAGTAGTGGGCCACTTGAATTTTTAAGTTGAAAAACAAGAAATTCCAACATTCCAATGAAATAAGAGATCTGCCTCTGGTAGGCTGAAACCCTTATCAACTAAATACCAAAGGCACAGCCTTTATTTCCTGTTTAGTTCAGAGCTAGAAAGTTTGTTGCTGAAGTTGGTCTCTGGGAGAAGTATTTTTAGCTTATTCTTAGTGATTTCCTTAAGAGGTAACTCTTTATTCAACTATCTTTTAGCATACATTCTATTTGTTTTTAAAATGAATTGTTATTGATATTATTTGATTATATAATGAATGTATTATAAACTATCTTTGAATTAAAAAATATTGATAATTTATGGATAGTGAAGGGTGGCCCACTTTTGGATCAATGTTTTACTAAATGCTCCAGTAGTGGGCCTAGGGGGGGCCAGTATTGAAGCACATGCTTTCTCTCAAATAGACTTGTTTTGTGATGTTTAATAAGGTTATATCTTTTAAAGTCTTTTTATTTAATTAATTTGCTTTATTTTTATCAGAACCAGTAGTGGGTCATAAGGCCCACTTCTGATACACTACTAGTACACTAATGGAACATTCTGACCAATTACTTAAATAATAAATATTTTATAGTACTGTTGAGGAAAAGGCGTTCTCTGGCTCACCTAAGCCCATTTGCCTCATTTCTAACAGATCTCTTTTCAATCATTTCCACCCAAGTTTCATTATACTGTAAGAAATATTATGAATTCTACGTCTTAAACTCTTCTTTTAAGAAAAAGTTGTTCTACACCACAATGATGGTAGCAAACTATGCTTATGAAGTGATGTCTAAAATGTAGGAGGCTGCTGGTTTTGTTTTCTAACACAAAAATTGTTGCCATTAGCAAAAGGGAAATTAACCTCTTTTTTGTGCCATGTACCTTAGCATTTTATTTATATAGATTTCAGAAATCGAGTTCATTGATACAGAAAAATCTAGTACTTTCTTATATTTACATTTCAAGATGTTTGTTTTAATTAAATGCATAGGTGTCTTACAGAAATATGGTGGCTAAAGTAAAATTTTAATAAAAAAAAGCGATTAAAATTGTATCAACAGTTTATTTTTTATATCCTTTATTCAAAAATTTTATTGAAATAAATCAAAAGAATATGCCATGATTTTTAAGTTAGCCTGGGCAATTTAAACCACATTATAGGCTTTTTTTTATTTTTATAAATTAAACATTATAACAAATTTATATAACAAAATGTTTTATAATGCAGAATGGAAAATTTTCTGGAGAGGGAATTACAAAAATAATAATAATAATCACTTTTGAATAACCTTGATATTGAAACAATTTTCTAAGAAAGGTATCAGAATTATTCCATTATCATATTGCATCTTATTCTTTCACAGCATAAAATTATTTTTGAAATAAACTCTGAAATAAAATATCACACCAAAATACAGGTTGATCTAATAGATTACTGAATGATGAATACATGACATGAAGAGGAAACTGTTGGCTTTTGATCAAGGGTTGAATATAATTAATTAAAGGAACTTTATCATAACATTCATACTTTCAGTTTATCTTACATATAAATCAAAGAAAGTGGGGGAAAAAATTCAACTATTTCACAATATCTGAAGACTTATCATACATAAAAAAAAATATATTTATCACAAGAAACTGTGATTTGCAAAATGCAAAACAAGAATGAATAGACAAGAATGCCTAGAGAAAAAATGATGGAAACTTCTTCCATTTAATTGTTTATAGTGTAACTTCTTACATGTGATAAAACTGTTAAATTATTTGCAAAAAACAGTTCCAGGTTGTAAATTAAGAACAAATCACAGAAAACATAATTAAATTTTCTTTATTCTATATCCCCGAACTTCTATGAACATATTGGAATTGTTATTCAATTTCTGCATAGGTATGAAAATCCCAACATACTTTTCAATCTAATTTCTAAAAAAATGTATAAAACAGTTTTACTGGCAATACTAACTTTATGCATCCATTTCTGTTATATATGTGTCCAAAAATCTGAAGTTGAAGTGCAATTACAAAAGCACCAAAAATGGAAATTTAGACAAAAGCATTAAAACTGCAGTTTCATACCACATTCAATTGCTAAATCCCATTCAAATACTTTTATACAACATTTAGAAACAAATATCAGTTTCCATGTAAACACTTAAAAATGCCAGCTCCATCACAAATAAGTTCACACTTGAATTACAACTGGTGAATACAAATCATCAGAGCAAATTTTTATGTATTTCAGACTTTAAAATAAAAAAAAAATGTGTATTCTAGACTTTAAAATAAAAAAAAATGTGTATTCTAAAGTGTATTTAATAGAGATTTTGTTAATTTATGTTTTATGCAAGATAGTACATAATAATTAATAGTTTCAAAAGAGCTATCTTATTAGTTTGAAACAAGTAAACATACCAGTAGTTGATCCAACAATTCCCGTGTTAGGATCTACAGCTTCAAGAAATTGACCAATGACCAAGGGAACACTCTGAATTCTCTTCACTTCTTCTTGAGCATGAAGATATTCTTTTTTCAAATTCTTCTGCTCATCTTTAATGTATTCCTCCTGCACTTCTAGAAATTCTAACTGCCTTTGTAACTTCTATAAATAGATATTGTAAAAAAAATATAAATGATTTTATGTAAGAAAAAATAACTATACATAAGGAAATTGTACCGTCTTAAATTCATAACTATTTACAATGTATTAATATACAAAAAATTATTATATAAAATTGTCTGAATTTTAAAACTAAAAAAATTAAGATTGCAAATTTTCTTTCAGTGGATATTTTTTTTTTTTTATGCCATGGAGCAATATGGAATTATTACAGCATATGGAATGTGACAGCATTTCTCCAGTTGGCAGGTTATATTTCTATTGAAAAAATTTTACAACAAACATTTGCTACTAGAGTGGAAAAGAAACTTTCCAAACATTTCAGAAATATCTTCATAGCATTTCAAAAAAAATATGAAATGAAGGCTTGAACGCACTTACATTTACATTCAAATAAAAATTTAAAAATATATTCCATAAACAAATGGAAAATATTCATATGAAACTGCAAATATGTAAAATAAGGGTTTTAATAAGTTTAGAAACTAATGCACGATATTTATGCAAACAGTACAAGAGTAACAGTGTAAAGCACATATCACACACAGAGCTATCGTGTTCTGTGTTAGTGGGCATGAGTGCAATGCCACTCACTAAAAAAGTTTGTAGCAAGTGACCAGTCAGACCACAGAGAACAAGAAAAAGGAAATCTTGGGCTGTACTCAACCGGCTTGAAAATGCACATGATCGTGACATTAAATCATCAGTACCGCAAATTCAAACCAATCAGGTGTGACTTAGACGGTGACATAGTTCGCCAACGATGATCGAAATCCTGTCTGACCGGTTATCTCAATGCATCACATGCAACAAAATTTTTTAGTGAGCGACATTGCACTCGTGTCCACGAACACAGAACACGATAGCTCTCCGTGTGATATGTGCTTAAAAGTGATAATTCAATGAAAGGAAAACCATACAATGACATGATATTCAACCAAAAAATTTAAAATTATTTTTGTTGTAGGGTCAAAGATTTCCCAGTTAAGATCCAGCAGTCTCTTTACTTTCACCCATTAGTTTTTCAGAGGTAAATTATTATACAAATGCATGAAATTTTCATTAACTTTAAAATATCAATAAACATTCATTTTATTTTGGATATTAAAAAAAAAGCTTAGTATCAAATTACATCAAATGCATAACAAAACATTTTATATCGGCAGAAAAACAAAGCAACTTAATTTGAAAAAACTGTTTTACTCTTTATATTAGCATAACAAAATGTCTGTCATTAAGCAAAGAAATTAGAAAAACATAATTTTTTAGTTAATACCAAACAACAATCAAGTCCTTTTTCATAATAAGTGGATATGAGTATTCCAATTGATAGACAAAATAATACTCTAAAAGTAAGTCAGTGGAAAATACAATATTACAACTATAATAAAAATCATAATTTGTCACAAATAGACATGAACTATCACATTTTTGATGATGATTCCTGACACACATGAATTTATGCAAAAATTATAATTAACTTAACACTAAAAAATAAAACATTTTTAGAAATAAAAATAAGTAAATAATTGATATCAATATGATAATGTCATTAAATACAGAGTTATATAGTATTTATTATACTCCTCATCATACGCTTTGTTATTAAACAGGTATTATTTAATTTTATGAACAAAAAATAATTGTACCTTATATTTGGTATACAAATCATCCACATCAAAGTCATCAGGAGATGGTGCTGTTATATGTCCAGATGTCCGCTGATCTCCAATGACATCATCCTACAGGCATATATTTTTTGTTCCATAAATATTTTTAGATATTTTATTATAAATGAAATTAGGCCTTTTAAAATAAAGTATCACTTAATTCTAAATAAGAGTTTCTTCATATTTTTAAATAAAATGTATTTTTTAACAGATACAGGATCATCCATAAAATAAATATTTAACTTTAACAAATGAAATTCAAAGACAGGTCATAATCAAAAATTTTATAGCCAACATATCTCAACTAGACCTGTTTATAATGAAATTGTAAGGACCTAAAAAAATATTATTGTAGACAGATTATTGTTGTAGACAGTTAGTGCATTTATGCTGGCTATGTTTATATACACAAACTAATTTTATTACACTTATTGATTAATCTTACAAATAATAGATATGATATTTTATAAGCTTTAAATTATTTAAACTTTTTAAAAGAACTTTCAAGTGAAAATTTTAGTTCAACTTTTTACTAACAATAAAAGTAAGCATAAAAGGGAGATGTCAGCATAGTTGTATTTCATAATAATGCCAATGTTTTATGTAGGGTCTTCAAATGCCAATGTTTTATGTAGGGTCTTCAAATGCCAATGTTTTATGTAGGGTCTTCAAATGCCAATGTTTTATGTAGGGTCTTCAAATGCCAATGTTTTACACAGGGATGAGATTGGCAAAAAAGCAAAAAGACTGAAATCATACGCGAGCAAAAAAATCTGTACCATTATTTACATGCAAAATAGGTTTTAAGAAGTAAAACATGCAACATGATGAAAATATTACACTATAATAATTAATAACTTAATTATTTATAATTCAGTACGTATAAATAAGAAAAAGAATATTAAATTATTGACATTAAAAGTTAACAAACAAGTTTAACACATCATCAGGGGCATCAGAAAATACAAAATTAGACATTGAAACATATTTATCACCTGTAATCACTGAAATGCAACATTCACCCAACAGAAGTCCGAGAAGAATTATATTCAATAGCCTTTTAATAAAAGTTAGCTCAAAAAATAAATAAAAATAAGGACAAATAATTTCTTTTGCTTCATGCAATTGTGTAAAGTGTATTAGCTCTTTACAAATTATAATAATGTATCATATACTGAATTCTCTTTTATTACTTTTATTTTTATACATTTTTGCAAAAGTAACAGCACAATGATTTTGCACCTTATAAAGTGAGAGGGGTCGAGAAATTGTACACTTACAATGACAGATTCATTTAGCATTATTGTTATTTGAAACCCTTTGAAACATTTCCTTAATTGTTAAAGAAGTGGTTTTCTTTCATTTTTTTAATTGTACGGCTTTTGTTAGTAACAGATCTCCATTAACATTCTTCACCCCTAGTTTTGGAGGCCTCCTATGTTCGACAGATTTTTCTTCAATAAAGGATGTGTTTGCATCCTCTGCAAGTCTACTTTCAGTAAAGGCTAGAGTTTTTGCACAATCTTCATTAGTATCTATCTGTTTAATTACTGGCATAGTTGTCGGGACTACATTATCTCTAGAATGCCTATTTAAATCATCTATTTTATTTTTTTATTTCAGAAGATTTTTTTATGTCTTATTCTCTGCTTTGTTGCTGCATTTGCACACAGCTTTTTAGCTGCCACTTTTGACAGGAGTTTTTCTTTTTTTTTATGTAATTTATTTGTTTTTGTTCTTTTTTTTTTTTTTTTTTTTTTATTTCATATTGGTACGCCCTACAAGATGACCTTAAGTTTTCAACTAATTTTTTTTCAATATGTTTATGCAAAAAAAATCTTTTTTGCAAAATATGCCACAGAGGTTTTGTTTTTTGCAAAAAGGTGGTACTTAATACTTTGAATGGTACTGAATGTTGGAATGTTCATCCTTGTAGAGCTTGCAGATATAATGTTGATTCGTCAGTAGAAGATGAATCAGGTAGTTTCCTAGCCGGTGGAGTTAAGCCACACGGTAGAGCATATTTTCCCAGAATTTTCTTTCGAAAACGGAAAATAGGAAGGTTTCTTTTCTTTGTGTAAAAGCAGAATTTTCGGAAGAAAAAGCAAATATTTGTGGGGGTGGGGGAATGGAAATCCAGAAAAAAAAACAGAATTTTGAGAGAGAAAAAGACAAAAATGCAGAATTTTTCCAAAATAACAAAAAAGGGGAAGAATCTCATCTCTGTTTACGCCAGCCATTGTAGATTGTAGAAGGCTTTAACACATCAAAAACGAACTTCAAGGAACAAGTGGTCAGTCCGAAGTGCTAACTGCAAATGAATGCAGATGCAACAGACATCGGTGCACATTCCAATCATTACCCCTCCTCCAATATCCTAGATACAATAGGCTCTGGTCCCCCTGTTATCTCACATTCTGGACAAGAGGGTGTCATTTTGTATTAAAAAATTTGGGATTCTACTGTACCAGCTTTTAAAGAGGTAGAATTATGATAATTGACAGGTACATCTAAAAAGTAATTAATGCTGTTAGTACGTTCAAAATACATCAAGTAAATAGGAATTCCACTGGGACCAATGAAAATATCATTGCTGGCAGGTTGATCATTATAGACAGCAGGTTTATCATTATATGCAGTATTGCTATACACAGGTTCCACTGTTTAAAATATATCTCCTTAGGAAAGTAACACCAAATTTTTCAGAGAAACTGTAAATTGATTTTTAAAAAAGCAGTTCTGACCAGAAAAACTATGCTGTCAATATAATTATAAAAGTAAATCATTAAAACTGACTAAAACAAAGAAAATTTGAGATTAAAATGTATTGAGAAGATATGTTATAAAACCTCTGTGTTGTGATAAACATTGCACATACACTATTTGAAGCTCTTAACAAGCAATAAATACAAAGCTGTTCATAAAATTTCACCAAAATTTCCTCCTAAAATGCAAAAAACTACATAATAGAAGTTCTATAATATAAAATTTGCTGCAATCAGCCGATGAAATGAAGTCTAATGAATATTTAAAAACTGACAAAGACATTACAAGTATATTATAAATACAAATTATGCCTTATTGCTTATAACGTATTATAAAAGGTATAAAAAAGGAAAAGTCAGGCATTTTTTCATGTATGTGAATAAATTATTTTAATTTACAACACTCCCTAATGTCAAAAACTTTCAACAAAAAGATAAACATCTACGACAAATCTAAAACTAAGCTAGAGAAAGATACTTACAAAGATATATATATATATATATATAAGCAATATAACGTCAAAAACAATATAGTTTATTTTAAGTGTTATTGACATAAACAAAATACATTCACAGACATGAGTTAAAAAGCTTTGTTATCAAGAAGTTGAAAGACCGGAATAAACGCAAAGAATTAAGTAGCAAATTCATAAATGTAGGTAATAAATTATACGAAAATAAAACTTGAAATCTCACCTTTTCAATGATTGTAATACCTATTTCTTCCATAATATTAATAAATAATTATTCTGCTTATGTTGCCCCTACCAATATACTGTTTATTGACGATATTTCGAATTAGTGATGAGTCACCGTTAGAGAAGCAGTTAAGGAAAATCAAAAGTAATGTTTCATTCTCCAGTGCTATATTGAGGCTAAATCAATAGCCATTTCTCGAGTTTTGCATGAAAATTGTCTGATTTATTATTGTCAAGTACTAACAAAACTTTAAAAATAGAGATAATAATTTGACATGAACTTGGCTTCGAGCAAGTTGCCTTTTTCGCCTAAGGATTCGATTGACTCTCACTTCTTGAAACTAACGGGTCTATTCTGGTACCCCCGGTTGGGTTGGGAGACGTCACTTTTTCCGCATGTTAACAACGGGAAAAGTGACGTCTCCCAAACAACCGGGGGTACCAGAATAGACCCCTAAAAATATGACACAGTGCAAGTTGCATATCAGATTCTTCTACTATTCTTTACGGTGAATTTTTCTTCATAATAAAATGACTTCAAACCAAAAGAATCTATGGAAATGCAGGATGCATATGGAAGAGTTTTCTGGTTTGTTTAATGCCTGCAATACGTATTCCCAGTGTCAATGGATCTTCAAAGCAGAAGTTCAACATACAAGCAAATAAAGTCAAGGTTTTTAATGTAGTAAATAAACCAGAAAACTTGTCCATATACGGATACTGCACAGTAGGGAATGAGATCGTTTCTCATTGGCTCTCAGTGTCACGTGACTTGGCTTGCTTCTAAATGACGTGAAATTACGGGTCTATTCTGATACCCCTGGTTGGGGTGGGAGACATCACTTATTCCGTACGTTAACAACGGGAAAAGTGACGTCTCCCAACCCAACCGGGGGTACGAGAATAGACCTATTAAATAGTGCTTTATAATGCTGAATTTTCATTCTTTATTTCTTTTTTCTAAAAGTGTATTCATTATTTTCTTAAGAAACATCCAAATAATTATTATTCGAAGGTAGTTTTGATTTATTATTCGAATTTATTTTTTATTTATTCATGATGCGATAGCAGAAGCCAAATAATAATAATTAAAATCCCGCCTAAGCTGGGTGCTATATGACGTCATTAAGTAGCAAACAGAGTCACGTGACGCTGAGAGCCAATGAGAAGCGACCAAATGCCCTACTCTGCCTGTTCGGAAGGAGTTTCATCGTGTTTGTTTGGCGACGAGTGAAGTAAATAACAGATAGCAATTTCAAGGCGGTATCTCACTGCAGAAATTTTCTCCGTCAAGGGGACAACGGTTTCGACGTGTCGGTTTCTCCTTCAATATGTCCTTGAGCGTAGAGGGGGTGGACTTTCCTTCTTTACGATCTGACACCCCCCAAAAAAGGAATGACAGTTTCAATGTGTAATTGCCTTTTAGGCGATGTAAATAGTTTTTTTTTGGCGTTTATATTTTTGCTGTCTTTTCATTTCCGCATTTGACTTAGTACTTGTCGTTTGTTGCTGTTGCGTTTGTCTTCCATGGATACCAACAATTTGGTGTAGATGAAATTATGAATTATAAAATTCTTTCGCATATAAGATTAATAATGTACCAAAGAGAAGGAAAAATAGCTGTTGCTCTTAATAATTAATGGAAGATTTTACTTTGGAAGTCTGATTTCATTTTCTTATTTCTAATAAAATTTGAAATATTAATTGATATCACCTCATAAATCCGGAGTTACTCGGGATGGAAGAGCTTCCTAGTCTAATATCTTTAATGTAAAAATGACTTTTATATAAAATATTATAATTCACAAAATCCTCTCAATGTCTGAATCTTTCTAAAAAATAAATAGAGGTCAAGAATTAATTACCGCGAATGCACAGATGGCACATAGTATTTGCGAACAAAATTTTAAGTAAATATTTTCAATAGTTTTGATTTCTACAGCATACAAAAGAATTGGTGTTTCAGCTTTATTTATAAAAATTATCGACACAGTTATAAGAGGGTAAAACAATCCCCCAAGAAACGTATAAGTAGTAAATAAAAACATAAAGGGTAGATGCTCCACTTTTGGCCACTTACCAGTTTTGGACACAATGCATTTATTTGTCCAGGAATTAGATATTGTCCAGGATCCACTAATTTGATATTAAACTATAAGATGCATTCCTACACCTTAAGCAAACTTCTCTTTAGTATTTTCAATATGATTAGATCATTTTTCCTTAACATGCGTATTGTAAGAAAATTAAATACATGAACATGTATCAAGTACTCACAAATGTTAAGGTTTTTGTTAAGGAGAAATGTTTTGCAATCTTTCATCGTCAGACTCTCAGAAATAACTGTTAATTCTAAAATTAATTATCTATAGGTTTATGAAGGTTTTTTTTAATTTCGTATAGGGATGCTTTAAGTATCTGGATATAAATTCAGCCATTCAAAAAAATATTATGCCAGTATATACAGCATGTATAGGGGAGACCGGAGTACAATGGACCAGTTTTGTAAATTTTGAATGTTTATTCTCAAAGTACTGATTTATTTTTTATTATTATTATTATTATTTTGCTTGAAATAAAATGCATATATATTTTCGACATATTAAGGTCTATATTACACTCTCTCCAAATCTATAATTATCTATACTTTTTTAATATTTATTTTTTATTAATTAATGATAAAATGGATCATTGTATCCAAGGCCGGGATACCATTGGTCCACAGCATGGGGTAGCATGGACCACCAGTAAATTTTAAAAAATATGTTAATGCAGTACTTTTTTTAATAACACAAAATATAAAATGTATCCTAGTTGTTTATTCATAGCTTCAGTTCATACATATAATGCAAGATAAACAAATATTAAAGTTGGGAAACGACACATTAAAAGATTTTTGTGTTACTGAGTCTCCTGGTTTCTTGTGAAATTGTAGCTTCTGGAAGACTCATCATAATATCTTGACCATTTACAAACGATTGATCATCTATGGAAATGCTTTTATGGGGCAGTACTAGCTTCTTTTTTAATTAATTTTATATCACTTAACACTTAATTTATGTATAATAGGCATAGATACAAACTAATGGTGCATTATTTTTTTTAAAGAATCATACTATTTTATTTAATTTTTGCTTAATATAGCTATAATGTGAGAATTAAAAATTTACTGCATGTTTATAAAATATAAACAAGAAAAAAAATTTCAAACAAAAAAATGTAAAACTTTGACACGAAATTGATAAAAAAAAGTAAGAGAGATTATTTCATGAGTGTAATTTTTATCAGTTGGATTCCAGAGAGACGACTTCTCTTGAATTAAATCTATCAATGCAGACTCTTTTTACGCAGACCAAATATACTTTTTGCATCCATGATGATGGCGTTAACACGTTATGAAATGGTTTCTGTGTAGCCAACCTTACGAAAATCGCCACCTAAGTTTTCAGTCAGTGGCAAGTCGAACCTGATTGGTTCAGTTATTCATGACCACGATCTTCGATGGGAGCTTTTTAGCAAAACGAAAAAGATCCGACGTCGCTTTCTGGGCTAATAAAACCGTTTCCAAGGTCCGAGAAGCGTGTTTGCTCTCCCATGCTGGCTAAATATCAGGTAGTGAGATAATGCTCTTAGTTTGCAGCTATCTTGCTCTACAAATCTGCAAGCTTGCAACAAATTTGACACGGCAAGAGTGCAAGCTTGAAACAAGTTAACGAGTTAGTCACCACGCATCAAACTTGTCACAAGCGTGCCGCGTCAAACTCTTTGCAAACTATAGCAAAAACAGAGTACAAAGACAACCTCGGATTCGAACCCCGACATACCGCTTCCTAATCCTGTCGTCCTAACCACTCAGCAAGCTAGACTTTGAGAGAAGATCGATTGTGCTAATAGATCGTGCACCTACGATTTAATTTAAACTCTTTTCTTGATTTCATTAATATTTTAAATTTTGAGTTGAGAATATGATTTGAAGTCAAAGAGACAGAGCGATTTTCGCTAAAACTAGGTTTTGCTAGTAGAATAAATTATGAAATTAGGGTTCAAAAGTAATTACTTTTAAAATGGGACAAAATGAAAGTTATTATTTTTCAACAAACATTAACTGTTTTTAGGTTTAATTTTGTTTATGAACATTAAAATTTCAACATAAAGAAAAAGGCGATATAGTTTTCTTTAAAGTGCGAGTTATATATTTAGTACAAAAGATGGAGAATTTTTCAATTTTTTTTATAAAAAGTTAGTTTTTTTTTCAAATTATCATTGATTATTGAATTAATAAAAAGAAGGACGGTCTAGGAGATGCTATTAAAAATCGGATGTTTTTTAAAACAGAGACAAAGATTATCTGCAAGTGTGCTGTATCATCTTTGCAGCAAACTTGTTTTACAAGTGGGTTGGTTGATTATGCTTTGCAGGAAGTTTGCTGCAAAGTTGCCACATCAAATTTGTCATGACAAGCTAATATCAAGAAAAATCAAACTTGCTGCAAGTGTGCATGCTATCTGGGTATTAGCATTTCCTTTCCCCCTTAAAATTTGTTTGTCTATTTTTATTCACCTTAGCCTTTTCAAAAAGCATTCAGAGAGCATTTTCCTCTCATTTCAAAATTCTCACCGAAGTTTTTGTTCGGTTCTGTCAATTTCAAAATTATAAATTTCCCTTTTCCAAATTATTATGTGGAGGTGCATAGTGACATTTTCTCACATAGCGGAACTGCTTAAACTTACACACGTTGCCGTTAGGATCCGTAAATATGCATGCTGCAGAGGCAATGACCCATAGAGCAATTTTAGTTTGCAACAAGTTTGACACGGCAAGTTAACTACAAGACTGCAGCAAGTTAACGCAAACGAGTTAGTCACCACGCGTCAAACTTGCCACAAATTTGTCGCTTCAAACTCATTGTAAACTATAGCAAAACAGAGTACGCAGACAATCCTCGGATTCGAACCCCCGACAACCCACTTCAAAGCCAGTCGCCTTAGCCACTCAGCCAGCGGGACTCTTGAGAGAAGATGGATTGCGCTAATAGATCGTTCATCTACACGTTTTATTTTAAATTGTTTTCTTGATTTCATTAATTTTTTAAATTTTGAGTTGAGAATATGATTTCAAGTCAAAGAGAGAGTAATTACTAGACTAATAACTAAGTTTTGCTAGTAGAAAAATTATAAAATTAGGGTTCAAAAGTAATTAGTTTTAAAAATATGAGACAAAACATAACTTATTATTTTTCAACAAACATTGACTGTTTTTTAGGTTTAATTTTGTTTATGAACGTTCAAATTTCAACATTAAGAAAAAGGCGATATATAGTTTTTTTTCAATTGCGAGTTCTATATTTAGTAAAAAAATGGAGAGGTTTTCCAATTTTTTTAATAAAAAGATCTAGTTATTTTTTTACAAATTATCATTGATTTATTGAAAAGAAGGACGGTTTAGGAGATGCTATTAAAAATCGAATGATTTTAAAACAGAGACAAAGATCAAAACCAGATATATACAACTGTATACAGGTCGTGGTGTGTAAGTGTGTTTTATCAACTTTGCAGCAAACTTGTTTTGCAATCGTGGTGTGAAGTTTGTCATAACAACTTAACAGCAAACTTGTTTTGCAAGTGGGTTGGTCGATTATGCTTTGTTACTTTGCAGGAAGTTTGCTGCAAAGTTGCCGTATCAAGATTGTCATGACAAGCTAATATCAAGAAAAATCACACTTGCTGCAAGCTTACATGCTATCTGAGGAACCACAACTCAGAAAATAGTGCAACTCAATTCGCAACCAGCTAGACGATATGAAAATCCTTGGAATTAATTAGTTAATAATTAAAATACCTGTGTTTAATTTTTACCTTTGGAGCCTTCAGCCTTTTTTGAAAACGCTAGGGAAAATCTTGCGATCTATTTGACCTTAAATTCATTTTTTGGCCTTTAGTGTCTATTTTCATTCATGACTTCAACTATTTCTAATACCTAATTTTACTGTTTTTTAATAAACTTTTTATGTTATACTTTTCAAATGAAGTAGTTCTGTCCCAGATTGCCTCTAGCATGAGCTATGCTTGTGTTTTTTGCACATTCGAAGAAGCATTCAAAGAAACACTTTCTCTGTTATTATTCCTTCATTTTTCTGACCGAATTTTTCAAGGAACAGTTGCTGACCATTCAGAAATGCAGAGTAGCGGTTTTTGATGTAGACTTACGTCTTTCCATAGTGGTCTAATAGTGCGTCGGGAAAGGAAAAACTTATGACGCTTTTCGTGGTATTTTTAAACGCTTATAGCTCCACAACCAAATGACGTAGAGAGTTGGTTTTAGTTTTATTTAAAATAGAAAGATAGACATTGAAGGTTGCAAAAATAATTTCAGAATTTGGAATTACGGTTTAAACACAGTCGAGCTTCAAAGTTTGTGAAAATCACTAAAACTTTTGATGGCGTCACAGCGACCGATGCATGCGCACGCAGACTAAGGCAATTCATTCATCGATCTGAGGTTCACACGAAAGATTACTCAAGAATTGTTGAATTACATCGAATTTTGTGCTAAAGTTAAACGCTTATAGCTCCGCAACCAAATAACATAGAGAATTGGTTTTAGTTTCATTTAATAGAGAAAGGTAGACATTGAAGATTGCAAAAATAATTTTAGAATTTGTAATTACGGTTTATCACAGTCGAGCTGCAAATTTGGTGAAAATCACGAAGAATTTTGATAACCTCACAGCGACCGATGCGCGCGCACGCATCGGTTGTGAGCGGTATATTAACTGGATTTTAACAGATTAATAGTTAATTCATTTCAGATTAATTAATTCATTCTGATTAATTCATTTAACAGAGCATGGTCATAGAGCTTAGGTCAAAGTCACATAGAGCTACTTTAGTCACAGGAAGTCACAGTTGAGTAATCGATTAATTAACTGTCCTTAATTAATTATTATTAACAACTGTTGATTTGATTGAGATGTCCTTTCCATCGATTTAATTGAGTTGAGTTGGTTTTAGTTTCATTTAACAGAGAAAGGTCATAGAGCATAGGTCATAGGTCAAAGTCACATAAAGCTACTTTAGTCACAGAAATTCACAGTTGAGTCATGAATAAGGTATGTAAGTGTACGCCCCTCATTCACAGCGGACGTTTCGCAGAGACAACCTCCCGTCGAATTTTTTATTTAACTCTTTTATTGACTTATTTTTCGAAAAGAAATCTTTCAGATCTCCATTTTTTCTTAAGTAAATTTAATTACTAACTTTTTTACTTTCTCGTATACGAAGTATGCAAAGAGAAAGTATTGTAATCGTCAAAAAATTCGAACTCGAGATTTTGACGAATCTCCACGTTTCAGACCTCTCTGAGTCCGAAAAACACAATTTTGGAATTATGTCTGTGTGTGTGTCTGTCTGTGAACACGATAACTCGAAAACTATTAGAGCTACGGGGATGAAATTTGGTATGTGGTCTTTAAACATAATTTGTAGGTTTCTATCAAATTTTGGACAAAATCCGTCAACGGGAAGTCTGTCTGTCTGTATGTTCGAGGTCATGCGAACGCTATAACTCAAAAACTTGAAAAGCCAGATGGATAAAATTTTATACACAGTTTTATCGTCATGAATGTAGGTCCGTATAAAATTTTGGGCCAAATCCGTCAAAGGGTTGACTGTCTGTCAGTCCGTATAATTTACTTTTGAAGAAAATCCGTTATCTTCATGGTTACTGCTGTTCCCGTAATATGGTCAATCTTGGCTCACTGCCAAATTCTTCTCGAATAAAAGTGAATTAATTATGGAGTGTTTTATTTTAATTTTTCTTTCACGCCGAAACATTTTCTCAATAAGAGTTGCATATTTGATTTGCGGTTAGTTTTATTTTGTATATTTCGTAATGCATTTTTTCTGAGTGGATTTTGCATTATTTTTACTCTGACAGAACGAAAGTAGTTGTTAAAAGTAAAGTTATAAAGTAACAAACCAAAATTAGTGTCAATTGATTCATCAGTTCTGTTCTTCATGCTTTTTTAATTTCTTAAGCACTCTGCCAATGTGCATGATATTTTCAACTACAACTATCGGTAATAAATTTGTAACAATCAGATCGAGATATTGCTGGCAAGCTAAAATGCTGCTTAGATGTGTGCAAATCTTTTAGTAACTTACATTAGATAATTGAAATTTGGTATGTGGTATGTGGTCTTCTAATTTATCGACGCAGTGTAGGGTCTTAGCTCAGCGATGCTAAACTATGAAGGACTCACCAGACGAAACAGCCATATTAAGATATTAATATTTTAATGCCAAAATCTTGGTTAATTGACTTTTTACAATTTATACAAATTAATATCAATTTACACAACTCCGCTACTCAGGACGAGATAGCATTAGACAAGTCAGAATTCAATCTGGAAATTCAGTTCGCAGATTTCATGAGTTCACTCGAGGTATAGCAAAGTTCTAAAAATTCTACTCTAGGCGAGTATGAGTCCGAAGTAATGATCTGCGGGAAGAATCCGCTCAGATTTCTAGCAGATAACCTCTCACGGGTTATATCAAGGGTTCCTAAGAACTTCTCACTCGAGACGAGCGATATGCAGCCAAGGGTTGGCTTAGGTTAAACGGGGCAAGGCCCGGTACATCAGCTTCTCAGCCTGAGAACTGCTTTTCCACAAATCTCCGTCACGGGAATCTAATTCCCCGGTTCTTCAAAACGAACCTATCTTCATCTCTCCCGATCATCCTCCCCAATTCCTCTCGGGTTCCAGTTTAAAAACCCTCCTTGGGACCTGCCCTTTTTAGGCGGGGTCAAAAGTTCAGCTCCTCATTTGCAGGAGATGGGACCCTTCCTCCCAATGATAAAACACTGTCTTTAACTCCTCAATCGCAATTGGTGCTAGGCGTACGCAATGCATCTATCTCCCTTGCTCCGTGTGTGTCCACTCGAGGTCAAATGGCGGTGAATTTCAAACGGAGACCCTCCGGGATGACGTAATCGGGGAAGGCTTGTCGGCCCCTTTCACTAACCGCTCTCTCCTAGCGACCTGGGAGGCCCGGTCACTCTTTCCGTGGGAAAATTTGCGGGTGCTTTTCAGGACCTCACAGCAATAGGAGGGGAAACAGCACCTTTTTGGGGAGGTATACGAGAAAGTTTAGGGGAGGCCACTCCCGCTGGTTTTGTTTGCATTGCTACAAGTACATTTTACCAAAGAAAATTATTTAGATACCTTAAAACTGTCAATTTTTTCTCAAATTCTTTTTTTCTCAACTTTTCATGATTTGTACATTTTAGTGAAATATAGTGACCATTAATTAGTGTTAAAATTAACTACTGAAAAACATAAGTTGAAAACTGCAAACAAGATTGCTGAATAAAATATTGAAATAAAGTAAAATTGGACATGCATTTAATTTTAACAGAACTACTGTATTAATAATTGAAAAATTAGAAACCGCTTGATATACATCTGTTTTATAAAAAAATTCCTGATGTTATGCAAATCCAATTTCGTGCTGAAAGTGTTATATTGAATTTGTTATGTACTAATTATCAAATTAATTTAAAAATATGAATTATGGCTTCTCAAATGATAATTTGAAATACTGCTAGATCTACACAAGAGTAACTCAGCAAGATTTTTTGCTTTATATGAATAAAATGAAGAATATTTGAGCTAAATATAGTAATAATTTTTCCGAAGAATAACGCGAGGATGGGTTTTTTATATGTCTTATTATGTGTTTGAATTAATTTCCAGATTTGTAAAAAAATGAATGAAGAACTAAGATTTTACATCTCATTTATGCACGTTTAGCACACTTTGTAGTAAAAAAGCAGAAAACACTTTAACTTAAAGTGATAATTTAATTAATTGCATTTCAATAAAAAAATGCTTTAAAGAACAAAATTATTTTGTTGAAGAAAAGGGAAAGCTGGTTATAATATTCGCATTTAAGTGCATTAGTTTAAGATATTTTTTCCGTTAACAAGGAAGTGCATCATGCACTGAAATTGAAATTGCTATTTTTATAAAAACTAAGAAAATTTTAATGAATAAAACGGCTCTCTTAACAGTATCGTTTTTTTTCCTTCATTTTGTTGAAGTCCTGATTCCTCGGGCAAAGCCGCGCGCGTACTGCTAGTGTTATGTATGATGATTTGACACTGGCGTTTCCTTTCTCTTGTCTTCTTTAAACATATACATGATTTTTTTTTCAATCATAAAACCTCTTTTTACGTTCTCGTAAACGAAGTATACAAAGAGAAAGTATTGTAATAGTCAAAAAAATTCGAACTCGAGATTTTGACGAATCTCCACGTTTTAGACCTCCCTGAGTCCGAAAAACGAAATTTTGGAATTATGTCTGTGAACACCATAACTCGAAAACTTTCAGAACTACGGGGATGAAATTTGGTATGTGGTCTTAACACATAATTTGTAGGTTTCTATCAAATTTTGGACAAAATCCGTCTGCGGGAAGTCTGTCTGTCCGCGTTCATGTGAACACTATAACTCAAAAACTTGAATAGCTAGAGGGATAAAATTTGGTACACAGTTTTATCGTCATGAATATAGGTCCGTATAAAATTTTGAGCCAAATCCGTCAAAAAGAGGCGTTCAAATTGCATATTCAATTTCTTTTAATCCGATTCTCATGCGCATGCGTACTGGTAGCAATCTGTTATTATTATACATTTTATTTACAACAATAAATAATGTTTTCAAACATAAATTGCAACAATTTTTTTATTGTTGTAAATAAAATTCAAACCGATCTCATTATTTCAGCAAATCTTTTATTTACTCGCTTTTGCAATTGTTACGGTTGTGGTAGTATAAATTGTTTTCTTGGGAATTCATTTCCAAAGCAGAATTTTCGCTTTAGTATTCATTGCATTGCCTATTTTATCGCACCTGCTTCAAAGTAATATTTTTTGAAATGTGGCAACAGATTTTTGATTTCAGATTTGTTTGTTTGTTTCACTTTCTCGTATACGAAGCATACAAAGAGAATGTATTGTAATCGTCAAAAAAATTCGAACTCGAAATTTTGACGAATCTCCACTTAGAAAGTGTACGAGGAAGTTTAGGGCAGACTACTCCCGCTGGTTCTTTTTTGTTACAGCAAGCAGAAATTACCGTATTTAATAAATGCTCTCTAATGCAAATCCTAGGTATGAATAAATTAGCCAAACTAGTGCTTTTAAATATTCTAAATATTAATCGATTTCCCAAATTATTTATGAAAATTCCCTCTTTACGATCGGCGAGTTTTGACATTAAATCACTGAACTTAATGCAGAGTATAATAATTGGAGTTTAAAAAAGCTGGCTAATATATTTATACTTATTACTAATGAGAGAATGTTCTGCAATGGTTGATGATTCCGTGACAGTCGGCAAAATGTTCACTTTAACCATCTTAATGTTAAACATGAATATCGAAAGAATGTCAATAAGTTTTACTAACTTTGGAATATAAAAAATTAAATATATTCTGTGAAAATGTCCAGCTGTTAAAAATATAATCGAAGTTACTCTTTCCACCAAAGAAGCCAAAGCTTTTAAAAACAATGAAAATCACGAGCTTAGTTATTTCATACATTTTTGTATTGACTGATCAATTAGGTGGAGTAGCAATTAGATTCTGAATTTTCTGTATAATCACCGTAAAATGGATTACGATTTTCTAGTTGAGCTACGGGAAATTGCTAAAAGCACGCTTTCGTTCAATAATGTTGTCCTCGGAAGCATCGGCTATTCCGCCATTTTTGGTCTAAAATATCTATTCTTCTTTAATATCTATTTCATTTAAAAATATTTAAAATATAAAATTGCTTTTATATTTTAAAATATTATTTATTGCTGAAATTATTTATTTTTGGCTCTTCTACGATCATTATTTGAAACTAATAAAGTTACTCTATTAAATAGTGTTTCTTAGAACCGATACTATCGAAGTAAAGTCTATAAATTATATTATCAATTATCATTTTTATATATTATATGTTATATTATTTATATATTCTCTATTATTATTAATATATTATAATTATATATTATTTATTATCATTTTTGACTCTTTTACGATCACTATTTGAAACTAATAAGGTTACGCTATTAAATAGTGTTTCTTAGACATCGATACTATCGAAGCAATGTCTATAAGATAAACGGACTTCACAGCTCATCGTAAGACAATATGAAGTTAGATATTAGATTATATCCGCGGTTACGTTTCGTGTGACTGGTGAAATTATGAAAATTTGTTTCATTGACACTTTCCCAGACGGCGTCCAAAAGCTAACGTGGTATGGAAGTTTTCAAGAGTTAGGTATCAGTAAAATCCTTATAATCTAGCTTTGATTTAAAAATGGTGAAGCTTTAAAAGTTGTAATCTGCCCCGTGTTTTTTGAGGTAAATTAGTCAAGCTGCTCTTGTGAAGGTTAACTTAAGCTATTTTCAACTGAGGTTCTCTCTTTCCTTTTCGCAAAGTTTTTATGCCAGCAGACAAACCTTCACAGTAGGACTGTATAATACAGAACCATTCGCAATCGAATCTGCACCCGAAAGAAAAAAAACATTTATTCAAAGAAAAATAAAACTTTGTACTTATTTTGAAAAATATCTTTATATCCGAGAAAAAAAGAAACTATATTGGGCTGATCATTAAAAAAATGAACTAAAATGTGATATTTAGACATCACTAAATCATCAGCAACATTTGTAGCAGAAATAAAAATAGTTTGACTCGAATTTTCATTTTCTATTACGAAATAAACGGAGTAAAACTATTTACGAAAATAGTTTGATTCAAAATTTTCTCATGTGGCCAAGAATGTCCTTTGAGGTGGTCTACCCAGAATACTTAAAATCACAAACATGCGCAAAATACATTATTAACATTTTTTCGATATCTGAGATTTCCTTACTAAACATTTTGAAATAATTAGAAGATTATTTAGGCTCTAATATATGCAACACAACTCTTTCCCAACAAAATTATACCACAATACAAAATTTGAAATTTAAGCAGCACTGTTAGCTTTAAATGATTTGCACACGAAATCTGAAATGTACAGTCAGGTGATTGCATGGCTTTTAATTTACTCGATTACATTCATTAAACGACAACTCACTCCGAAGCACAACTTCATATCACTCTTAAGGTAAGAATATTCTTAATTTTAGATTAATTTCTTCCAGATTTTTAGCCTTTTTTTCATATAAACTATTTGATCAGACTTGAAACAATTAAATTAAGATATTATGAATAGAACTGAGCCTATGCACATCTTTCTTTCCGTAAGAAGGGTCTGCGATGGCCTGGTAGTAAAGTCATGGCTTAAGTGGGACATCCATCGCTGTTCCACTCCAAATGTTTTGGAACACCCATTCGTAAATGTGAAATCCCGATGAAAATTGGCATAGGCAGACTTCTAAATTGGAATTCCAACGAGGTTGATTTGGCGTCAGTCGGGCGTAGGGGGGATCGAAGTAGCGGTAGTGCGCATTGGAGCATCCATGAATGACATGCCTAAATCTATCGACTTGAATGAGCGGAATACAAACCAGTTGTTGGTACAAATGTAGTACAGCGGTGTGGCTGTCAATGCAGCTTTAGAGACTACCAAGCTCAAAATCCAATTTCATCAAAGATCCGCCGTGTTCTGGGACGTCTGACCTCAAAGGTTAAACGTCTCTCAGTTGGTGTGGCGTGGAAGTTTAGAGAGGGAGGTGACGGTTCAGATGTCGTTCTTATAATATGATCATGGTTCAAAATTAAGATGTCCGTTCGAAAATAGCCATCGCGTTTTTTTAACATATGACTTTAACATAATAAAACCAATTTAAAAACAAAATAGATATTAAGCTTAAAATCATATAATTTTTTATTCTAAACCAAATGTATTCCTCTTAAAGTTTTTCTATGATTCACGTGTGTTAGTTTAACCCCTTAAAGATCGCATTTTTTTTTTTTTTTTGCTATGTAATAAGATGACCAATCCTGTTCTGGAAAGGGGCTGTCGTTTTCATTCATCTAAGAAGGCATAGAATACTTAAGATGCTTATGGATTCTACGTAATTTTTGTGTCAAATTATAAAGCTACTTAATGATTAAATCTTAGTTTAAAAGCCTAAAAATGCGATAATTCGATGTACGTTAATATGACGGCGCGAGACTTAGGGGTTAACAATTAATATTGAACATTATTAGTAAAAATAGCCGAGAATTTTGGTTAGCGAGATTTAAAATTTCATTTCACAGTATTTTTTAATTGTATCTCTGCAATTTTACAATTTTTAAATTAATTTTGGAAAATTTAATAATTAAATACTTATTTATTTGGCACATTTTTAACATGAAAATTAATTTTTCGTAAAGAAATTGCAATTAAACAGTTGATTTTTTTGCGTTAGAAATTTTAATTTAAAAAAGTTTATAAATTTAAGTTTTAAAATAATTTTCTACATTCCTTAGATTCATTTAGATAAACTTATGCAACTTTCATTGAAAAATAAAATACCTTAAAAGGTAAGGTAAATTTAAAATGCTCTTTTTATTTTTTCATTTAGAGTTTTTAAAGTTTAAAGCATTGCTTTCGCAAATAAAAACAAAATACCTCAATTAGTAATCAACTTCTTTCAATCCACATTCTAATGAGACTTCATTTTGCTTTTTCATTTCATTTTATTCAGAGATTTCATTTGATTCTTTCATTACATGAAATAAAGCACAGCTGCTTAAGTTTTGAAACATTTTTAAAAACAGTTCCTATTCCTTTATTTTTGAAAACTTTTTCAGTAAGCGTTCCGGAACTACGGCTTCTCAAATCAGAGTGCGTATACCTAAAACGTCAGCTTCTTTGCAATTTTCTGTGTCCATCAATCACAAATATCAGGTCTGAAAAGAATACGATGAATACGATCGATTGTGAAGGAATCAAAACTGCTATTTGTTCTCATAAAGAAAAAACTAAAGGGAACGAACCCAAAGGTAAGTTAAATATTATATGTGCAATTCTGTGATAGAATTCATTAATGTGTTGTGCTGAAAATTAATATTGCACTATTGGGATCAAAACTCTTTCTCGCTTTCTACACAGTTGTTTTCTAAGAAGAAATCTTTACCTTAGAGATTAGGAAAATATTTATATGTGATGTGTAATTACTTGAAATTATTTCTCGTTCTGTATATCTGCGTATAATTCAGTTATTTCATAGAATAACTATGTATTCAACTAGGTAATTCATGAAATATGATTCATAATATGAAATAACTAGGCAATTCATGACATACCTAGTTATTCTATGAAATAACGGATTGAAAATAACTAAGTAATTCATGAAATTCCTAGCTGTTCTACGAAATAACGGATTCCACGCTTTAACTGTATCATATCCAAATCCTGTATGTTATTTCTGTTGTCAATATTTCTGCTGTCAATATTCCTTTTTCTCAAATAATGTACAAAGTCTACAGCGATGAATAAGGTATTAATGGATAGGGTTTTCACTGTTTTTTGATATAGTATACTCAGTTTACGTTAAAAGACATTTTTTCTGTTTAAAATTTAAGATAAAAGAAAAATTAAAATATCAGACACATTCCGACATCATGGATGGGCGTCTTCCTAGCATTTTTTTCTTTTTTCTATTTTACAAGACTTTTGTCTTTGCTATTTATGTGTACATTTCGATGAGTGTTGAATTTCAACAATCCAACAAAAGACTAAATCATTTGGGGAGGGTGAGAGGATGAATGAGCGAAATTTTCGTGCTGGTTCTATGTATTTTTATTGGTTTACATCACATATACATTTTCATTTCAATACAAGTGAACACTACTTCCCACCTAGGTTTAAAAAGTTAAATTGTGAATAAGTCACAGTCGCATTAACATTTTCATTAGAATAATCCATAATTTTAATAAACTTCTGATTCATTAAGCTCACAGTTCTTAACATTTCCCATCTTTTACTCTTATGCCCTTGGCCTGCTAAGGATATCTGTTTCCTTTCGATAACTGACTGCTGTAAGTGTTTAAACACGCTCTAGATTTCGTATTTCAGTACCGATGTGGACGCGTGAACATGGTCAAACAAAGTCGTTGGGTCGAAAAGTTCAAAATTATCTCAAACATTTTTTAAATAGTTTTGAACTTTTCAATAACCAGAACAAAAATTTGCTCAAATCTTAACTTAATCTTTTGTTTCACACTCACTTATTTCACTCATTTTCTTGATTTAACAAGAAAAAAAATTATTTAAAAATTGTATTTTGCAGTGACACTGCAAAATTTAGACGCACATAACAGTTGGCAACAGCTTGCCTATGTCTAATTGGTCAGGCGGCGTCTAATTGGTTTAGACGGCAGCAGTGAAACCGTTAATCAAAGTAAGAATTTTCCTAAGAAATTAGGCTATTTACACAAAGTATTTTATGTGACTCTGTAAGTTATTGCTCGGTTACGAAGATAGATATTTACAGTGCTGTTTAAGAGTTACTTTTTTTTGCAACAATGAATTATACAATCTACGTGGAAACAAATTCCAGAATTTATTTTATTACAAAAGAAAGAGTACAGATAGAATCTGTTTATTCGGTGCTTCCTTCGAAGTAACTGCCCTGTGCATCTATGCATTTTTATTACTGTTCATACAAAGATGTAAATGCAAGCGTTCTTTTGCCACATCCTCCAGTGCCTTCTTCGCAGCTCGCCTCACTTCTTTGGAAAGTAAGAAATCTTCATCAGAAGAAAATGCGTCAATATCAGAGGAATAAGCTGGTTGTAGAAGTACCGAAAAGTGACGTTTTGACAAGTAATTTGACACCAACAGGGACCTGCGAACCGGTGCATTATCGTCACAGAGCAATCCCAAATGGTCGCTTGCGTATAACCGTATCATGGAGACGTTTAAGGACTTTATTATATTCTTCTTTAGCGACTGTACGATCATGCCGAAGGAATTCCATGTGCACAACTCCCTTGCAATCAAAGAAAACTCGACATCTTTTCGCCGCGACCGGAAGTTTTGAATGCCTGTAATCACAAGCTACGCGCATGCGCTGTACGCAACTGAACTGGATGAAACCGGTTCTGACTAGTCGTACACATAATACTCTTCGTTTGTTCAGCGGGAAGTGGCATAATTCATTTACGTTCTGAAAATATTTAAAAAGTTCTGGAATTTTTTTGAACGTGATGCTTTAAATGAATTGCTTACACGATACTATGAATCCTTGTCGTTTGTCGAATAGACTAAATGCAGATTTTAGGTAGAAATAAAGTAACAGTGTATGCAATATGTATTTTACATTATTTAATTATTCAATACCGATTATTGTTGTAATTCAACTATAAACTTTTTCTACAGAATCTACACTTTCAACAAGGTCGAATTGCACACAGGAATATTGGAAAAGCTATTTTTCAACAATAAACCCTTTTTTCCCTGTCCCTTATCAACTGCCAATATGGTCCGCAATGACTGGGAATACATCAAATTACAATCTTCAGCCGCCATGTAGGCCAGATGGGGGAGAATACTTCAAACAGCCAGGAAAGCGTAATTGCAGTTGCAAGCGCGATAAATGCACAGGTGAGCAGTATCTGTTTTTCCAAAAGCTAATGTTGATCGTTGGAAATGAATTAAATTCATGTGATGTCAAAGTCACATGACAAAAGTAAACTGCTCGTCGTTTTCCATTGTGCTGTGACGTTACATACTTTTTGCTCCTGCAAAATGTGCAATAGATTTCAAAATTAAGCTGCCATTGTTCACTTCATTGTCCCTTGAGCATGAATTTACTTCATTCTTTTACTACACAGAATTATAGATTCAGTCTCGTGTTTTTTCAGAATGAATTCTGGAACCTCCATTGTGGCACCTCTTAATACATAATGGCTTAATTAAACGGAATTTTTTTTCCAATAACCCAAAATGAAAGAAAAGAAAAACAGTGAATTGCTTTGCGCCACATATAGATAATTAGATGTGACGCCTCACACACACTTACAGAAATTATTTAAAATAAAATTGCTTCAAATAGTTCAAACAATTGTTTCTGCTGCGTAGTCTTTTCAATTGAAACGTTAACTTCAATTTAGAACCATTCAAATTAAAGCCAAAACACTTATTTTACTGTTCAGCAACGGATTCCGAGACTTCCACTTTTGGACGATTTTACACCAGAAAGGGATGTCAGGCAATGAACGCATTTTCGGAGCTCTTTGTTAGATCACGCTCAGTAAAATGTAAACATCACCCTTCCATTCTTCACTTTCTTCCTATTTTGATGAAAATAATCTCGCCCGACGCATGCGCAAAAGCTCGGAGGGTTTCCGAATCTGTTGCTAAACAGTACAACCTTTTACTTAAAGTGACTTTCATATTTGAAAATTTCGTGTTTGTTGAAATGGAAATTTGGAATTGATTTTTCACTCATGTGCTGATGTACTGGAGTTGTGAAATTTTGTACCGTTTTGTTTTTTGTACTGTTTGAGAGTACAGTATTTTTATATTTTCAGAACTTAATTATTAGAGAATCGATTAATATTAATTAAATCTTAATTCCATTTAAGAGCCGATATCTGGTAATGAATTTGAGAAAAAAATTAAGTACAAAGTTCCATAATATTTATAAAAACGAATTAAGAAATGTATTAAAGACTGAAAAGTAGAAAATAATAAAAGGAAAAAAGTTTTAAAACAAGCTTTTATTAGAAATTATTTCCTTATCTAAAAACGAAGTCGAAAGTGCGTGAGGCGATGAAAACAATACTATGGAGAAAAATTAAGCCTCAATGAGAGTAACATAAGTGAGGAAATTCCTAAACATAAATTAAAAATTATGTTTTAAAAGTCATTAATATTCAAATTTACCTAAACTATTTCTATCAACGTCTCGTGCTTTTATGATTTTGTTTTGACCTCTTTATTTTTGATAAAAATATTTATTTTTACTAATAAAAGCCTGTTTTCAAAAACTTTCTTATCACTTTCTAGAATACGAAGTATACAAAGAGAAAGTATTGTAATCGTCAAAAAATTGGTTTTCAAAATCGTCAAAAAGTCGAGATTTTGATGAATCTCCAAGTTTTAGACCTCCCTGCGTCAGAAAAACACAATTTTGGCATTATGTCTGTCTCTCTGTAAACACTATAACTCGAAAACGTTTTGAGCTAGAGTTATGAAATTTGGTATGTGATCTTTACATATAATTTGTAGGTTTCTGTCGAATTTTAGACAAAATCCGTCAACGGGAAGTCTGTCTGTCCGTGTTCATGTGAACACGATAACTCAAAAACTTAAATAGCTAGATAGATAAATTTGGTACGCATTTTTATCATTAGGAATGTAAGTCTGTATTGGGACCAAATCCGTCAAAGAGTTGATTGTCTGTCGGTCTGCATATTCGCATGAATGTGAACACGATAACTCCTAAACACAAAGACTTAGATAAATACAAATTGGTATGAGGACTGCTTACCTTAATTGTAGATCTCTGCCCAATTTTCGTTTCAATCGGTTGAAAAAAGGCATTTAAATTGCATGTTCGGTTTCTTCACCATTTTACGACGCAAAAAAAAGCTCGACCGATTCACGCGTTTTTTCCCACCTGTGTTAAGTAATGAATGGCGAGTGTTACTGTGCCTGATGTACGAGAAAGTTTTGGGGAGATCACTCCCATTGGTTTTTATGATTTTTTTTATGAAAGCAAGAATCTAAAGTAATATCTGCATCAGCATATTTAAAACTGGAAATTATTTAACTATTCTTAACTTGAGATTCGTGATGTAACGTATTAACACAGCAATAAAAAATGATAGAAGTGAAACAATACGCTACCTTATATTTTACATCAGACATTATATTGCTTCTCTTATCAAGTGATTTTTAAAAGAATTTGCCTTGTTCCTACGAAGACAAAAAGAACAGTTAACACGAATGAGAGGTTTTCGAATGATACGTCAGTGTCCGCAACAAATTTAACTTAATATTTTTAATTTTTAATCAGTCAATAGCGGGAGTGTGTAAAGAATACGTTTTGCTTTAGCATACTCGTTATTTTTAGACTTTTAGCATATTTTCAAAAAATTCTTATTTTAATGAAAGTAAAAATTTAAAATAATTTCTACAACAGCATATCAAACGAGTAACTGAAAATCGTTTGACTATTCTTAACTAAAGATTCGTGATGTATCATATTAACACAGCAATAAAAAATGATATCCTTATCTCTTACTTCCGACTTTATATAACTTCTTTAATCAAGTGATCTTTAAGAACGCTCGTTTAGTTCTTACGAAGAAAAGAACAATTAACATAAATGAGCGCTTTTTGGGCGAAACGTCAATGTCCCCAGCAAATTTATCTTAGTACTTTTAATAAATCATTAACGGGAATGTATAAGAAAAAATCACTTCGCTTTAGAATACTCGTTATTTTTAGACTTTTGGCACAGAAGAATCCAAATCGATTATGGATAGTGAGCGTGGAAAATGTCAGAGTGAGATATAAAAATAAGTCACAATTTCCACTCAGCTTAATGAGTTAAATGGCAAAAGGCGACTGCATAAAACCGGGAACACAGAATAACGAGATTGTTAACGCCAATGGATTTCGGAAAGGTCAGGTGATAGAATCTGCTCGTAAACACGTTAAAAATAGGGATAATAGAACATGCATTATGTACGACGGCAGAACATTGCAGCCGTGTGTTCTAAAATATTGAAATGATTTCTATTCAAAAAGTGGAAGCGTTTTAGAAATAACTCGCTAATAAACAGTTGCGCTTCGCTGCGGAGGCAAACCAACTGAAGCGTTTTACTTTGCTTAGTTGTGTTTTGAATCGTGTGTTATTGAATTCGTTCGAAAATGAATAAATTTACCACTTAACAAATTTCGCCTAGCGTCACTCGTGCATAAAATTATCGTAGTTTTCAAACCAAAATTAAATCTTTCATAGGTATTATAATTTGATTCGGTCTTTTCTAAATTGAATACACTTTTTGTACAGTTTTCAATGGTGGATCTGAAATATAAAAATAGTAATTGGTGGCTGTTAGTAGAACTAAACCCAGTTTAACTTTTGTAAAATTATATTATGCTGATGTATATGAAAATTATATAGTATATAGTAGTATTTAGTATGTTGGCAGTATCGGAAATTCCTGACGTTTTTTTAAGCAAAAATATATACTACATGAATAATTGTTAAATAAGCAGCATTGTATTACTAAGAAAGTTAAAATCGTTGTTACGATAATTGCTAAATTTAAGCGATGAGCTATTATAAACAACAAAAATAATTGTTTTAATATTTTGTATTTCGAATTGAACTATGTACAAAACATACCCGAAACAGAAATGTGTCATCTAATTAGATAGTAGATAAGATTGAGCTGTCCAGGGATTAAAAAGTTTAGAATTAAAACATTGTTGTGATTAATTGACCTTTTAAACGGAATATCCTTTGAGCACCCGTTTACTTAATATGCACAGGGTGTTTACAAAAGAATACCCCAACTTTGAAGATATATATCTCCTCAACAAAAATAAGCTCACCATTCTACGTATAGTAGTGAGTGAAGAAGTTCTTGATTCGACGAGATAAAGTGTGTAGTGTAATGTATCAGAATATCAGCTGTTCTAGTTCCTTGTATCTTATTGGCTGTAAGAACAGTCTGACTGTGTTTCATTGGATAGTAAGAATATGTTCTGACATTTCTTTTGTCATCCCAGAATTCCATTTCTGCCGAATGCAATAAGAACATTCTTATTCAACAACGATCCAGTGATTATCGTCTCATTGTATTGTCTAATTTAGTGTTGGTATGTTGAATATAAATAAATATATATTTTTACAATCTTATCCATTCATTATTATGTTCACCACACTTAAAGTGTTTCCACCACTTTGACGAAACGTGAATAACTGCAGCCTTTCAAACTGTAACGCCAAACATGCTGAAAAATGTTTGTAATGCGTTTGCCCATCGACTGGATATCGTCCATGTTTCTGGTGGTGGTCACATTGAACATTAATAATTTCAGAAACTTAAAAATATTATTGATTTAATTTGTCCGAAAAGGTTGTAACTTCTTTAGTTATTGTAGCTCTTCAAAATTGGGATATTCCTTTGTAAACACCCTGTACTTAAGCGGCCATAATGACCGATATTCCGGGGAGAGGATTACGTTTATATTGTTACAAACATGGAAAGTCGCTTCCCAGCAATGTGAGTCTAATTGTTGGGAAGAGATTTATACAGGGATAAGTATGGGATGACTAGCAGCAGCCACGTATGGTTCCCCGACCTTGACGACAAACTTGGGGACGAAATATGGGATCTCAAAGGTGCTGGAATCTTCTCGATATTTCCATTAGGAGAGAAGATGCGCTTGAATGTACTAGATAATTCCATGTGACGTCACGGCCTGCCGGGGAAAACTATGTAAGAAGAGCACTTGGATGACGGGGTGTGTGTTGTTCGACTGGGATCGTCTTTGGAGTTCATCCGCAGTGCGAGCTAGGAAGCTGGTGAGCTGAGCGCTATTTAAAGTGCAGTTATTGTCGTTACTAGATATTTGCTGACTGTTTGTGTTGTTAGATAACAAAGTGCTGAACTATTATTACCTGTGAATTGTTGTCTGTTTACATTGGTAATCTGTGCAAGAACTATTGTTTCCTGTACCTGTGCTACATGTTTTCCAGCATATTTGTAAATAAACCTTCATTCTCCATTATCTTGCGTGTTGGACTGTTTACACCATACACCCACAGTAAGATTTTTGCAACAATATTATAATCTAAATACTTTTAGATTATAATCTTATAGATGGTGGTTACGGAACGTTATTCAGGTTTTTTTTACCTCCGGTTTAACCTGGCGGTTATAACCGCTCAAAATAACCGTTTTTCGGAGTTTTTTTTATAAAAGCAAACGCCGCCGTTTGTAGACAACATTTTTTTATTAATATTGTTTTTGCAGGAAATCAACCCATTGGGCAATATTTATCTGTTGATCAAGACTCTTTCAGTAATCCGCCAACCAACAGATGACTCGAGGAAGAGGTTGTCGATGATTGGCCTAAGGGGATGAAATTCAAAGCTTCATAGCTTGGTAAATTGCAGTCTAATCGAACCTAAAATCGAGTCTATCTTCTGATCCGGTTATTGAATTTAAAAAAAACAACGGTAATAAACGGGAAAAACAAATAACCGAAAAAAAAACCGGTTGACCGAAACAAAAAAGAAAACTGGTAGGTTTTCCCCATCCCTATTTAGATTATATTCTAAACGTTATGTGTGCATGATGTATCATATTTTTTTAAAGAAGAATAGACTACAAAATGTTTAACTCATACAAAATCTTCCTTTCAGAAAGCAACACATGTCCAAAAATGTGTTTTTTGCATTCTTAAATTTCCAAATCATGGAGACTGATAAAAATAACGAGGTCAATTTTTTTGGAGTGGGGAAGAGGATTTACAATACTTTCTCTTTCTATACGAGAAAATAAGAAAGTGATCCTATAGAGTGTTTATAGATACTGCCATGAGAATTTCACTTTTTAATGCTTAAATGCATAATTTATGGAAGAACGCTAATTAATTAATTATCTTGTGTACATTCTTAGTTTTATTTTTAAGGAGTAAAATGCTTTCTCTACAAACATAATAAAAAATTTACTATTTGGTCTTTGATTTTGCAGACTCAAGGGACAAAGAGGAGAAGCCGAGATTCAGAAGGTGCAGAACAAGATTTACGAAACAGCAGGTGGCAACACTCGAAAAAGTATTTTCTGAAATGCATTATCCATCCGTCAGCATAAGAGAGAAAGTGGCGGCCGAAACCAAGCTCTCCGAAGCAAGAGTTCAGGTGTTGAAAATGATTGTTGAGGGTCATTAGCAGGATGCAATTACTGCTAAGGTTTAATTAATACCATGGGAAACAAGAGAATTTAACAGTCTTAAGGGAACCTTCGCTAATGCAGTTACACGCGCCAATTTATGAAGCTATAATTGCATATTTTACAGCTGTAAAATTACGTATCATTATTTCTGCAAAGTTCAATCTCTCCCGAGTGGATTAGTTTTAAGAATACGACTATTAGTTCAAATTTATGAGGGCGTTCCAAATTAGGGATTCGATTATTATTCTGAGAGAATTTCTTTTAAAATTAAGAAATAAGTTTCTCAGTTAAATTTAGTATCAGGTCACGAAATTGTTTAAATAATTACTTAAATTGTGACTTCTTTACATTTACATATTGTTCTTTGAAATAAAAGTCAAGCAATATTTAAGAGTGATTTAAAGAATAATAAAAGTAATAATGTTTTTAAAAAACACGATTTTATTAGTGTACTAAAGAACAGAAAATAAATTTTTGAATCAAAAATCTGGTAGTTAAAACAAAAATCGTAAAAGCAATTTTAGCCACTGAGTGGTAGATGTATCAGCCGCACATTTACATTGAAATGTAAAACATGAATGTGATTAGGAATTTTCTTTCTAATGATATTCATTACGGCTTAATTTTCTTATCATATTGTTTTCAGTTATGAGTTTTGCTTTTGCCTCCAGAATTTTGATAAAGAAATTATTTTCTGCTTTTTATTGCACTGACAAAAGCGTATTTTTGTTTAACGTTGTGCATATCCATTTGAATATTTTTATAGTCCACCGTGAAATGAAATTCATGATTGAGTAGTGAACATCAACTTGAAATTTTCTCTCCAAATTATCATCTGTCAACTAGGATGGATGGTTCTTTTTCGATATTCTTTGTTTTCTGTTCGTGCAATATATCTGGATTTATCTAAACATATGTGGGGAAGAGTGACTTGTAAAAGTAACAACTCTCATAACGTGTTTCTTGATATTTTGTTCCTACTAATTCTAATACTCTTGCTATTAACCTCTTTTTTATAATGCATTTTACATTAAAGCGCCAAATAAACCAATTATAAGGAAAAGATTGCCTTTACTTAACCCAAAGAGCCCACTTGGCAGACACTCTGATGCGCCGCTAGCTTGCAGATCATACAATTCATTATTGCCCACTCATTTCCACAGACCCCACGGACCATCTATTCAATATGTTGTTGTTGTTACTAATCCCTCTCTGTCTAGCGGCAGCTAGACACCATCCATGAGCCCACTCACCCTCAAGAAATCGAGAGCAAGCAAAGGATCCGTCTCGAAAGTCTCCCTAGATAGGCGAAGACAAGAGAGGATGTGCTCTGGGGACGCACTCGCCACTCCACACTTTGCGCAGACCGGAAAAACTTTGTTACCGTGGCTAAAGGAGCAACTCCTCAGGTGACCGCTAAGAAATCTAGACTGCGCCGTCTGGTCGGCTCTGTCACATGCAAGGCCAATGGAGCCACCAGGACTGCTCCGCTTATACCAATCATGGGATGGAGGGACCCTCCACGTCTTTAAATCTTTGTTTTTTCTGATGGAATAAATCTCGTCAAATGTTAAGGAGGGGGTTGAACACAAAGGTTCAGACGTGCCCTGCTTCGCCAAATCGTCAGCAACCTCGTTTCCATAAATATCCACGAGGGAGGGTATCCATTGGAGGTGCACCTCATGATCCACGCCTATATGTCTAAGTAATTTCAGTATAGAGATGCCAGTACGATCGCCCACGTTGTTCCAGTCTTTCAAAGCAATAAAGCAAGCGTTCTCAATGTAACATCAAGTTGGTACATGATTATTAAAAAAGCTTACAATTTAATTTTTCGTTATAATGAATGTGATGAGTTTATAATTTTTCATCATAATGAAATATCATAAACGCTTTTAATAATGATGAGCCAACGTGATGCTATTTTGAATAGATGGTCGATGGCATCGACAGAAATGAGTGGCTAATAATTCCGCAGAATCCTTTTGTAAATATCTGTCTTACTTAATTTAGACGTTGCTTCTCTGTCATTATACACTACTGGCCGAAAGTATTTCAAGATTGGTAAAATGTGAAACATTTGGAGTTAATTTGAAAACAATGGTTCGCAATCAGTTCTGGAGAATCGTTGAATGTACAATCATGGGAACTCACATTTTCCAGTGAAAATTTGGAAAAGTTTGATGTAAGGCATCACTGGCGATAATCTTGTATTGGCGACTTTTTGTCGCCTAACCGAACATCGTATCGTTAAGTCGCCAAAACAAAATATCTGTCCTAGATTGAAGCTGTTGAAAAATATCGCCAGAGCAAAATTATCGCCGGTGAGGCCGTATATTAAAACTGTACCGAAGATTTTGTCACGACAACATTTAGGGGACCGTCCACAAATTGATGAAGTCGAAAATGATTTGGGCTCTCTCCGTTTGACAGGAAGCTGATAATGTTTTAAAACTTTCATCAATCGTTTTGCTTTTTATGCACATGCGTTTTCATAAAAATATCATGAATATTCGGGAAGATATAAAGGTTGCTTTAAGAATATCCGAAATTTTATGTATGTTTTTTGCTTATAATATGCAGAGTTTTCGCCAAATTTTGCGAAACTTACAGAATACTCGACAATATGCTAGAGAAATATTGTATTAAAATGTGAAGTAAATAGCTTGAATATTTGTGGAAATATGAGTATTTGTAGTAAATACTTTTTAATTGTGCATGCGCGAAACATAGCCTAAATGTTCTTTCATGACGTCGAAGACAAATATCTAAGGCAGCTTATATAAAAATTCCAGGTTAATACCATAAAGATTTAGAAAGTTGTAGGCATTGAAACCAGCAGAGTTTCTGTTGTTCTCTAAGAGAAACAAAATGATGAGGGGTTTTCCACTGATCAAATATTTTTTAACTTGAATCTTCGAACAGGAATATTGAATTTTATGAAATTTGAATATCCTAATACCCATCTGAACTTATAAATTACATACATAATTAAAATGTCAATTCGACAATTAATACTCGAAGATTCAAGTTAAAAATTTATTGATATATGGAACCCTCTTCATTTTGTTTCTTTTAAAGAACAACAAAAATTCAGTTGGTTGCAATGCAGCCAACTATGCTACCAACTAACAAAATGCCTTTCTAAATCTTAATGGTATACACCTGGAAATTTTATAGAAGCTGCCTTAGATATCTGACTTCGACGTAATGAAAGAAAATTTACATTATGTTCCGCGCAAGCGCAGTTAAAAAGTATCTACCACAAATACTAATATTTCCTCAAATATTCAAGCTATTTACTTCAAATTTTAATACAATATTTCTCTAACATATTGTCGAGTATTTTGTAAGTTTCGCAAAATTTGGGGAAAACTCTGCATGTTATATGCAAAACACATACATAAAATTTGGGATGTCTTAAAGAAACCTTTATATCTGCTCGAATAATCATGATATTTTTATGAAAATGCATGTAAGCAATGTGCATAAGAATCAAAACGATTGATGAAATTTCAAATCATTATCAGCTTCCTGTGAAACGGGATGAGCCCAAATAATATTCGTCTTCATCAATTTGTAAACGGTCCCCTAGTGTTGCCGCGAAAAAATCTTCACTGGAAAATGTGAGTTCCCACGATTGTACGTTCCACGATTCTTCACAACTGATTGCGAACCACTATATTCAAATTAACTCCAAATGTTTCGTATTTTTTCGTTATAAAGATGAAGATTAGACGTTTTCATAATAAATGCAGAAGGATACGAAGCCTTTATTACAAAGGCAGAGGCCGTAAAGCAAAACAATACCTACAAAATTAATTATTAAAATTATTTATTATTTAATGCATTGCGTAAAAAAGGACGAGAGAAAAAAATATTTGCCTAATGTATAAAACGCATTCAATTCCTTTGCCCCATAATTCATTTTTTTAGATCTCCATCAAGCTAAATATGCTACACTAAAAATGCCATTTTGAGTGCAGAAAATACACTAAATATTAAAGGGTACCCACAGAAAATATCCTAAATATTAAGAACACGGTAAAAATGAAATTCCTAAAATATCTGTATACTTAGGAACAAAGGAAATTCTGCACTTTTAGTATGAATGATTTTTCAAAAATACTTTCATAAAATTGTTCCTTTTTCCTTTACGTTTCAGATTGAAACGTAAAGGGAAAGTAAACTGAAACTTTCAGTTCTCTCATTCATTACTCTGGGGTAATAGAATTTTCCAATTCCAAAAACAAAATTCTACTCCGATCAGCTCTTTATTTCTATCTTGAAGTTAATTTAACCCATTCTAATTATCGTTAACCAATTAATTTTTATTAATAGTACTATGCATTTCCAATGGAAAGTAAACTCCATCTTTTAAAATACTTTTATACATCAAAATTTTGAAAATCGAGTAATTATAAATTTTACGGCAAGTAATTTCATCAATTATAGTATAATACTCCTCCTGACTAACTTTAGTTGTCCCATTTTCTATATTTTCATAAGAAAAGGACGAAATGAAATTTGTAAAAACTCGGTTCAGATAATTGGACTTGCATCTTTTAACATATGTATGCGCAACTGCACCATTTGTAATTTAAAATGGTAAATTATCTCGCCATATTTGATTTTGTTTTCTCCTTTCTCGAACATTATTTATCTACAGTTACGACTTTTTCTTTATTAATGCTACTTCCCAGATAGCAAAGAAAGCTTGCCTAAAAGGTTTTGGAAACCTTGTCGTCGGCAAGGGTAAAGGGTTGTCACAAAGATTTCCATGACAAGGGTTGAACCTTTCGGCAACGTAGCGGAAAGGTTCGCCAGTCAACAAGAAACAAGGTTTTCTGTAAGGTTTTTTGTAAGATTTCCCCAAGCTTTTATTATAAGCTTGTTTCAGACTTTCCTTAAGCTTGTTTCGGGCCTTTCAAAAGGGTGTTAAGAGCCCTCGGAGGACAAAATAGAAACCCCCCTTCCCCCTCCGAAGCCGTGCTCCTACAGAGAGGTCCAACCCCTTTTTTTAGCCCCCTTCTTCTGACGTCATCTTAGTCCAACTTAGAATTATCTGGAATGTCAATTAATTAGATCAATTAAGAATCTGAATTAATCAAGACTTAATCATTAATTTCAATTAATTTATTAATCTAATTTTTAATTGAATTGTACGATTTCGTTGTGGATTGTGACAAAACTACAAATTCCTCCGAGCCGGGGATCGAAGCCGCGCTCTTAGAGTTGGAAGGCAAACGCAGTAACCACTATACTGGATGGGACTACAAACGATGGGACAGGTGGTTCATAAAAAGCTTTCCTACGTCAATTTTGCTGGTATGGTTTCCGAAACGGTTTGCGCTGAAATGCTTTCGCGGACAGTCTATGGAAAGTGAAATGGCAACCTTTCCGCAACCTGCTTTGCTATCTGGGTTGTGTAACCTTAAATTAAAGCATTAATTTCTGGTCAGTTAAAGAATATTCTGGTGAACTGCATAAGATGGAAGCAAGTTAAGTTAAACGCGAATTGAGTAAAAGAAATTTGCTCCGTATGGCCAAAAACAGTTTGGAAAGAAACCGTCAACACCCTTTAGCAATCAGTGTCAAGGACACAATGTACAACCCGTACATTTAATTATCAGGCTTAATATGCAATATAAGTAGGGTTGCCATACGTCCCGTATAATACGGGACTGTCACCGTATTTTACGACTCAGTCCCGTATTACTATCTGTCCCGTTTTTGTCCTGTTTTCTCCCTAAACTTACTAAACTATTTATAAGTAAGAAACATCGATATTGGCAACACTGAGATTCTATTCAACCGGTTTGAATATCTAAAAGTTTATTAAGAGAAAAATAATGCCATCCAAAACTGCGAAGCAACTATGAAAATGAGTATGGAAGAAAAATGGCTGAAGCTTTTTGCAAATGCAAAGTATATTGAGCAGAAGTCATGTCTAATAAAGCTATGCGAATACGTATTTGCCATTCCAGCCCACGATGCAAATGTGGAGACTCAACGGTCGGACGAAAGGAACAGGTTGTCAGTGCATACAATTCAGGCAATTTTGATTTGTTATTATAATTTTGAAATGACTTGCGCCCACTTTTATAATTAAGTGAAAAAAGAAAATGATATAATTAAGAAAGTAAAATCAATCTTAAAATATAGCTAGCCTTCATTTATTAGATTGCTTAAACATTATTGATTTTTTTTATCAGAGTAAAATAAACCATTAGCTACCCACTATTTTCATGTTTTATTTAATTAGCACTTAACTCTCTGAACCCGGCACAAGCGCGAATTCCAGTACCTAAAAAACTGAAGTAAATTTTCGTTAACGAAAACAGAATGAAATCCTTTCTTTCTTTACAGAAATTCCAGGAAGACTACACCCAAGTTTGAGCGATTAATTGTACACAAAGAAAGGAAGAACTTTTTTTCCCTTAAAATTCACTCAGGCACCCGAAACCGTCTGAGTTCGGTCTCTGTCGAATAGGGCAGTTTGAGGCGGATTAGGGCTCATAGAGTTAAACGAACCGGATCAATGCTTGGCAGTTATGGCAACCCTAAATATAAGACCTATAAGATAAGTTTTGTATATTTTGATGCATTTCGAAATAAACAAATGGTGCATTCTTTGATTTTCTGTAAATAGAATTACTAATTTTGCACAAGAAAAAATTGACAACTCGGTCAACTTAACCCATCAATGCCTACTGTTCCTTTTTAGCGACGCTTTTAAAATGCCTCATAAACAGAGTTATTTTTTCCAACATAAATTTTACAAAAAAGAAATCTTAAGAATCCGTTTCTTCTATATTCAATCGATGTTAGCCTTCAACGTATTAAGCCTTCGGTTGATAATGCAACTTTTTTATTTTCAAATCAAACTCGCTAAAGTAGTTTTTGTCGATGTCAAGAAGAAAAGGGTAACTTTCCAGTTATTTATCAGTTAATTGCCTTGCATTTAATAAATATATCAGTAATGTAATTGTTAGAATATGCTTTTCTGGAATTTCACATTATTTTATAATTTGATAGTTTTTTACACTTTACATTACGTCCCTAAATAGGGATGCCAGGCTTAGGAGAGCATTAAAACATCTATTTCTTCCGGTATAATTTTTTTTAGTAATTTCCCAGTTGATTTTACGACATGCAGTATTAGAATACGAAATATTATCGAAAAAATGCGACTGGATAATTAATGGTCATTAAGGTGGACGGAAGAAGAACATAATAGACTCGAACTTTTATGAATCATTTATATACGAACTCATACAGTTTCGCAATATAGCTGGTAATATGACATCAAAGTCTATAAAACCAGAGTTCAGTTTCATACCCTTTACAAATTATAAAACAGATTCATTACTTACCCATTTTAAGGCATTTATAAAAATAGCATTTTAGTATCCCCATTATTGCCATAATTTTTGCTAAGAAATTTTTTCCCTTTTGTTCTGTTCTTCAGGTGTGGTTTTCCAACCGACGAGCAAAATGGCGTCGAGAGAATGACATCAAGTGGATGAATCAGAAGCAGAACCAAAAAGCACCTGATCCACATCAAGAATTCAAAGGAAATTCCAGTATCCCCTTTCATGGCATCAATTCTAAAATTCTGTACGCTCAGAATCTAGTTCCTGTTGAAGCTCTCAAAGGAATTCTTCATTTGCACCCTGTGTTGAAATTTCCTTAAATGAAAAATCAAGAAATCTGTGTTTGAAGTTAAACACTTCACTATTTAATTAATGGAATTGGATAAGTGATATGGATACTTTATTATATCTAAAGCATTTCAGATTACTTTATTTTATTGTTGGTGACTACTTTGCTTTGTAAGCAGTGAAAATTACAAATTCTTCGAATTATTTCTCGAAACTGTAGTGTAAATTCATTTGCATAAAATTTTTTCCCTGAAAGTGAAATTGACGAATTGAAACACATCTATTAGTCAAGCAATGTTAATCTACTAACTACGAACAATGTTGAGATGTCTGTCAAGTATAGTAATAATTACCATTACTAAATAATAAGCATATAAACTCTATAGAAAATAACTGTCAAAGAGAACTTTTCGTTTTTTTGTCATTACACCTTTCTTGAGAAATATCTGATATTCTAACTTAATAAAGATCGACTGTTACGCAATTACTTTTATTTTTAATTCTGTCGAGTCAAACTGGTTGAAGAACTACCTATCCCTATATTTTAGCAAAGATATACAGCTTTACAATTGGATGCAATGCAGTTATGCGATTAGGAAGCAACATCAAAACAAAATTTTGAAATAAAGATGTTTTCGTAAAATATTACGTACGTTCCTTCATCTTTAAAGGGGCCACAGTGGCCTAGTGGCATGTCTGGACTTCGGGGCCGGAGAGCTCCAGGCTCGAAACCCGATTCCATTGAAGATCCGCCGTGTATTTGGGCCTGGTGCACCCTAAATCCGACGCCGTGGGTCAACCGTCCTCCCACCGGTATGGTGCAAAAATACCCACACTGGCCCAGCCTATCCAAGAAGGGTGTAAGGCCGGAAGAGGACCAGTGGGGAGAAAGTCGCCAGCAGCATGCGGAGGACGGGATTTATTAGATACAATAAAATGATACAGGCATTGCCCGAACAGAGGCTGTACTTTTAAATACAAGAGAGCTGGGAGTATAGGCATGGTTCAACCCACCTCGGTGGGAAGGGAATAGCTTGATTTACATGTACTCAACCACCAAGTGTGGCGAATGATACTCACAAAATAAAGAATGACAAAATGAAGGCTCTTTCTTTTCATATAAAAGATGAAAACATCCCTAACGCAATAAATTTAAAAACTGTTCGGGCAAGCAAGGAACAGTAAAAATATACAAAAAATGTATGGGTATGGAAAAAGAAAGAAACAAATAAACACAGAAAAAGCAGTATAAATCAGATATATAAATAAGTCAAAGATTGAAACTGCCAGCTCAGGCCTCGTCATCTAACCGAAGTTCAAAACTGCGATGTCATTTCAAAATAGCCCTCGTGTTGCTTCAAAACGGGACAATAAAATAACTAAACTAAAACCTTAACTTTTAAAATGGCTGTTGGTTCCCAATAGCATAACCTCATCCAATAAAAAAAAAATTTAAAATTATTGCACGCAGTGGCAATTGTCTGTTTATGAGATATCAAAAGTATTTTGAATAACTTTTCTTTTGAATCGAAAATTCTTACTTCTTGCTCTTCACTAGATAGCATAGAATTACTATGAAAAGTAAAATTTTTGTTACGATTATTTTTTCATCTAAACGGTGAGCTGTTATAGAGAGTAAAATAATCATTTCAATATTTTTATGTCGAATCTAACTACATAATTTAACAAAGATCTACAATTTTGTTTTTAAAAAAATTCTACTCACTTAACAATTTTCGTGAAATCCTCAATGATTCATTATCTGATCATACATCATTAAAGAGTTTTTTTCTTACATAAATCATAAAAATGTCCTGTAGAATTATTTCATGTATACATAAATGTATTCATATTGTGTAATCATTAATAAAAGAAATTCAATATAAATGGTGGGTTTTTACTTAAAAAACTTCTGCTTGGTTTCAAATTAATATTTAAGACAGTGAGATAGAGCGAAACTTATACATAAAAATTTCATTATATTAAAATATGCAGCACTTTTTTACTTTGTTTTGTATCGCATGAGAAACCTTTCAATGGAACTGGGAGTTTTCACACTATTTCTGTGAAATTTACTACTATTACACACTATGAAATTTATAGTGTTTAAGTGGAAAAGAAACTCATTTAGTTCATGCTCATTTGGAAACAAAACGACATATAGAAATATATCTATCATGATGAAACTAAGCTATTTGTAAAATTATTTTCGGATTTTTTATGTTACAAATTATTGCGTTATTAATTTTAACAAATCATTTATGCTATGTAAGTCATTAATGCATAAAAATAAAGTTCCTTTCCTTCATGCATTTTTTTATACATCGGTATATACCCCACTGGGAGGGGCACCACGATTTTGTGGATGAGTAGCCGCGGAATAAATGAGCTGGGTACCGCTTCCCTGGTGGTAAAGTAATGTTGTGGGGTTGTGTTACCTCTACTCCGATGACGGAACGTACCTCCTTCGTGAGAGGTTGGATTGTAGCTATACCTCCGAAAGAAAAAGCCGTACAACGCGTTTGTGACGTCACGAGCTGATAGCCTTCTTTCGTTTACTACGTTACTTTTTTGTTTAAAATTTGCAGATGCGCCAGGTATTTCCTAATGAATTCCAAGATTATTAAAGTATCCCAACATATTCGGAGTATTGTTCCTTCGGATGTATTGGGCTGTAGTGATTGGTGGCTATTAGGACTCCGACAGACTGCTGTTGGGGTGTTCTTCACTTGACCCCGGATGCTTAGGCTGGGTGGACGTGACTCTTTTGTGTCCTACATCGGTATAATCTGGATAATGCACGTAAGGTTGACATTTTATTTGATTTTTTCATTCTTTTAAGAACACTTATCTAAAATTCATGTTTACTTTCTCGTATGTGAAGTTCAAAATGAGATAGTGTTATAACCGTAAAAGAAAATATAATAATCGAATAATTTGAATGGCTCTCCACGTTATAGACCTTCCTGAATCAGAGAGTTCTGGTTTCAAGACCACTTATCAAATTTCAATTATAGAGTTCTATGTTGTGTAGAGTTATTCACATACACACAAACAGACAGACCTACAGACAGTCAACTTTTTGATGAATTTGGATCAAAAGATGATGCAGATCTACCCTTCTAGTGTTAAAACTACGAGGGAGGTCCGATAGTAAAGGTATGTACAAGGCCAAATTACACTGACAATTATAATTATGGAAAATATTTAATACATTTCGCAAAAACTGCATACTTTTGTTTATTTCTCGACATAATCTTCGTAAACATTGAGACATTTATCCCAGCATGACACTCGTTTGAACATCACTTCATGGTAGTGCTGTTTGTCAAGTTGCTTGAAGTATTCCAGAACGGGTTTTTTTCTCATATCCTCCTGATCCGCAAATCCTTTTCCCACCAAAACTCTTCAAAAATTGCATACAGCCATTAAAATGAAAAGGCCAGGACGATTACGTGAAGGAGTAATCTTTTGCACGATGGCGCAAGATCCCATACGTCAAAGCAAACCAAAGCGTGGTTAGCACATCAGAAGTGGAAGGTCCAGCAACATCCACCCTATAATCCAAAGTTAGCCCCCTCAGATTTTGATTTATTCGGACCTTTAAAGAAATTTTTTGCGAGAAAATGTTTTCAGGATCAGAAAGATTTGCAAAACATCGTTCTGGAATACTTCAAGCAACTTGACAAACAGTAGTACTATAAAGGGGTGTGCAAACTAAGGTCACGCTGCGATAAATGTCTCAACGTTTACGGAGATTATGTTGAGAAATAAGCAAAAGTATGAAGTTTCTGTGAAATGCATTAAATATTCCCAGAATTATAATTATAAATGTAATTGTGCCTTGTACCTTTATTATCGGACCGCCCTTGTTTATTCCAAAATACCATCCATGTAGCTCTGAGCGCTTTTTTGGGTTGTCGACAGTTGAGTTGAACTATTAATAATTGAGTAATCGAGTTCAGATGCACACAGATGGACAGACAAACTTATCCCTGATGAATTTCGTTCAAAAACTGTTGTTAAGACCACATATCAAATTTCATTCGTCAAGCTTGTTCTGATTTTTTTTTTACTTATCATGGTCCCAGACAGAAACATTCAGGTCAAAAATATAGAGATTCATGAAACTCGGGACTAAATTGTTGGACGATAGCAGTACTTTCTCTTTGTATACTCATTGTATTGTAATTTGGTTTATCTGATTTTGAGTATATCTCTTTGTATACTCATTGTATTGTAATTTCAGACTATCGTCAAGCCGTATCAATCGAATAAAAAAAACTTTAGACGCTCTTCAAGTAGAGTGCTGGAAATTTTAGGATCTACTGTCAAAACATTTGATCTTCGAATGTCTTTAACTAAAATAAAACAGAAAACTCGCTTAGAAGAACATTCTGTCAAATACAGTCAAAACCCCGCTATAACGAACCCTTACCGAACATATCCAGAAGTTCGCTATAACCAAGGGTTCACTATACCCGATTTTTCAAGAAAGTTTGGATATTTTAGGTTATTATCACTAATAGCGAATCTAAAAAATTATTAAATACCAGTTTCTGCATTATTACAATATTTTATTTTGATTAGCCGCTTTCGGCAACCAGCTGTTTACCTGTAATATTAATAGCCTGTGGTTATGTTTGAAACTTGGCGAAATAAATTGGCGAATTGGCTCTTGTAGAGGCTGAAGGACTCTGCCAAAGTTTTAATTTGCGATATATCTCGAAAATGGAGGGTGGAAGACGACCATTGGTGACATATCTAAGGGTCGTAAACTTTTGTATGAAATAAAAATTGTTGAAATCGGTCCAATGGTTGGGGCTGGGAGACTCTGCCCAGTTTTTCCCCCGCGACAATGTATGGGGAAATAGTGTTTTTCTCCAAAATAGAGGGTGGTGGTGCGCAGGCAACCATTGATGACATATCTAGGGGTCAAAAGTTTTTATTTGAAATTAAAATTATCGAAATCGGTCCAGTGATTGGGGCTGGGGAACTTGTCCTCTTGTTTTGCCAATTATTTTAAATATATAGATGGCCTTACATGTTTTACAAAGGATGAAATAGAGCTTTTTTTGTATAATTGTTTTACTTTTGTAATAAAATACTCAAAACTATATTTCTTCAATTTTTTTATTATTTCATTTTAATACTGAAACCTATTTTCTCTTTTCTGAGTTTAAATTCATCAACAATTAAAAAGAATCACTGGCCTTAAAGTTTTCACACGCGGGGTATTAAATTAAGCATATTGAAAATTATTCGGCTGATCATTTTTTTTTTCTTATCTGTTGGCTTTTTAGAAGAAAGAAAAACTTTCTCTCTTCTAGAAAATAATAGGTAATAGTACTGTATTAAAAAATTGTCGTGTGTTTAAAAAGATCATTGTTCAATTTATTTAATTTGTATTTTACAATACAATCCTGTTTAATTCCGCAAATTTATTTTTGTAATATCTGAGAGGTGACCAAAAAAAAGACAAAATTCAAAGTAGCAAAACCTCATAATCAAATCGTAATAAAAAAATGTTTTCAAAAAATAACAATAAAACTTTATTTGCATTTCATGCACTGAAAAAAAAGTGTTTTGTTACTTCTGGATAAAATGTCTCTGCAGAGTATTTTAAGCATAACAGGAGCCTAAAACAAATACAAATGTCGTGACAGAAAGAAAAAAGACTATTGTTTTGGAGCTTCTCCAAAGTTCTTCGCTTTTTCTATTACTGTTGCACGAATACATCTAAAACGAGTCAAATTATAGACGAACTAAAATAGGATTTTCTTCAGATGGTTGTCACCCGTTCATCAACTACAAAGCCAATCTTGGAAATTATTACACTAAGAGATTTAACGCAAAAGGTCAATAATAAAGTAAAAGATATACCCAAAATAAATTGCTCTATAGAATAATAAACCGGTCGTTATAGTCTAGATTCTTAGAAAGCTTTTAATGTAATTAAAAATGCAGTAACGTCTATATTAGATAAAAATAATTTTTCTTTCTTTTCTCATTTTGAAGTTGAGTGATGATAATATTTTTCAACGCCACATTAAATAATATGAAAAGAAAAACTGATTCGTTGTTAGAGAGAGATACTGCGTAGGATATTTTAGGTTTTTAATGTATAACTAGTTAAATTGGATGTCATATTATCGAACACAATGCGTCTTATTAACAAAAATAACTTCTTATGTTCCACAGTTGACAAGATTTTTTTCTTCCTAAAGGCCAGTTTATGTTAGAATAATACTGGACATAGTTGTATGACCCAGTAATTCTAATAAAAAACAATCAGCTAATTATGTGTTTTCAATAAATTCATTCAAAAGATGATACGAATGAAATAAGCTTTAAAATCTCTTTGCAAAATCATAAAAATAATCAGCTACTCTTGTTTTCTCACTCATGAACGAGATTTTTCTTCCAGAAATGTAAGATTAACGCATTTATTGCTTATTAAGGCAGTCTTTAATGCTTCATTGTATTTCTGAAGTTTTGTTTTCTCATTACTCACAGAGCAAATAAGAAACAATCACTATGTTTTAATTCAGTACTGTGATGAATTATAATTCCTCCGCAAGGGTCCTAGAAATATAAAACAAACCACAAAAATAGACCCCGTACTGCCTTGCATCCGGGTAAAACTGAATGACAGGCCACCGTGAAAATTAAATGGTCTATGTACAGGGGGACAATTTTTGAGCTATATGAAAAAAAAAAAACTTGCTAACTTTTGGATCTTTGGCGAGATTCAGTTAAAACTTGGCGGTTGAATGCAGGGCATGTTGGGATTTTTTTTGAGCATGCGCACTCTTATTGTTGTTGTTCATTTTTCGTTGAAAATATCGAAATACAGCTTTGCTGAGCGTATATCGATTGTCAAGGTCTACTATTCGAGCAATAACAGCCCGATTGCAGCTCAAAGGAAATTTGCGACAGAGTACAAGCTGAAGACAACCGGTCCAAGTGTTATAACAATCAAAAATGTGATTGAAAAGTTCGAGAGAACTGGTAGTGTCAATGTCTCGACACTTCAGAGATTTTTTCAGAATTTTGCCCTTCGTCTGCTCCAAGTCATAGCCATTGATGGCAAGCATATCGAATATGCCATCAACTAAATCCGAACATCTGTAATTACTTTTAAAATTTGAATAAAATTTTTGAACTCAGTAGTTTGTGAAAATTTTATTTTTTCTTTCGTATAGCTCATTAATTGTCAGCCTGTAGCTGAAAGCATAATAGCCCCTTTTGCGATTGGCACATGCAACGCCTCCCCTTTCCATTTCAGGGTTGCGATCCGTCATCGACGATGCGCCAAGAAGAGAAACACCCCATTGTTGTACCTACCAGGAAAGTGAGACTCTGCTTATTTATCCGGCGGTTTCTTATCCACATATTCGTGGTGACCCACAAATGGAATTAGAAATATGAAGTAAAGGCAGAAAATATAAAGCAAGGAAAAAAATTCAATCAACAAAAGAATTTTTCTTAACATTACGATAAGCAATTGCACTATTCGTTATGAATTTCAAATTTAAATTGATCAGGCACATTTCACTTGTATTGTTTAACAACGGATTCCGAAACCCTCCGCGCTTTCGCGCATGCGCCGGGCGGAGTTATTTTCATCAAAATAGGGGAAAAGTGAAGAATGGAAGGGTGGTGTTTACATTTTACTGAGCGTGATCTAACAAAGAACTCCGGAAATGCGCTCAGATGACTCATTGCCTGACACCCCTTTCCGGTGTAATATCGTCCAAAAGTGCAAGTTTCGGTTGCTAAACAGTACCATGTGAGATTGAAATGACTCCATTACACAAATGTAGCAAGCTTAGTTTTCGAGTTTAGAACAAAATTCATTCAAAATGCTAGCAAAAGTTTTATAAGTGATATAAATTATGAATGAATAATGGGATAGATAATTCTGAACAACTTAACCAAAATTTCAACTGTCAGAAAAAATTTAAGACTTGGTGTGAACACACTTCTTACTCTTTTCTCTGTTCTTCACCAAAGTTGTCATCATGTGCAAGAAAATGATGCATGTTTTAACCCTTTCTAAGGCCGTCAGAATGTACTTTCCAACAAATCCAATAATTTTTATAAGTGCATTTTTTAAGGTTGGCGTAAGTTCTCGCCAAATTTGTCGATGAAACAAAAAGCTGTATGTTCCAATTTCTTATCTCAAACCATAACGAAGTGTCTTGACTTGATAAATAATTATTAATTAATAAAATTAATTAACAAAAATAATGTCACTCAATAAGCTAAATGAATTTCTTTTCTTGAATTAATTTCGATACCAAAGTTATTTTATTATAGTACTACTAGGAAAAAATGGCCTTATAAAGCGCTAACTTTAAGTTGGCTAGATATTTTGCTGGGTCTCGAAAAACTGGACTGGATTAAATATTAGACTTTTCCTAAATGTGTTATTCTTCTTGATGGTAACATTTTGCATTATTCTAAATTAATTAATTTATTTAATTTTGCTGTGCCTTTTTTCCTACTCCCTTGCTTTTGATTAATATTCTTTCTTCCGTTAAACTGAACTTTTTTAATAAAATTGCGATTGTAAGTTATTTCAACACATTTACTGGCAACATCATCTAAATGTGATTATCTTCGCTGGAAACATTGTAATAAGCTGAGTATAAAAATCCATTTGCATTAAAGTTCCAAAATCTGCATATAAATTTATTTAACAACAAATAATAAGCAGCAAGATCAAGAATAATTTTACTGTACATATTAAACACCCATTGCATACAAATTTCCCTTATTCGCATCAATGTTAAAGAAGTATTCAAATCTGTGACATTGAAAAATCATAGTGAGCTTTGTACAATGCATGTCGCATAATTTATTCAAATGGTCACTCAGGAAATAATCAACGAAGTGCATTATCACCTTCCCAAAAACCTCAACAAAAGAGAATTTATTCATTTCTTATCAGTCTAGGAACGTGACAACAAAACACTATTTTTCCAACAGAATCAATCATTATACGATTGTTCGTTCAAGTAAATGGCATGCAATCAATCGATACTTGTAAGCAGGGGGCAAAAGCCGTTCTTCTTCCCCCTGGATCATTATCGAATTCAATCACGCTCCGTCACACATTCAATCCCCTGACCGCCAGATGGCAGCACCACGATTTTCACAAAATGAAAATTTTTGAATATTGATTTAGATGGACGGCATAATGTTTTGTGTTGGCCAGAGCTCGACTTGGCAACGGCTCGTTCGCTTGCGTTGCTACGGTGAATAAGTGTGCATACTGTTCATAAAAATAAAAAAGCTACTAAAAAAGAAAGACAATAAAATGCTTTAATAATCATTCTTTTATTCTCATCACGGCCGCTAGGGGAGTTCTTGAACCCCATCGTTAATTTTTCGGGAAACGCTTTCCATTACGGACTTTTACGGCTACTCGGTTCAAGGTTAAAGACATTATTTCGAGCCGTTTCGTACGAACAGGTTGTTCCTGAAATGGACGCTCAATGACCAGTGGCATTTGATTCGCAACGCTTCACCTGGTGCGTCTATCATCATATATAAATAGAATTCCCCTCAGTCTAGGGCCAGGAAAAGGATTGCTGAACCATTAGGGGGCGTGTCCCGCACCTACAACTCGGAAGTCCCGCAGTTCATTAATGATTTTCCACCTCAGTAATAAAGACATGCCGAGAACATTCGGGAGACAGATAACAGTTGAACTTTGGAGCAGACTGATAATTTTCGGATGATCCGTTGCAGTTGAACTTTGGAATAGACTGATGATTTTCGGATGGTCCGTTGCTGATATGTGCTGGATAGAGTTCACATGCTTTTCACAAAAAGTGGTGGTAAAAATTGTATCCAACGTTTTCTTTGAATAATTTTCATCAACTTGATCTAGGAAATCTGATTTTAGATTGAAGTTGCTGTTTTTTTGTGTGTGTGCTGTTTTTCAAGACATTTCGAAATTCGAACTGTACTTTGAGAACTCTCCATAACCACTTATGTTTCCCGATCATCCAAGAATGAATATTGAAATAACAACCCCTCAGGACACTGCAGACAGTGAAACTGAAAGCCTGATTGTGCATTCCAACGGAGATGTGACACTTGATGATCTTCTCAGCGAGAACGAATGTGAAACCGATGTCGAGTTTGCAACTGCCAAAGGAATAAAGTCTGAGTTTCTCAACCACCGATCAGACACCACACTTCTGGACATGGAGCCAAGAGCCAAGACGAGACTTCTTTCCAGATCCCATTCAGCCAATGACCTCAACAGCCAACCTGATTCCCTTTCGGTCAACAGCTTGTTCTCAGAGCCCCCAAGAAGGAATTCCAGTGGGGAATATCCAGTAAAATTCTTCGATAGTGATGACTCCTCTGTGAAGCCATTAAGCAACATTCTGCTCCATGGCATTGAGGTGCCAAAACATAAGGCCAACCATATCCAACGCAACAGTTTGACTCCAACCTCCAGTATCCAACCATCTCCCGTCAATATGCAGTACGCTTCTCCAACAGGCTGGAAGAATGTTCAGACATCCCACCAGGACAAAGAGGATGAATTCACACTTCTTCTCCAAACGACTGCCGAAAGGGTACTTAACAAGTTGAAGTCCCGACAACAGGACTTAGGTTGTAGCTTGATGACTGGTCAGAAATCTCAGAGGAGGCATTCTCATAGTCTGCAACCACCAGTGCCGAGGAAACTTCAGCCAATTTTCAGGGATGGTAACAAGACGCCAAGGTCAGAAAGTGACTTGAAGAGTATTAGTGGTGATAGTGACTTTGGTCCTCTTTCTGCTGCATGAAAAGTCGTTGAAAGTTCTAGGAAACTTTTAAAGTGATTGCTATGCAATCTATCTTAAAGGTAACTTAAAAATAAATTGTTTGTAAATAGTGTACAGTGACGGTTAACTCTTTAACTGTGTGTCTTGTAATATTATAACAGGGATATTTCTTTCAAGTCCTTATGAATGTCTTGATTTTTTTTCCCTTCTAATTCTCGTAAATGTCAAAGTGAATAATGCGCTATCATATCTCTAGATATCTTGAGCATGAATAACTTGTAAACAGTGCATGAATATGTTAATCTGTATATATCAAGATATCTTGAACATGATCAACTTGTAAACAGTGCATGAATATGTTAATCTGTAACTTTTAGTTTTTGATTCCAGATATTTTGGAGCGGAACGTAATGATTTGTCTTTATAGCCAAATATTAGAGTTGATTTTCTACTAAATTTGAACACCTGATATTTGAATGAGGCTGCTTAACGAAAGGTAATACAAAGAATTTGAATAATGGAACTGACAGTATTGCGTTTCGAGTAATCGCGGATAAATTGAGCTTTTTACAGACTTAAATATCTTTTACAAAAGATGCATTATGCTGAAACAGAGTCATTTTTTTCATCTTGATTGTATGAAAAGTCAGTCAGTATTTTTAACAGCAAATTAACTTATCTGAAAAGTTTTGAAATATTTTATAATTCAAATAAAGCTAGATGGATCTACTTGATTCTGGAAACTGAATTATTTTGGTTATTTAATTGTAATATATCTTTGTTTAAATAATTTTCAGGGTTTACATTTATCTTAGAATTGCAAATTGGTGTTTATATTGTATATTTGTGTAAATGTTCTTCCAGGACGAGAAGTACAAAAAACAAGTATTCGTCCGTAATTTTGTTGTACAAAACACAGGGAATGTACTCAAAATATTAAGTACTAACGATGACTTTTTTTGTTAATTGCAGAATCAAATGACTTTTTTTATTTGTCATTACTTCACAGACAATCCCTAAACATAATACTCAAAAGAAGAATTACAGAAAATTTGTTCATAGAGTCTAAATACACTTTTCATTTTTCCATGCATGTTTATATAAGTATCAACTGTATTAAATTTTTAATTCTTAGTTTTGTTAATCAATAACAAAAGTAAATGATTATTTATATAGTGAAACTTTATAGATTACAATACTTTCCTACGATCAACGTTCATAATACGCATGAATCTACTAATTCTAATAGTTAGTTCTAATAGTAACAATTCCAATTTTAATGGTAATTATATTCTGTTAAATCTAAAATAATTTTTCTTTTTTTTCATAATGTAAGATTAACCCTTTTCGAGACGAACGACGATATATCGTCGTTAGCAACACTTGCGAAAAGTGCCAACGACGATATATCATTACGTATACAATGGAGCTTCACTATTCTCATCGCGAGAGAACTCTATCTCAAAATAAATTTATAAAATGCTACAACCGGTTTTATCAATATATTAGATTTATCAATAATATTCTATTAATATTATATATTAATATTAATAATATTCGATTAATATTATATATTAATATTAATAATATTCGATTAATATTATATATTAATATTAATAATATTCGATTAATATTATATACTAATAATATTCGATTAATATTATAAGTTAATATTCGATTTTTCTGTTTTTAATAATGTTTTTTATATTTATGTTATTTATATTTATGTTATTCGTATGATTTTCAGCAAATATTCAAATGCAATTGGCATTAATTTATTCTCCTTTATATTGTAATATGCTTCTTTTAGAATTTTGTAAACATCATTCTTATTTTATTTTTTATGAGCTTTTTCCCAAACCTTAGCAAATTCGTCAAATTAGTCCGGCATTCTTCGCATAAGTACGATACTTTCGGTCGCCACTAAAAGGGTTAAAAATATTTCACAGCCAACGTACACATTCTCAATCATTTTCTTGCGATGATTATTGAATTTTATATTTTAAAATGAATAACAAAATATGTGTTGAAGAATCATAATTTACTCTTACAAGTGTTACTTGTGTTCATATTGTGTATTTTACTAGTAATTTCTTCTATTCATTTAATAAAAGTATTGATTAATCATTATCTATTTTTCTTTATTCCTATTTCTGTAAACTAAATTATAAAAAAATGTAGGCAATGAAGTTTTGTCACAGAATCGAACTGAAGCATTTGACATCTATAACAGGTATTAATTATATCATTAACTTCACAGGATGAAATTGAATCTCTTAGTATGATCTACATTCTCATCGGCCTGTATCATCTGCCATTTCATTCAAATATCTGATAGGCAAATTTCATCATCGTTCCTGTTGCAGGATGAAATTGAATTTCTTAGTATGATCTACATTCTCATCGGTCTGTATTAACTGTCATTTCATTCAAATATCTGATAGACAAATTTCATCATCGCCCCTGTAACTCCACGAGGAAGACCGTATGTCAGAAGGTCTAAGACACGAATTCCGGTAAGGGCAATCTCGTCAAAGTGATTGCAGAATATTTTCAAAATTTGTCCTGGTATTCTACAATCGTTATATCTTTTCAATATAGATTTGTTTGGATGTAAGCCTGTCTTCAGAGAATTGATCAAAAAGGTTTGAAAAATAATGACACTTGTATACAAAATGCTGATAGCAAATACCTGTCAGGGCTCAATGTTTTAACCCTTAAATGCCCAGTATTGCCTTTAGGCAACGTACCCAATTTTGTCTTCTAAAATCTTTAGAATGAGGCTGAAGCTCTAATGCTAGTATACATACTGAAATGTTTATTAAATCAATTCACAACATATAGATGGCAGGCTGAGTGCTGATACAAAATAAAAATCAATTGACATTTTTCATTTGAGGCTGCATCTTTTTAGCTTTGTTTGTACGCTTGAAAATACCATGTTTTATTCTACAATGTTAATTCCTTATTCGTATTATTATTTATTAAAATTCATCTGTGTTTAATATTATACAATTTTATCAAAGACATTTTTTTCTGAAATAAAGCTCATTGTAGTCAGTTGGTAACAAACTGTTTTTTAGCCATAAACCATACTTTGAACAAAATAGGATTTTTAAATTTTTGTCCCATAACTTATTCAAGAAATGAAAGTCAAAAACCATTTTTAAATCATTTTTTTTAAAAAAACGGACTTTTAAGTGTTAAACCTCCAGATACGTAGTCCGTGATTTACGTGGCAGCCAGATGATTTAATTTAAATTATTATAGCGTCGTATTTTATGGTGCGTTCGGATTAAAATGAGCCAAGTTCTCGCGATTTATTTCTGAGAAAACAGATCTCAAAATTGATTAGTTGCAATTAAATTAAAAACGAACTTTTAATTGTTCTTGCTGCCGGGTATTCCTTGGCTTGAATCACTATTACGCAGAAAATATAACATTTCTACACTGTCATGACAGTATTAAGGCAAAATGGGCAGAAAATGGACTTGGTTCACTTTAACACTTAAAGTCCGATTTTTTAAAAATTGATTTTAAAATGTTTTTGACTTTTATTTCTTGAATAAAACATGGGGAAAATACTTTAAAAAATCCTATTTTGTTTTAAGTATGGTTTATGGCTAAAAACAGTTTGTTTCCAACTGCCAACATTCAGCTTTATTTCAGAAAAAAAAATTCCTATATAAAATTCTATAATGTCAAACACAGATGAATTTTAATAAATAATAATACGGATAAGGAATTTCCTTCAACATTGTAGAATAAAATATGGCATTCTTAAGAGTACAAACAAAGCTTTAAAGATGCAGCCTCAAGTGAAAAACATCAATTGAATTTTATTTTAACGTAGTACTACGTTCCTCTCATTGGGGTCTCAGGAAGGAATTTGATTCACACGCCAAAACGCCGCAAAACTTGGTATGGAGATCCTCCCTATCTCGGTAACTACAGATGTTAAAAGCATAACTAATGTCTTATTTTAGAGATAAAGGGCAACAACAGAAGTTACTAAAAAACTTACCTAAACTTAAAAACTTACGAGAAACTCCGAGAAACAAAAGAGTCAAGCGAGTAAAGTAGTCCTACGCCTTGAACATCAGCGGCTGTTTGAAAAGACAGCCTCCCGTCATTTTTTTTTATCAGCAATCAGGCTGTCATCTATATGTTGTATAAATTGATTTAATAAAAATTTCAGTAAGTATCCTATTGGCAACAATAGACATTAGAGCTTCAATCTAATTCTCAAGGTTTTAGAAAACAAAATTGGGTATGTTGCGTAAAGGCAACATTGAGCCTTTAAGGTTAATACCGAATCCTCCACAACTTTATATAAAAATAGTTTACTTCTTTGCATTTCTTCATATCAACATAGCGTTAACTTAATTTTTTTTACATACAGTTGCATCTCGTCGCTGTCCAGCTCAAGTTTCATAATGCTTATTTATTTTTAAAAAAAACCCCGCTTCTTGATAAGGTACCTATGTTTAATATCTGCATCCTGATTTTTTTTCATGGTAGACTAACAGGTGTAAATTACTTAAAATAGCAGTGATTATAAATTGACTGCTTTATTATGGATCTATTATTTTAACTTCTTTCTTTCAAAATTTAATTGTTATAAGATATATCGCAAAGCCTTTCATTTTCTTGGATGCTGCAAATTAAAGTAATAGCATTCGTATAGCTTAGTGGCATTTTCCCCCTTCCATTTATGAGTTGTCATATCCAATAGCTTCGTCCATTTCATGAAAAATAAACTTTAGATTTGAAGAATTAATCTGACACTACTCTATAGAAGACTTTCTAATCAAATATCTGATAAAACATTGCCATTTTTAGATTAGATGTAAAAAGCAAACTGAGAAATGATTTTTAACATTGGCAATTCATGCTCACATGATGCACCAATAATGCAATTCATGCTCACATGATGCAACCTAAATGAGGAGCGCCAATTCCGT